>JBBBDQ010000980.1:2125000-2705000 GCA_037127315.1 Ascarosepion bandense | reverse complement strand
GCGATCCCTGTGAAAACGTATATGCTTTCTTGTAAGAGGTATCCGCGGCTCAGCAATATCCTCAAAAATGTCTAATAAGCGGCGCTAGTATTGTCATTGCTAATGATATCACTCAATATTTTAACAGTGGTTAGAATCGAAACTGATTGTATAGTTTTAACTATATCGATAAGTGGTTGTTTGTCACTAATTTTTAAGCCAATGTATTGAGCCTCATTTTTAAAGACCTCTTTCTTAGATGGTTTTAACTTGAGATTATGCTTACGAAAACTACTGAAGACCGTGTCTATATGGTTCAAGTAGTCTTCCATCGTATTTAAAATGTCAAAAGTGTAACTCCGGATATGGAAGAAGCCTAATGCAGCAGCAAAACTGATATACAACGCACTCGTGAATGAACTCAAAATACAGAAAGCACACAACGACATCGTGAAAACCAAATGCAAAGAACAAACTAGGAAAGAACACTCGAAATGGGACTCGCTAAAGGAAGCAATACTGACGCCAGGAAACAACAAAATCAGAATCAGGCCAGAGATAGGACAAGAACAGTGTGGTTTCGGTAAAGACGCGGGAACAAGGATGCCTTCTTTGTGATTAGGATGCTCTCTGGAAGGGCAATACAAATGAAGAAGGACTTATATCTTTGTTTTATTGAATATACGAAGGCGTTTAACAATACACGCCACAAAGACTTGATGGAAATTCTCGGCAGCCTGGACATATTTAGAATTGAGAGTAATAAAGAATATTTAAAGGAAGAATATTTACTGGCACCAAACCGCTTGCATACAAACCGGTAATGAATTGAGTGGATATGCAAAGATAGATAGGGCATAAGACAAGGATGTGTCTTTTCACCGGATCTGTTCAACTTGTACAGCGTGAATATTTTGAGGACCCTAGAACTTATGCCTGGATTTGTAATCGAAGGCCACAATTTAAACAACTTAAGGTAAGCAGATGATACAGTGCTGATTGCAGACACAGAAAGGAAACTACAAGACCTCTTACAGAAGGTAGCAGAAAAAAACAACAAGAAAGGTCTAGAATTAAACTGAATGCATGATCATCAGTAAAAAGACCGACCCAAAATGCCAAATATAGGTCAGGGATACCAATATCAAGCAGGTACAAAAATTTAAATACCTGGGAAGAGTTATAACAGAAGACAGAAAGTGTGACACAGTGATCCGAAGGCCAATTGGCATAGCGAAGGAAGCATTCCAGAAGTTGAGTAAAGTATTAAGAAGCAGGACAATTTCGCTAGAAACTAAGAAGAGAGTACTGGATTGCTATGTGATGTCCGTCCTTCAATATGGCAGTGAATGCTGGACAATACCATGAAAGATGAAGGGAAAACTTGAAGCAAGTGAAATGTGATTCTACAGAAAGATTCTGCGAATCTCATAGGTCGAGCATGTGAACAATGATGAGGTCTTGGAAATTATGGAGACAAAAAGGAAATTAATACTGGGCATCAGGAAGAGACAGCTGAAGTTCTTGGGACACGCATTGAGGAAGGGAAAAGAGATATGTGAAAGCAACAAATAACATATTTGAAGGAACTAATGAGGTGGATGACAGAACGAGGATTGCACGGTGTAACAGGAGAAGGCGTGTTCAGAACCACCAGGGAAAGGAAAACATGGGAAGCCATGATCGCCTACGTCCTGAAGGGACCGAGTAGAAAAATGTTACTCAGTTATGCTAAAGCGAATCTTCCTCTCCCAGTAAAACAATTAGCATCAACTTCTGAAAGACTTCGCTGACTTTGGCCATCCGAACAGCATAATATTAAAATGAAACAAAACCTGTAGCCTGTGAATGCACTTTTCTCTTTGTCTTCGACATGAAGTTTAACTTGCCAGTACCCGACTTTACGAAAAGTAACATTCTGACCACAGAGTTGCCAGTATATCTTCAATAACTTGGAAAGGTCGGGCATTTTTTTTAATCGTATCACACCGAGCAAGGCGGTAATGCCGCTGATGTGCAGGAGGCTATATAGTATAAAAAGTTTAATTAGAAGAGAGTGAATAGGAAGACGAATCAGTTAGAAAGCAGTAGAAGGATGAGAATTCAGGTGTGATGACAGCTTCAAAGTTGGAGAGAAAGGAAAGGATATACGGGGTGGGGAAAGAACTAGAGTCAAATGGTTAATAGATGAGTATTGACATTGCATTTAAATTTCTGGAGGTTGTAGCAGTCAGGAAAGCAAGAATATAGGAGCGAGTTCCACAAGCGGGAAGTGCGAGAGTGGAAGCTGCGGGAGTAGAATTGTCGTCTGCTTTTGGCTAACCTAACTGTGAATGGATGGGACCCAGTTGTAAATCTGGTTGCACGAGTAAACACCTGTTGAGGAGGCACCAGTGACTTAAGTTCGTCCGAGCAGAAGCCATGAAAGTATTTATAGAACAGACAAAGGGAGGCCACATTTCGTCGGTGGGGAAGTGGCTGTATTCAGAGTCAGTAACTATCACATTACTGATTCCCCTTTGGAGCCTGTGGAGAACACTGAGATGAACAGCAAGGGTGCCTGACCATATATGGCAGCAGTATTCCATGCACGGACGAATGGTTGATTTGTATATATGCAGGATGGATTCAGGCGGAAAAAACATCCTGGCCCGACACAGTAACCCGACCTTCTTAGAAGTTGATTTAGCTATGGTCTCGATGTAGTGGTTCCATTTGAGATCAGAACATAGGGTAAGGCCGAGGAGGCGCAGTGTATTGCTCTCAGGGAGACTCGCTTCGTCCATGTTTATGGGAGGCAGGTGAGGTTGCCTCTGATTATTGGCACACAACAGCTTGGTCTTAGACGCATTGAATTTGACAACCAACTTCTTGCCCCAGTTCACCATAGAGTGTAGATCCCGTTCAAGGTCAGCAGCGAGATTATGTTTGTCCGCCACGATGGGTTTCTTACTGATTCGGGAGTAAATTTTGGTGTCATCCGCGTAGATGCCTACTTGGGACTTGATCTCATCTGGGAGGTCATTGACGAAAATAAGAAAGAGCGTCAGGTCCTGTGGGACACCAGCATTTGTGCTGTAGGATGAAAAGATCAAGCAAGCGTCCGGTAATATCGTAACCCGTAGCTTGCATAGAAGTCCAGAGTACCAAATACTGTCGAAAGCCTTGGAGATGTCCAGAGCAACAGCACGAGCCTCGCCTGACACATCAAGGGTCTGGAGCATGTACCCCGTAACAGTTGTTAGCATGTAGGCCGTGGAACTGGCAAAGCGGAAGCCATACTGCCTGTCAGAGTAGAGATTGTGGACAGCAAGATGTTGAACAATTTGACCTCAGTTCTAATATGGAAGTCGGCTGATGGTATTCCAGATGAGTCAAATGTGATGTTGGATGAGAATCTGCGAGCAAAGCACACAGCTTTGTCCGCAGATGACGAGAGAACCTCAAATTCATTGATTAAATGAGGTATTGAGAATTTGCTATTATTCAGCACCCGTTTGCATAACCGCCAATAGTCTTTGCAGTCGAACTTCCGGTCGGCTATGCGCTGTCGTATTGTCTCAGCAAACATTTCTTTATAATTTAGTTGACTGAAATTAAATCTACACATAAACTCTTACTGTCATATTTCTTCTACATTAAATTTGTGAAAAAAACCACGGTTTATTTGGCTTCTCACTTATGCCTGCCTGCCTCATTTCGTCTTTTTCTGTATCTGCCAACATTATTTGTTTGTGGTGTGCAATATGGCCGCCTACTTATGGGCTCATGTGTCCTAGTATCAATTTGTATCTCCACAGTGTCAATTTTGTCCAAATGTTTGTCGTTACCAATTAACACGTTCCTATTTTCGTTCAGTGGCCTCCTAATTTCTGGCTTGTATTCTTCCCGTGTACGTCCATGTTCTAAATCTACATCGGGATTTTTCTTGTTTTGTTTATATAGCATCGTAAATTCAGTAATTTCAGATTTAGCTATTTTAGTTTTAAGGTAACTGTTTGTTTGGTGTTAATTAGTATTAACGACGGAAACCCTGGAGTGTTAGCAAGTTTCATTACTGCGACGTTTACTGATATCCCGCTGAAATTGCTAACGTGTCCGCTTCTCATTGTTTCATCTCATGTTTTTTGCTAACCAAGATTTTAAACTAAAATTTGTCCAATACAAGAATGCGGGTGCTGGGGTTTTAATTTTATGTTTTGTGCCCCACCCCCGTACAATAGAGGAAATAAGGACATCTTTCTCTAATGCTATATATTCCTCGCCAAATCAAAATACATTCTTACCAGGTATTACCTGAGCCATACATTCTTATCAGGTATTACCTGAGCCATTCACGGCCAACGATATCGTTTCTATTAAGATTCTTCAAAACGAAATAATCATGGGCGGTGCAGTTATCTAATTGCGACCCATAAACATTTGGTAATTTGACGTCCTTCTTTTGGACTGTTCAAGATCTGGTCGAAATTTTTTCAGGACCCTATATACTTCTGCCTCGTATCTAGCAGTGCTCGATAAATTTTATTATACCTTTTATTATAATATAGACAGAATTTGACTTATCCGAATTAGCAAATAGGTTCGTCAGTACCATTTTTCCGCTATTTGGCCGTCTTACTAACAGAGCTTTACCGTTTCCAGGTGCTGGTTGACTACAAAACATCTCTACGTTGCCTTCTTTGTCAAAATTCCAACAACTAAGAACGAGTTCGCCCCTTTCTCGCTCACGAGTTTTATTTTTGCCCCATTATCTCTTCTTCCTTATAGTTTTCTTTACACCAACGCTTATTAATATTTTTGGAAGTAGAAAGACTTAGCTTTTATTGTAACCGCTCCCAATAGTGACAAATTTTCATAGGCTACTTTTCTTATTCCAATTATGCTAAGAGATGAATTTTCAATTTCAATTGGGATCGTGCTTTCTGATAGGCAGTATCTAATTTTTTATAGATCATCATCACTGGCATTTTATACCCCATTCTCGTAGCCCTACTACAGTAAAAGAAGCACTGGCTTTGCCACGTCTGCATACATCCTGTCACCTCTGACATATGCGCTCTCATCTAGCATTACCAATCTCAGCATATGTAATATAATAATCTGGCCCCACCCGAAGAAGGAAGCTGATGCAAGCGGGGGCGTTTTCCGGCCGTTGAAAGGAACGGATGTTTGTTTGACCTTATTTCCGGCAGTAGCGGAAATGGCTACAAGAGGCAAGCAGAACAGGTGTCCCTGAGAATTACGTGGGCGTGCGTAGGCGAGGCAAAAATCGGAAGTACCGGTTTGGAAATAAAAAGACCTCAGGCACGGATTTCACGGCAGTCTAGTCAGGGAGTCAGACAGACGAGTCTGAGCAGAACCACAGAACACGAAGGAAGGCAGTTCACAGCTGCCCCCAATAGCATGCTGCTATTGTGGGGTACGCAATCCGTCAACCCCCTGGAAGCGCTCTCTCACTCTATGTTCACTAGGCTACACGGTCCATCGTTCATTAATAAAAATATCACTTGATATATTTTTATATACAGACGTGTTTGTTATTTATGGATATATAACACATATAGTCCTGTATTCCTTCTGTTCTACCCTGATTAATACTTTCTAACTGAGCTAACGGATCGCTGGTGTTAGAAATCACACCGTAATATTCACTTAGAGATTTATTTAATTTATTCCATGTGAGTTGTGGGTTATCGCATATCAACAAATAGATATATTGTCCGACGGTACCTCTTCTTGTAAAATAAGCTGACATTTGTCATCTCTTGCCACGTGCGCAACTCTACAATTTCTTAGCATATTCTGTAAGTAAGCCACATTATCACCATTTCCCATACATACTAATAGCTGTATGTATTTTTTCTGTAAAAGAGTTTTGCTTCTTAATATGTTCTTCACATAACGAAGCATAGCTTTTAATTCCCCTGCACGATTCTTTATGAAACTTGAAAAAGTATTTTGTTCCGTCTTAATATTTTTTCTGAACTATCAACCTACATTTTATTTGTTTCTTTTTAAAACAGCAAGTTTTGCACAATGTAAAACGTAAAGTCACCTACCATATTTTGATATCATTTGTTACCAAGATCATTCAGAGTCTTTGCTGATAAACCCAGGTTCCTTATCAATACGAGTTTTAAAACAAACAAGTCACCGCGCACTAAATTGATATATATTTCGTATACTGCACTTGACAATAAGATTGACGATCGTCCCGACATCAAGGACAAACAACAACTGGTATATAAAATATTGATTTCTATTCAACTGCTATACCAAATCCGTTCGAGACGTGGCGTATTGGATATAGCAGTTATAAATGGTATTACTTTCCACTAGGGGTCATGAGTTTAATTCTTGTTAGCGACGCACAAGTTCCAACGAAAAGCGACGAAGATTTAATGAAAATAAAAAAAGAAATTACTTTATACATAAATCTGAAAAAAGGCACGTGATGAAAAGAGATGAAGAAAATATTGAACGCAAGAGCAACAGAAGAAAATATGTATTTTTCCACCGCAAGCGATAGATCGCATGGTCAGCTGCACAAGTATTAGGAGTGATATGTATGTGGCAGTGCGTACTAAGAGATACGCAAATGAAGAATATGAGGATTGCTTTATTCGTCCAAGCCCTGATGAGACATAGCACATAGACTAAAGAGACACCAAACCATATAAAGCGATGATAATAACGCGCTCGCCCCTATCTCGCTGGTAAACTGTATAAGTAGAACAACATACTGAATGTTTGCAAGGGAAAAACATTCATGCAAATCAGGCAATATTTAAATCTAATCATATCAATTTTTAAGTTTTTAAATGGAAGTTCGTTTTTATTGAGTAAGAAAATATATAGCTAAATTTCATACTTCTAATGGATGTATCATAGTCAAATGAATGCAATTTTTTCTTTACTTTTTCCCTCAATTTCTAGGTTGCCAAACTGAAAAGAGAGAGAGAGAGAGAAAGAGAGAGAGGGAGAGAGAGAGAGATGTTTTCGGCTGCAATTTTTAATTTGATGAATGCTTCTTCGGCATTCATTCAGAACGGTGTAGAATACAGAAAATGTCCATAATTTACATGGGGACTATTGCACTCATCTCAGCAGGTGTGTCCTTTGGCAATCAGTAGGTGCATGTCGATGCGGGCATCATTCAGGGAATTTTAAACTAAACCTTTCATTTTATCTACAGAAGTAAATTCATCATATTCCACCGACCTGGACTTGAGATAAATCGTCCAGTTTATATTTACTAATGCTTAATAGCTCTCGGAAAGAAAAGAACCTACATTATATAGAAAGTCCTCTGATCGGGATGAATTGAAGCATAAGGTAAAACATTTTAATTGCTGCTATTCCCGGTCCACCAAAGCTGGTAGCACTTGTAATGTGTTTTGTTACGGAAAATAGTACCCTACACCTCAAAAAAAAAAAAAAAAGAAAATCCAGTGTCAAATTCCCGAACAAAGTCATTTTCGAATATTGTTTCCACATTTGGTATGTTGATCCTGTTATGTTTTTAGAGATACTTAATCAAATTCAAAGAAGATGATGAAATGTTCTCACTTGGCTTCTCCCTTTCATTCACTTTCGCACCGCTAATGTAGCTTTTTGAAAAATATTCTTATGTTTATTATTTCGATGAACTTTCATCTATATTACATAAAATTTATGAATTCAAGTACTGTAATTTCTTCATAATAATAGACTCGATTTGAGTATACATATACTTCTATCATAGTGAGGTACGTGAGTTAGCTTAAAATCCGAAAGATACCGAAATATACCTAGGTTTCACGGGGAATAGAGTGTCAGAAGTTCATAGTAGCTCTAAACTCCACTCAGACAGAAGATTACTATGTATCACCTGTCAGCTGCCGACGTGGATATACTAATTCTACAACGGGTTCAATTCAGATACTTGTATTAAACGTATTCCTGGATTACTAACCTGAGTTCAAGCTTGTATATTTAGGTTTCATATATTTATTTTTCTATCTAAAATATCTGCTTTGTTGTTCATTATTTTGTGCGATTCCCCTTCCCGGCATCCACAACAGTAATAGTTTAGTAGAAAGTTTTTTTATTATTTTACAGCTGAGATGTAACCATAATTTCTATGCTAAAAAATTCTTTTACTACACTTCTCGATTGTGATACTCGTTACCGGATCTTGTTTCTGAGTCAACTTTTATTTTCAAAACATCAAAGACAATGTGTATCTTTATTTATTGCCTTCTTAATTGCTGTTCTCTTGTCTGTCTCTCTTTAACAATGTTATTTCCGAAATTTTCATATTCTCTAGCAGTCAGTAAACTCCATGGATCTTAGTAAATTTATTACCTTGCTTGGAGGAAAAATTATTAAAAGAAATAAAATCATATAGAGAGAAAAACGCTTTCATCAACGAACCTATAAAATTATGTGGGAAAGTTCTGAGATGAAACGTGACGAATTGTAACGAAGCAAAAGTAAATATAAACAACATGAGATATCTTTAGACATGGCCAGCAAAATAATAATAATTCACACCTGTAAGATTTATAAACGATGAAAATAGAAATAAAACCTTCATTTTAACTACGGTAATCACCTGCATGATAGAACAATGAAAACATTGAAATAAAAACCAAAATGAGCACAATAGCTTGTAAGTATTGTAAATATTGGTAACTTTTCAGCCTTATAAAGGTTTATGTGTGACAAAATTATTCATGTTAATATTGAAACAACCACAAGGATACGGGTCCCAGTGGATAAACGTTAGATACAATGATTTGAACCAAAGCGTTCTGTGTCAAAAACCTGGCGACAATAGTGGCGAAAAACATTAGAGTGCTATTTAAAAAAAGATAACTAACACATACTAAAGTTGCAAAGTTTATGGAACGAGAACAATCTACAAGAGTTATCGAATTAGTTGGTTCGGTACAATATTCTAGAAGATCGTCGGAGCGTACAAAGGCGAAAACATCTTGAATTTGCCAATATATATGGGGTTAACAGAGAGTAAAATGAAAATAATTAAAGCTTCCTTAATTCAACAACTGAGTGTTTTCCTGGGACTTAGAAAACTTAGAAAACATTTTACGCTAAGCCATTGCATTTGAATCCATTACGTAATTAATTCAGCTATACACAAAAAGAATTCAGAACTAAAAGAGAAAATTCATTCATGTGTGAATCATTACAGTAACATTCGTCATGTAATTGGTCTTGATCTACGAATTTTGATTAAATATGCATGAGTTATGGCGCCGTTTATTTTATTTAAGGTGTTTTTACAAGACATAGAGATAGGTCCTCAAGGTAAGAAGATATGTTTAGCCTACAGCTAAGAAGTGTGTGTTTATAAGATCGGTGTAATTTCCATAATTAAAAACGTCGTCAATTAGTGCGCCACTTACATTGAATGTCTTAATCAAATTCCTGTTGATCTACTGCATTATCACAGTATCTTCTATTATGATTTAAATTTGTAAAAGTCACATGAGAGTACATATAGAAATATTGCTCTCCTATCAGTACTATATAAATGCCAACCGTTACCTTTCTGTCTTGATAATATTCAATATCATTTGTATGATCTTAAGCGATTAAACAGCTACCCCCAGCACTGATGCAACGTAAAAATCCTGTTACTACAATATCTTGTTGTTTCTGAGGGCAATATTCAGATGAGATCTAATATTTTTATAACATTTATTTATTTATTTATTTTACCTCAAAATTAACCCTGTACATTCACGAGGGGCAATTGATGAAAAGAGATACATTACAGTTCGCTTTATATGGAAAGGAGATGATAACGATTTACTCTAATCTTGGATAGGTTAAGATTGTAGGGGTCGGGGAAATGTCAAATTCGATGTTTGTTTTACAAAACAGTGCTTCGCGGGAAAAAATTTTTTTTTTGAGTTCTAAATACTTCGTACCGATAGAATTACGGGAGTAATCTAGGTGTTTTCCTGTTATGTAGGTGTGATTGTGTTCTTAGCGGTGAAGATTAGACCTGGTGGATCCCAATAATTTCTATCCTTCGAATATTTAACAAGAAAGTAGTGATATATCAATGAAAGACATACCATACGCAAAATATAAGAGATGTCACAATTATGTCTCTATATTTCACTCTCTTTCTGCCGCTCTCATCATATATATATATATATATATGTATATCTTCTGCAACATTTATCTATCTATTTATCTATCTATCTTAAACTGTTCATATCTATCTATCTATCTATCTATCTATCTATCTATCTATCTATCAGAAACTGTTCATTAACTCTCTATCTATTTTTCTATCTATCGCAATCTGTTCATTAACTATTTATCTACCTATCTATCTGTTTATATGCACACATACATTGTACAATAGAGGTATTATCGCCATTTGATATATTTAATTTTCGCATACTCATTTCTTATCTATTTATCTTTTGAAGACTGCACAATATAATAGGATCAGTTGGGCACCGTCTCAGGGAAATAGAATACATTTACGCTACTAATTTCGCCAGAAATTTTGAAAGGACATATTATACTGCTAAGTATTCGGACTTGAAACACTAACAAAAATATTTCAGAATGTTTGTACCTCAATCTGAGGACAGTGAAGGGGATTCGGAAAGATTTGAATACATTTAACGGGCGTTTGAATATATTACAAATGATAGCAATGTTATGCCTGCATTTGTCTCCCACAAGGTCTTAAACTCAACATAATGGCTCGAGGAAGCAGCGTTCCACAAATGAGGAGCTTGAGAAAAGAAGCATATAATTCATGGTTATATCTACCGAGTTCGACTGTAAATTGATAAGATTTTGAATCTTTCTTTTACGTCACTTCGATTCAAAAATTGTACATGTGTTAGTGAAGAGCTCATCGAAAAGGACGGATACAGAGAAAGAGATTTACGGAGGTGTGAATGTGATTAAATCCAAGCGCCTCTAACAGGATCAATAATATTGTTGACTGTTCTTTAGATTTCATTAAAGAGCTCAATGTACATATCAAGGACACGATATTATATATGACAGTAATATTCTATGCCTGACAATGGTACTCATTTACCTATATATCCTTATATATATATATATATATATGTGTGTGTGTGTGTGTGTGTGTGTGTGTGTGTGTGTGTGTGTGTGTGTGTGTGCGCGTGTGTGTGTGTGTGCGTGTGTGTGTGTGCGCGCGCGAGTGTGTGTGTGTGTGTGTGTGTGTGTGTGTGTGTGTGTGTGTGTGTGTGTGTGTGTTTATGGAATTTTTTTCGCAAACAATTTTTCTAGGTTTGCTTGATTGTACAGTTTTCTTTTTTTTCAATCAATTTTGTTTTCTGTTTTATCTGCTACGTCCTTTTTTCCATATTTTTACGACTTCATCATATTCTTCTTCTTCTTCTTCTTCTTCTTCTTCTTCCTCTTTGTTTGAAAGATTTTGTCATTAGAGTAAATTACGGCTTTCTACATATCTTCTAATTTGCAACCCAAATATCTTTTGTGCCATTTCTATATTTTAGTTTAACAGCATTTTTAATTTATTTCTTTGTACATTTGCGATACTTTTACTAGTTAGACAAAAAGTTATGGCTCATTTATTGTCTATTGATAAATAGAACGAAACAGGAGAACATTTGAACAAGGCGACAATTTAGATTTCTTTCATTTTTATCAGTGAATGACAAAGGAGAGAAAATATTCTAGTTTTCATGGAAAAAAGATATTGAAAGTTATTAGTTGTGTGATACCCGTGAGACAAGAAAAAAAATTCAGACAACTTGAAAATGATGTCACAATCCCCGAAAACCAAGTTACAGTTAAAGTATACCGTTTTTATTAAATAATAGAATAGAAAGAGGAATCGAAGACAAGAAGTGTCTCGTTTTTATATCTACTTGACTTCGCCACTATATAGACTACGCAAAAACATTTGACAATATACGGCACTAGCACTTGAATGAGATGCTCAACAACCTCGGTATTTTTGGAAAAGAAGTTAGGATAATCAAGAATCAATATTGGTAATAAACCAGTTGTGTAAGGATTAGAAGTGAACTTAGAATGTATGCGAAAATAGAAAGGGTTTTAAGGCAAAGATATATTTTCTCACCGGATCTCTCAACCTGTACATCAAAGCAATTATGAGAGAAATAAAAGACTTGCTAGGATTCAACATTGGCGGCCACAATCTCAACAATATCAGATACGCGGATGACACGGTGCTGATAGCAGACACGAAACGGAAAATGAAGGGCCTTCTACAGAATTAAGCAAAAATAATTGAAAAAACATCAAGAAAACTGAATATATGTTCATCAGCATAAAGTGTAGGCCAATATGCCAACTGCAATTCGGAGAATCTAAAAACAAACAAGTAAAAATATTTAAATATCTTGGAAATGTTTTGACAGACTATAGAAAGTGCGACATGGAAACCCAAATATACATTGGTTTGGCCAAAGACGCATTTCAGAAGCTAACCAGAGTACTGAATGACAGGAAAATTTTATTAGAAAAAAAGAAGAGTGTTGGATTGTTAGGTGATATCTGTTCTTCTTTATGAAAGTTAATGAGGAACGATTGTTATCAAAGCTGAAGGAGAGTTTTGAGGCTGCAAAAATGCTGAGGATACCATGGACAGAAACCGTGTGTAACAAATAGGTTTTTGGAAAAGATGCAAACGCAAAGAAAACTGTTACTAAATATCACGAAGATTCAAATAACGTTTCTGAGACATGTAATGAGGAAGGGAGCCCGGATAACTTAATATTCACGAGTTGGATAAATTAAAGGAGAGCCAGTCGAAATACATACTAGTTAGGGCTGAGCCAATGGTTGACGGAGTGGGTCTTTGAAGAGATACCGAAACAAATTTATTGAGAGCGACAAGAGACAGAGCCAAGTGGAAAATTCTTTCCACCATTCATTTACTGAAACATGTTCTTTAGGTTATGTTTTTTTTACATATGTCCCTCTTATCTTCAATCACTACTGCGAGTATCAAATTCCCTAGGTTCACATTACACATTATATGTCATAGAAACTTTAACAGTTGTTAAATATGCGTGAAAATTTTGTTCCGGTTTTCACTTAAAACTTTGCATAAATGGTTGTTTCTGTTAATCTTAAAATCATTCTAAAGAACCGCCTTTGTGTTGCTCCAAATGTCTTTTTTATCTGAGACTAGATGTCAAGTATCCATTGAATATATAGTATTACGTAAGAGTCCATTAATCTTTTCTGTTTCTTACGAAAATATTTTGCTTAGTTTTGAAAGGCATCATTCGCTGTCAAAAAGCGAGTTCTGCATCATTCGCTGTCAAAAAGCGAGTTCTGCATACAATATTGTGCATTCCTTCTTGTTGTAAGATACTAGCACATGTTTTATTAGTTTTTGTCATTTCGAATTTCTATTTTGCATAGAAGTGTCTCTCTTCTGCTAACAACAACGCATACTCTCATCTTCCAATTGTTTTTTAAACTTTACTTCTCGGATTATTTAATGCTTTATTTGGAGCTCACTTTTTTGTTTGCCGTTCTCATTTTATTGCCAGCACATTATTTGTGGTTCATACTTCTCTCGCCAAAAGAGAATCGTTGTTAAAAGTTTAATTTACTCTGAATGTCCGATCTATATAGTCCAATTAATTCCGGTGTCTACATCACTTACTAAATTTTTAATATTTACTGAATTCAAGTTCAATCAGCATTTTGCTGCTATTAGAGTTTGTGGATTTTTCTAATATACTTCCCAGATATATCAGATAAACTACCGGCTATAATTATTATGGCCACCTCAGTGTTTAACAAAAAAGATGTATTTCATACTGTTTCAGTATTTATTTATAGTGAATAATTGTAATTGAAATAGAATGTTTTTTGTTAGTACTGCACAATAACATGACTAATAATAACAACCCAACCATTTTATTTTCATTTGGTAATAAATACTAAAAATATTATAAAATACAACATTTTTTCAAAATTAGGGTGGCCTAATAATTATGGCCGGTATTCTATCTAACAGATTTTCTGATGTACTTTATCAAAAAGTTTCGCGTAGTCTAAAAAATAGTTCCACATATTTCTGCATTTGTATTATTTTGTCTGATATCATTCTTAGCAATCTTCCTTATTGCGAAATCAAAACATTCATCTGGAATAGACCATGTCACTATTCATGATTCGAATATGACAAGACCGTTAAACTCAGACAGCATTTTTTCTCCTGGGAACTATTTGGTGGAACGAACTCATGCTTGAGAACGACTCAAGAACTCTGTATTCTTTATCATTTCAAGTTGATATTCAAATATCTTTTATCAACATTAGGTTCAAAATATAAACAGACTATCAATCTCGCTATAATTTAATTCTTACAATGAATGTTTACATTGTGTGACTCTAGAGTTTTGAATTGTGGCAATATTATTTAAAAACTTTTCATCTGAATTACACTTACACTACATCGATATATATATTTTAGTCATAACACTATCGTACTTCTTGCTTTCATTACTCTGAAAAGCGTACTCAGTAACCTATTAGAAGGAATCTTTGATTCTTTATTGGTTGATCTATCAGTAAAAAGAACAAAAACTTCAAATTGCCTGAACATAACTCATATGTTAATGATAAGTTTGGTTTTTGTTTAGTCTAATGAAAAAAAAATCTATAAAGTAGAATGTACTGCCAGAAAAGAAATATTCTCTGGCTTGTTTAGTTCTTATTGGCAAATATTGAGCGGTATAATTTAATCGAAGCCATCTTGTGAACATTAGTTATATATTGAGACATGTTCTATTATCGATTATAAGTACATCGTAATAACAGATGACAACACTTCCTTATAAATTGTTATATTTTACCTTAACAGTAAATAACGAATAAACTATTGTCTCCGTGTTACTAAATGTAATTTGCAGATAAGTGAGATTGTATGTATGTTTAACTAGCAGTATAACCCAGTGTTGCTCGGGTGTAATGGAAGCTTTAAAACTAATACATGATTCTGAAGCTCAGACTCTTTGGACATCTGGCATGAAAGACTAAAAAGCAATAGTTGTTTCCAGTTAAAGCAAAACTGGAAACTGAAAGAAAAATGAATGGATGTAAGTCAAATTTTGATTTCATGGTATCGATATCAAATAAGTTTTTTTCCGTCGTAAACTGAATCGTGAACGCTAAATAAGTCCTCTGAGTAAATGGCATTATGGCTAAGACTAAGGACTACAATTATACTTACTTAGAGCCAAAACCGAAGCAAAAGCTAAAATAAGTGCTGAAAAAAATACAGACATACAGACAGATAAACAGACACAAGCATCCCGCCTTTTTATTATTATCGATTTTCTGCACTATTGGAAGAAATGCAACACTGAAACTTCTGAATATCGTCTCTAATGTCTTTGTCTATCAGTGTATGAAATTTGATTAAAATCGGACAACTCCTACTATAACCCGATTTTTTTCGATTATCGATTTACGATATATATCGAGGGTACCTCGACACAAAACCTAGCTAAAAACACTCGCAGACGCTTATAGTACAGCTTTTAAATTTTCAAGACAATCAGTTCAGCCATTTCGGAGTCTATAGGTAACGGACACAGACACACAGACAGAAACACAGACACACAGGCAAATTTCCATTTTTAAAAAAGTTTAGATATGAAAAGGTTATTTTGTGATTTAATATTCAGTAAAATTAAAAATTCGTGAATTGAACTAGTAATAATTTTGTCCTGTAGTTTGATATGCAAGTGATTACATTGACGTTATTATTAATTATAAAAGATTAGAATGTCTATATAGTAAATTATTTTTTAGCCAGTAGAAAATCCGTCTTCAACATGAGATTAATATATCGTCAGTTTTTAAAGATGTAATTTTATTTTGTATTCATGATGCTCATTAATTTTATGTATATTCAATATTCCCAAGATTGTTTTAAAATAATTCTTTAAATGTAATCCTCGAGGTTAAATGTATAAAAGTTAAAACATAAATATTAGGTTACCAAGCTTGGTGTTCTTTTATTTTTCGCACATGTGCATTATTAGTATGTTAGCTGTTACGAATGTTGTTCTAAACGAGTAGGTTTATTTGCCTCATACGAGAAAACATGCCACCCCCACATAGAACTCTACCAATTATTGCGTATATTTATTATTATTTCGTGACAAAATCTTTTGAGTTTTCGGTTTGACTTCTAATTTACATCCTTTTTACTTCAGGTCTGAATACAGCTGCATCAACTTTTTGGGTACAGAATAATGTCGGATTTCAGAAACATAAATTTATTCTTGAAAGACTAATTATAGAAATGCTGAATTTATTAAAAATACGAGACCTGAGTCTCTATGCATCTCTGTCATCGATCCACATGATTATATATCCATCATTGATAAAAAATATTAGCCACGATGCAACGGAAGTTTTGAAATCTGGTTGCACCACTGGCTTGGACCTAAAAGGTTTAACATTTCAAATAAGCTTAAGTGCAGGAAACATGATATTCAGTGGGTGAAACGTCAGGTAAATATAGACGTCGTAAAATTTCATATCCCAAATCTGTGAGTTTTAACAACGTCATCTTGCAACATGTGACCGTTCATTATCATGGAGTAGAATTTAGGACCATCTCGATTCACCAGTTCGGGTTAAATTTTTGGCAGGAGTGCAGGAAGGTCAGCAAAGAGATTACAGTAAAGTTCTGGATGAATACATTTATTTGCTTCCTGAAAGCTGTAGAAGAAAACATCAACTGAGAAACAGCAAAAAGTCTCAGTTATCTTTTCTGATACAACTTTTGCTTTGAGAAATGTTGGAAGGGGTTCATCACGAAAAGCCATTGACCCGATTGTTTAGGTTTAGCATAAACACATTCTACTTTTAATAACAAGATACAGTCAAGAAAATGTTAGTGTTAATCAGCAAAAGCATTAAAAACTCTTCAAAACTTCTTAGTTTTTTTATTTTCTTTAAATCATAAGGAACCCATTTGTCGAGATTTTCATGTTTCCAATAATCTGCAAATTATGTAGGACTGTTACAGTGCTGACATCATGTGTCTGAGACATTACTCTGAGATTTCGACTACTTGCAATTATTCGTTGCCAAGACTACATGACCATACACTATCTTCTTCAACTTCATGGCTCTTTTCATCAGTATGGAATTTCTGAACTCCCTACTTACTCTTCGATAACTTCTGGGCCAATCAACCAGGAGGTGGTGTCTCCAAGTTTGGACTCCTACAAGAAATATAAATGAAGATTATGATTATTGATATTCATAATTAATAGCTTCTATGCTTCAAGATTATTTCTCTCTGAAAATAAGTTGAAATAAATAAATAACACTAAATTATTATTACGCATACCAAAGGTCACCCAATATATCCCGTGATTTCTGTTTAAAAATGTTTTTTCAAATACAACACTTTCAGCAGCTACTATTTTCATATCAACCGAATATAATAGTTGTATCTTCAGTGATCATATATGATTGCTTATTTCACTACACGGTAAATTAACTTCTCTCTCACGACACAGTCAACATACAGTATTAGCAGTAGAATAATTTATTCACTATAGTCGTTCAACTTCATGTCAAAGAAATATGCGTGAAAACGAACGCCTAGATTGTTGATCCTTTGGAGTTTGTCATCATCCATCTTGATGAGTGACTGAAAATTTCCTTTGTGGTGAAAGCAGTTTAGTTTTGCAAAATGCCACAGATTTCACGGCTGACGTGAAACACAAAGATTTCTTGGATATATTGCTGAACTGAAGTGAGAAACAAATTATTAATTGTAGAAAAGTATATTATTCAAATTCTATTCTTTTTTACTAAATAAACTAAAATTTCAATAACCATTTAGAGAACAACATATTTTCAGCCTTAAAGTTTTGTTAACTCTTCTTCGCAAACTTTTTCTCACATTAACCTTCTATTTTTCTATTGATTTTATTTAATTTATTTGTAATTTTTCTTGAAGATAAAACGTGATCCAGTAATTTGAACACCTATATGCCACTGAATCAAATCACAGATACGTATTAAATGTTTTACTCAGTCAGAAATTTACAAAACTATATTATAAAACATAACAATAAATATCTCTAAGTTATGTCAATTTTCTGTTGTCTTTACAGATATTTTGTATGTAAAGAAACGGTTTCAATGAACATCGAAGATCAGAGATCTTTGCAAATGATGCTATGATTATTACAAGTAAAATCTCTTGAACAACGACGATTTCTCGGAGTTCAACATGGTGAATGAGTGTCATGAAGACTATTCCCAAATAAGCCTAACAGCTTCAGAACCAGTGACAACGGGCGTTTAATTAGCGCTAAGCACCGAAACAGGTTCTTCACTCAAGGACCGGTAATCACTTCTTTTGCCTCGCCGGAAAAAGTTTTTGAGGCTTTTCCCGACAGTATTTTCATTTACAAAAGATTCGATGCGTTTATAATTGTAAATATCTGACTAAATTTTGTTCTATGGGAAAGTACAGCATTTACTGAGTTATGTCTGTAGACCGAATGAAGTTTTCATTATAGATATTATCTTTGAATTCTTGTCCTGCTGGTTGTTTTTGCAGTTACATTTATCACAAAATATATTGAAAATTGTTTTTCATTTTATTGTTTTGTGATTCTTTGATTTTATTTTATTCTTTGATATTCTTTGATTTTTCTGTTATTCTTTGCTTTTATATTTGCATTGTCATCAGTTTGGCTCTAATGTAGAGTTTGTAGATAATTAATTTATATTTTTGCCTAGTGAATGATTACGAATGGTTCATATAAAATTGGAAAAAATCCTGAATTCTATTATATTTTCTTAATATCTTCACTTTTAAGAACTGTAAATTCCCTGTATTGTTATAATCATTATGTTTCATTATGTTATTATTCAGTTCAGGAGAAAAGTCGCGGAAAAACGGTTTAGTTTTTTGAGGTTTGTTTCTATACATTTTCAATTTACAATTTTCAACACCTGCTAATTTTTGGAGCTCATAAAAATTGAATCTCGTTCTAATGCAAAATGCAGAAAGCTTCAGGTAACTTTCTGTCCAATACACGTTTGGCCAAACTGCAGAGACGTTTGATGAGTGCATGATAAGTAGGATAAGAGCAGTTAGAGATTTGAGGGTACAACCGGTTTGTTTGTATGCCGTGGGGTTAAAGTCCCATAAACAAGAGGAAGAAAAACTGAACGACAAGTGTCATCTAATTTTTTGCTGCGTCCGACAACAACCTCAATAAGGATATGCGCCATATTTTTTAGTAGTATAAAAAGAATCTGCAACAACTTTGGAAGAATTATAAAAAACCCCGTTAAGCAAGGAGTTATCGTAGACGTTTTACGTAAGTCTCGTACTACTCTTGAAGGTTAGATTTCGGTCATGTGACGTTAAAACAAAATTTCTCTGTATGATCACCAAGATTAAGTAACGTCGAATTTGTGACCCCTTGGAAATACTAAGTGTTGTAAACTTAGATGTGCAGGTAGATTAATGTATAAGAGCTGAGAATTAGAAACCGGAGATTCAAGTTTCAATGTCAATTGGGCCGATTATAATTTTAACACGGTTGTTAGGATTTGAAAACACTATTTTGCAATAGAAATGTGCATTTCAATATACTTTACACATTTAAATGTTTTCTCTAATAGTTAAGCTACCGGTCATACGAAACTGAATCACTAGTTCCGGTGCAACTTCTTACCTGATCAATAACTAAACAGGTCACGTTTGGTTGCTTTAAGCTATGATAGATATGCGTGTAATCTGATTATTACTAGCTTAAAATCATTAATCGAATAGCCGAGTTTCAGTAACCATGGAGTTCGTTATATTCATTTCCGCGGAAATACGTTTGGGAAAAATACCACTTTTCTCCATCTAGCTATGTGTTAAGTACTAAGACTTGTATCACTAACACATGATTTTCTACAAATAAATACAATCGTACAATCTAAATATAATGTTTGTCTTTAAATAACCTGCACTGGGTTGATAAGCTGTTAATAAAATTTAATCAAACTTTTTTGCATCTAGAAATCACTGATAATTTATAAAGAAACCTTTAATCAGGAGGTTCTGTCAGGACACCGCCAAAACCAGCGCGTGAAACCGTGTGTATAGATTTGTGTTTTTCTAATAACTTGACAAAAAATCGCAAGTTTTAAGCTGATCAAATGTCAAAATATTTACGTGCCTCTCTGGAGAGACAAAGTAACAATGACTTCAGGCTGTTTACTAAGATTGAAATAGATGAAACTTTCAGTAGCTTGTTCGAAATTAAACTATTTAACTGCTTCCAGATGATAAGTTTGACAATGACAACACTATGTAAAAATAAGCCTAAACATGTAACACTGTATATAAAACAGATATTTAATCTATTTCCAGTTGATTTGGACCTATCTGTTACCCAAATAATTAACTATAGATATTGATTCAACATTTGTGTAGTGTCATCCTATGTCTTTTCGTTTATTTTTATAATGTTTTCAAATTATCTTTTAAAAACATTTTCCTACAAAACATACACAGAACAAGTGTAGTAAATTTGACAAGTAACTTCTATTATACAATTATACACCTGATAGTATTATTTCAAAAAAGCCTCCATTTTTAATCGTATCACCTGAAGCAAAGTGGCAATGGCACAAAGAAGGAGGGATTTAAATAAGGAGTAAGTTAAATCAGAAGTCTGAAAAAAGTGGAGGATTGATAAAAAGGCCAACAATTGTACAGGGTTTCAGGTAGACTTAAGAAGATGACGGTTTTCGTTGCATTTAAACATTTGAGTGTTGTAGGTGGCAGAGAAACAAGAAGCCGGAAATTAAATTATTACAATATAAATGGCGGTTTTCAATTCCGTCAAAAAGCGTAATTGTTTACTCTGAACAACACACGCGTGTGCTTTTTTATATTATATAACTAATGAAAGAATCTGGCTAATCATCAATGTAAATAGACAGAAATCCTTCGCCCATATCAAGTTGAATCACTTATTCCGGGACAATAATAGTTTTAAGCAACGTCGATTTTTGTCAAGAGTCAAAATGAATGTCCGTTTAAGAATTTTAGGTGCTTTAAGCATGAATCTAGAAGAGGTGTAATGGATCACGCCTCGGAACTGAAACTCAAACGGCTCTGTTCAAGTTCCAGTGGAGTGCTCTATATTCACAGGCGCAAATAATCTTGA
This sequence comes from Ascarosepion bandense, assembly GCA_037127315.1. Classification (NCBI taxonomy): domain Eukaryota; kingdom Metazoa; phylum Mollusca; class Cephalopoda; order Sepiida; family Sepiidae; genus Ascarosepion; species Ascarosepion bandense. Next base: position 2,683,785 of record JBBBDQ010000980.1, on the reverse strand, counting down.
GAAATGTATGAATCCATCTCTTCTCTCACAATATTTAAGTTTATTAGTAGTAATTATTTTAGTAAAACGTTTTTAATATTAAAATCTACAAATGTTTGGATCTTTAAAAAACCTGCACAAAGTTGATAAACTTTAAAATTCAATCAACCATAATGACAATCGAGAAAACCAAATTCATTAATATCAAATATTTCCAAAGACTTACCACGGAATTTTAAAAACATATGATGGGAAATGTGACAACTAAAATAAAAGTCGTACTGTCATATCGAAATTTGACTTAACAAATATTAAAAAAGCGTGATTTGTTCATTTCAAACGAAAAAAAAAACACAGTAGAATTTGATATGTAATATAATTGAAGTAATTACTATAGAAAAATTTTCCTCAGCGATGAAGAAGACCCTTGTACAATACGATGCTGTTCTGCAGAAGGATGTTGAGAATAACATCGAGAGAGCATGATTTCAAGGAAGAGGTTTTAAAGAAAATGAATATAGAAGGCGCAATTATCTTAGAAAATTACAGTTAAATTTTCTGCAATGGATATCGAGGCAATTGTGTTTTTAAATTTTGAAGTTCATATGTATTGAAAACATAAATTATGAGTAAGAGAGGAAAGCCGCATATGTAACATACATATATTGATTACTTGTATTTGTGGCTGCATTCACCCCAGATGGATTGGACCGGCTTTTTTCGTAGAAGAACATTCATGAGACTATCTTTGGTCTTCAAAAGTTGTCCCTTCCCGTAATTTGTACTAAGATGTTCCCGCATTAGATTACCAGAGCTTACTGCAGTAGACTGGTTGCCAGTATACAACTGAATCTAGTCTCTTCTTTTATTTAGCCATATAAGGGAAATAAAGAGAGAAAAGATTGATTCCTACTTTCCTACTTTATTAGCATGTAAGTGAATGTAATATATTCAACTAAAATTCGAACTTGGATTTCTAATTCCCCTAACCATAAATTCACAGTATCTCCACCTTTAACATATATAAAATACTAGAGTAATTGAGAAGAATGTAAATTAGGTCTATATTAACAATGCCTACAATGAACGGGAAGATACGGAGTGTCTTCGTCGCTGACATCTCTGAACGAGCAGATTATTTTAAATATGATATTATGTGACAATCATATTTTCGTATTGCACCATTCACTTTATTTTCATTTAAACCATTGAAGGTGATGAAGCCAATAAAAGTCAAGTGCTTGTTGATAAAGAAGGTATCTGAGTAAACTTACTATTAAGAAAAGCATATTAAATGATTAGATTTCAATGAAAAAGTAGATGACTAAACCTTTGGAGGTAAAAAATGAATAGAAAGCAAGAAGCCAAAAGAGAATGTGTGAGAGAAGAAAGTGTTAGCATATAAATTATGGTTACGGCTGTCAATTTCAACGGTAAAATGATGAGAATTAATTGCCAGTATAAAATGGAGTTTAAAATCGTAATGTAGATTATATCAAAGAGTAGAGCTGATCAGAACAATTACCATTAAAATATTTATCGGAAAATGAAACATACCACACATACATTACGATAATGGGAAAGCAATAAAACCGAGTTACCATGTCAAGACCAATATCGGTGCAGATACTTTTTTTTCTTTTTACATATGTGTTAAGAATTCCTTGATAGATAGCAGAAGCACCAAAGCAAAGTTTTTCGTTTCATTTACATTTACAATTATTTCTTTGTTAAATGTGAATATTGTCATAGAATTTCTAGTTATATTACATCATTTTCTAAATATAGATTTCTAAATATAGACATTCGCATGGTATGAAACAGACTGAACTTGAGCTGCTAAATCTGGATTGATCACATTTCTGATCAGTTTTATTTCCTCGGGAACCCCGAAATGTATCACACAACGAGATATGGCAACAGTAATCTGTGCACAGAAAAATGTTAGGTCTATATAGATAAATTTAAGACGCAGTCGTAGAACCTTAATACAGCAACTCATGAAAAATTTTCAAAATGACCTCCGTTTGTTTCTACTCAACAGTTGGATCACTGAATTGAGATCATTTTCAAATAACCCACACGTGTTCGAATGATTTGACAGTACTCATTTATTCCAATCATTGCGACATAAATTCTGACGAGAGAAAAGAAGTTTCTGGCTTAACTCAGTAACCAGACCTTCTTAACACTAGATGTAGATATTGATCAGATGAAGCCATTCTAAGGTTGTTTGAAAGAGTGCGGCCAAAGGTTAGACATTCTGAAAGCAATTTTCCTGAAAGCACACTAATTCATATTTCACATCATGGGTAACACTGCTTAATTCAGAAATACACTTTTATGCTTCTTCGAAAATATTCCAGGGCATAAAGTAGATGATATGCTTTATTTAAGTTTTAATTACGTATGAGCATATTATGTTATTAATATAATTGATTGATATGAAAATCCGTATTTTACGTATGAATGGCTATAAAGATACCTGGCTTAATACTGTGACGTTACATTTATATTTGGTTAAATGAGCAGTTTTCTCTACCAAACTATGGCTTTGACAGAATTTGAAGAGAAAATTAAAAAATATCTTGTCATACAATTTCCTGATAAAATTAGTTGATGCAATTCGTTGGTGTCTCGAGTAGCTGTTACTGAAATCTGGTTATCATATTAAATAAAATAAAACCGCGTTCGAAATTCTACCCTCTCGTCAATATATTGTAAAAATTAGTTAACTAATAAATGAAAAGTATCTTAAGATGTAGAGTTACTTTTCAATTACACTGATTATAAACAGCAGCATAGTATGCCATAATTCTAAAAATAAAGGTAGATGTAATAATTGAAATCTGCCGTAAGAAAAACACAGTATGCAATACACAGAGTGTGTACACTTCGTTTAAATGATTGCAAAAAATGTTGATACATAAAGAACCGTATATCATTGGATATACAATTGGATTCCAACAATGGTTGTTTATACAATCAAATATGAACGCAAACCATTTTTTCTAATATCTCTATTATAAATACGATAGAATTTTATGTTCCTTTAAGTATATACTGAAATATTATTTGGATATATGATACAAATAAATCAATTCTTACTATGATTTTTTATTGTGGAAATAAACTTCTAAATCTCTGACAATTTAGAGGACAATTGTATTTTTTATGTCAGTACAGGTGAGCGCTAATAAATGTTTCAAAACTGGATTTGAAAATTAAACATTGAAAACATGGAGCAACTTTGTCTGAAATCAAGAATTTCAATTAAAAAAAAAAACAATAGTCATGTGAAAACCATTATTTCTATATTCCATCTTCCGACAACCAAAATCCATTTCAAATTAGAATATGTTAAAGTAATGCTTTATTATGTTTCGATTTTATTGTAGATGTTTTCGTTAAAATTTACTTAAATATGTTTATATACGTATATGAAAATCTTAGATTCTCTCTATATATACTATATATATATATATATATATATCAATAAACGCACACACAAAAGAATCCAACACACACGCACGGACACAGACAAACATACAATCTCTCTCTCTCTATCTCTCTCTCTCTCTCTCTCTCTCTCTCTCTCTCACACACACACACACACACACACACACACACACACACACACACACACATATATATATATATATATATATATATATATATCGCTGTAGAGCTATGTATGAATTTGTGTGTGGTGTGTGTAGACATATGGAAAGAGAGAGAAATATGTCTTAAATAATTTTAAAATTTAAAAACATATATATATGCCAATCAACATATATATATATATGTGTGTGTGTGTGTGTGTGTGTGTGTCTGTGTGTATATGTGTGTGTCTGCGTGTGTGTTAAGAAATGTAAAGTATCACGTTTTATATTATAATTTCAAGAATTATCGTTGTTTCACATTGTTTGAACCACACATTGTTTAAGAATCATGGCTGGTCACCGTGTGTAAGGAAAATATACAATGACACAATTTGTTCAGCTAGTTTGTCAGACAATTTCTTTGGCGACATAACACCTTACCTTTTGACACATAACACACCAGACTGCAACACACATGAATATTAGGTGTTTGGCGCATTTGTTGGAGAAAACAAAAAAAGCATTTGTAAAAAAATAAAATGAAATGAAAGCAAGCACTATGGCCGCATTTCCCAACTTAAAATTTACAATATCTAAAAGAGTTGCAGAAGATTCCGAATTTATCTAGAGGCCGTGGTTGAAACCAATATCGTCTTTACTGAATAAATTTTCTCATATCATATTTTTTGTAATTGTGTTTTATATATCTGTTATATTGCGATGTCAGTGTTATTATCATTTCTGCGTAATTTAGGCTACAGTTCATCCATCGCAACCACTCTATATATATTAGAGTCATTGTTAGTGTGTGTGTCTGCATGGCTACATTTTTCTATTATTGAGATGCTTAACTATATCATATCTGTATCTAAGCAAAGCGTATAATTTCGCGTGCATATAATTGCAGTGTGTGTGTGTGTGTGTAATTTATAGTTATACATGCTCAGTTTTAATAATGCATATATTTCGTGAATTCAAACCATATATATATATATATATATATATATATATATATAAAGTTAAAACTGCAGGTATTCTTTTTGCTCACCACTGTCACGATAGTGAAAGTCAGAAACTTTATTGTAATGAAAACTTGATCGGAATGTTGACAATGGCCACTAATCATCTAATGGGGGATGCGTAGGGACAGAAGTCGTTTATGGCATTAGAAGGAGCTCCATGGGACGAGGTGAATTTCCGGCTCTGATTTTCGAATCCAACTAACACGAAAGCACATCCATATATATATATATATATATATATATATATATATATATATATATATATATATATGTGTGTGTGTGTGTGTGTGTGTGTGTGTGTGTGTGTGTGTGTGTGTCTGTGTATGTGTGTGTCTGTGTAATCATAATCATCATCATGACCACAATAATAGTTATATCAATATTAATAATTCATGCGCAAGTAAACGCAAACAAAACAACACGCAGACGCACGACGCACGGAAGGAAATATGTACATCTATTTATCTAGCTTTATATTAGGCATATATGTTTTTTTGATAATCAGCTTAGATATCTAACATCGCTCTTCTATCACACACACACAAAGACACACATGCAGAAAGACACACACTCATGCACATACAATATGTGATGGATGAATTGTCGCGAAAATTACTCAAGAATCAAAATAACACCGATATCTCATTATCATCTCAAATATACAAGCAATATTTTAAAATCTCTATGATTAATTTAATTTAATAAAATCGGGTATGTCTTTAACCACATCTTCCAGGCGATTTTGGAATCTTCTGCTACTCTTCTCGTTGTTTAAAGTAGAGAATGTTGTCATAATCCTTGACATCACTTCATATATATATATATATATATATATATATTACACAGGGATATATATATATATATATATATATATATATATATATATATATATATTAATATTACACAGGGAGTCGCAAAAATTTTTCAACGAAAATTATAAGCGTATTATTCACACCGAAACAAGGCAAAGTCCTATATAAACATTCGTTTTTGAGTTATTGATTAAAAAAATATGGTTGTTACCTTGGTGTTTAATGAGGTCTAGGATACATCTGTTTATTGTGCATATCTCTGGCTAGCCTGTCTTCAATATTTAATGTTTGTAGTCGTCAGTTTAAAGAGAAGCGTTCCTTTTAACAATGGTCGAACATTTCTATCGCCGACATCACTTATACATATGGCTACGTAAATAATAATAATAATAATACAATTAGACACGAGGATCTGATTCCGTTTGTAAACTGATGTTTGCTGCTGTTTATCCTCCCGCTAAATATGGATCGAGATCGGCTCTTACGCCTGATCACAAAGAACACATATAATAGGTTGTTGGGGATGATCCAGGTGTCAGCGCAGGGCAAGTGTCCCTGCCTTGTTGTACATCTCATACAAGGAAGCTACTTCATTAGTGTCTATTCTATAATTTTCCCTTATTATTTCAAGAACTTCAATTCTGTTGGTGTTTCTTCAGTTATCTTTGCGGATGAGGCATAAAATATTTATACTACCAACATTTTGGGCTGATTGGAAACCCAGTGGTGCAATGCTCGCTAGATTCCAGTATTAGTTTACAATTATTACGTTATCTGGAATTGTTGGTTGCTGCCTTGTAAGTCCATATATTCTCAACCAGAACATGATCATTATGCTGAACACACTTTCAGATTGCTAATGGAGATACTCTTGCTAATACTCAGAGAGATGCCGCCACGCATGGTAAGGATCCCCTATATTTTAGTTACATTGTTTTCAATATAGTGGCTGATATCTACCGAGAAAGCTTGATAGTTTATCGCAAAACCGTTTCCATGGTATACACATTATCTAAAACTTGTTTGGCGACCAAAATAAATTTGTTTATGAAGCAGAGAATAATAAAATAAAATTGAATCCACCAGGGAAATTGTTTAGCTATAAGTGTCGCAGCTTAATGTGATTTCATTAAACTCAACTAATTTTTCCACCAGATAACTATTTTGGAGAATTGATATGATCAACGGTTATATGTACGTTGTTGAGTTAGAACTCCGATATTCATTCCTTTGTTTACCAATTAAAATTAACACGTTTAATAAAAACTGTTTGTCTACTTATACCTTAGTTATGTTATTGTTTTTGATCGTATTTGTATTATTTTTACTTTTGGTTTGTCTGTCTGTCGGTGGTCAAGATATCTCAAGAGCCTCTGGGTGGATGAGACACTCAGTAAAAATGTCCTCATGACTGGCACAAAATAATTAGATTTTCGGTTTGATCTAGTACAAGATAAAATTTCTTGGTTATTTTCTCCGTTATTTTTTTCTTACTAAAACTTTTTTGGGCGTTTCACATGCTAAATACTGAATAACCTATTCTTGAATGATTTACATTATTAGATTATTTGAACACAAATTTTATTCTACAAAATATTTTTATTTACAATATAAAATTCTAATATTTGTTATTCAAAAAAAAGAAAAAAAACGACAAAGATAAAATAGACATAAAATTAATCAGAATACGACTTTGGGATATTAAAATGGAAAAACAAATTCCATAATCATCTCTTGTTAATCGCTAAGATGATATCGATTTTACTTTGGCGGAAGGTTGCGGTCTTTGACTGCTCTTGTTATTATTTAATATAATCTTATCTACTGTATAACGTAAATGCGTAGATGATAAATATCTTCTACATATTTTTTTTTTTAATCATATCACCCCAAGCAAGGCGGTAACGCCACTGATGCGCAGGGGGCTACGTAAGAGTAAAAAGAATGGAAAAGAGAAAGCCGGAAACCACATCCTAAACAGGAAACAAGGGATGAGCCTCTTCACCTGTTCAATAGATGTGGGTGGAGTGTGAACCGGGCGATAGTTTAGTCTATCTACTCCAATTGAAAAAATAAATAAATAAATAAATAAATAATAATAAAAAAGAAAAAGAGTGAAAAGATTGGAAAAGAGAAAACCGGAAACCGCATCCTAAACAGGAAACAAGGGATAAGCCTCTTCACCTGTTCAATAGATGTGGGTGGAGTGTGAACCGGGCGATAGTTTAATCTATCTACTCCAATTTCTATACTTTATAGATGTTATCACTTTCCTTTTTATTGTCCAGTACAAACGTCTTTGGTAGATTATTTACCGTTACTTACATTTCACCATTGCCTTTAGTATATCATGTGAATGTCAGATAATGAATCACTACATATATGTTTGGGAAAATTCTACCTGTACCTATCGAATTTTGCTAGCTGTTAAAACACTCTTTAGATATTTAAACATCTTTAGCTACATGATTTTTAAGTCTTCCTTCTTTTTACTTCGCTAATTGGTCTCTCACTATTGCTGACAAGCATTCATTCTGTCTTGGTTCACTTGATGATTAATATTATTATCCTACTAACTTTAAGTATTTTTTGTCTAAATTCAACCGCACTAAGCCTTTTTGTGTAAACTATAGACACAATAACTTTAGGCGAATTTTGTTGTCAACTAACATAACTTGAGGGTAATAAAATGCAATCTTAGGTTCGTTTAACCATAGCATTTTTCAATGTATTTTGTGACAGGAAAATTCTTCGGCAATTTACCAAGACAATATAATTTCTCACAACTCTCCTAGCATCCGACTGTAATTGGCTGAAAAATCTGTTTTGAAGGCGTAGGAGATATCAAGACAAACGTAGAGGTTATCCAAGCAAGGCAGAGTATGATGGAAACGTGTATTAGACACGAGAGGAAATGACATTGATTTCCAAAGTATGTATTTTTTTATTTAGAATTTAAATAAATTATCTGTGGCACAAGTTTCGTTAATTTTCAGACAGATAGCATATTTTAAAATGTTCTATAATTTGCTATCTGTGTCTAACATCAACACTGTTATCCGTAAGCTTATAAATTTTACTAAAAATGCCGTATCTTTGTAACCCCTAATAAATTTAATCTGAATCCTCTGAACAGAACACTGACACACAAACACACAGAAATGTTCATATTATAGATTCCTGCCCGAATGCCAAGCAACAATCAGCCCATGTCTTTTTCCTGACACAAAATCATATAGAAAGATGCAACCTAAGATAACAGTTTTATAACATGGAGATATGATACATGACCTGTCTATCCTATCAGTGTCTTATCGCTATTTAACAAAATGTTCCAGGCTATTATCAATAAATTAAATTGTTGGAGATGCTGAATTATTTCAACATCTTCTCTCCAACAAATTATTTTCTGAAAAGTTGTATGGATTTCACTTCGTCAGATCGACAGCTGATGTGCTGATGTTCTTTCCTGAGTACATATATCAGGCCCTTGATATGAATAGAAAACCAGGGCTGTTGCCCTGGATAACTCGAAAGCTATTGATAGAATTTGCCATGCTTGTCTTTTGAAAAAGCTACAGGTTACAGGAAATTTCTGGTGGAAAGAATTGCGTCATGGTGCTTTTTTCCAGAGAATTGTCAACTGACGCTGCTCTACATTTTTATATTCCTTTCGTCCCAAGCAAGGCTGTATGCAGTACTACCACCGGTACACAGGGTTTAAAAAGAGATGAGAGGGAAGAGAGGAAAAAAGGAGTATAGGTGAGGTTGCCTAAAGGGTAAGAGTGAGATTGCAGTTACATAAATATAAAAAGATGGTAACTGACCTTACATTTAAATTTTAGAAGGTTCTGGCTATCAAGGAAGCAAGTATATAGACGTGAGTTCTACAGGTGGGATGTGCGAAGTACATGCTAATGTAGAATTGGCAGTTATATTTGCCTATTTTGAAAATAAAATGGTGTTACCTAGTTGTCAATCTGGTTGCACGGTTGAAGGCAAAGCTCCATGTAATAAAGGACATGAGAACAGAAGACGTGAAAATACTTGTAGAAAAGACATAGGCAATATTTATTTTGTCGGTGAGAAAAGGAGTAACCGCATGCGGCCAAATCAGGATCACTTATCCTCTGGATTGTTTCAAGACCAGCAGGAGCACCTGACCAGATATAGAAGCAGTATTTAATGTTTGGATGAAATGTAGATTTATAAATGTGCAAGTTGATTTCTGATGTGAAAAATTTACATGGATCGACACAGTGACACCACCTATACATACTTTGATTCGATATAATAAATCCACTTGAGTTTGGCTGAGTGTGTTAGGCAGCAATTACACGAATGCAGTGGAGGTAAATTCATAATAATGCTCATTTATCCAAATGCAGATTATGGCACAATCATGATGTAGGAGGAAATTGTATAAAAAATACAAGCCTACTCTCAAGAAAACAATATGAAAAACATAAGATAAACACGCAGACACAGTAAATTCAAACGCTAAAAAATCAATTTTTTGTGCCCCCGCCACAAGAATTTACACGTGCAACCAGATTGTTAATAAAGTTACACACTTATACTTCCTACCATATATTTGCTTAGAAACCCTCAGGAATTTAATTACAATGTAAGTACTTATCTTTTATCCACTTGACTCCGGTACTTTCTACATCACCAGCTTATGTTGTTTTTTAACTTTCTCCCTACATTCACACCTGTCTTCAAACATGTGTTAACATTCTTCTCTTGCCTCTTTTCTGACATCCCTGTAAATAGTTCCTCATTTTCTTCATTCTCCTCCTGCTTAAAGTTTATTATTTTATGTAGCCTCTGCGCATCAGTGGTGGTAACTCCTTGCTTTGGGTGAAACGATTAAAAAAATAAAAAATAAATAACAATACATTCTCGTAGTTTTAATTTGTGGAACATAATTTTGCTTGCTTCTATGGTAGATAAAATTTTCCAATGCAACTTCAATTGCGACCTTCTATCAAACTGATTTGAATATTTCTATTTTTCTTTCTTCGACATCCCTTGTACTTTTTTTTTCTATCATTTTAACACCCTGCACAACAGTGGCAGTTCGGCCTTGCTTGGGAGAAATGTTTATAAAGAATATTTTTCTACATATATTCCTTAATATCAAGATAAAAATGAAATTTTTAAGAGAAAATATGTAGAGAACGTTGTTATTTAGCAGAACAATGTTATTTCAGTCATGCCAACTATAGCGAAACAACGGCAGTAAAACAAAAAGTGTGAGGAGTGCAGCCATCACAATAATGTCTTCATGAAAACTAGATGATGGCTTGACTGAAATAACACTGCGCAATTAAGTGAGAAATTACTACATTGTAATTCTCTCTCTCTCTCTCTATATATATATATGTGTGTGTGTGTGTGTGCGTGTGTATGTGTGTGTGTGTAAAATAGACACACAAGCTAATATTTATACGTATATAATTATTTTTATTGACGTATATTATAATGTAAATATATACAATTATATACACAGATAGATAGATAGATAGATAGATAGATAGATAGATAGATAGATAGATAGATAGATAATGTCTGTAAAATAAAATGCTTGAGAATTTCCTCTCTATTTTTTCTAATGTTATTTGAATTAGAGCATTATTAAAGCCTTAAGATTGCTTGACTTCGCCATATTCGGCACCCTAACTTATGTATGAATTACGACTGCCAAAAGCCATAATTAACAGTTTGAATTTGCAGATGTAAATTTGAATACCTGTACGTGTGGGTGAGATACAAAATCTCGGAACACTCACACACACACACACACACACACACACACACACACACACACACACACACACACACACACACACATAAACACACGCACACACAGAAACACACAGACACACAGAGACACATACGCACACACACACACACACACACACACACACACACACACACATATGCTTATTTATATATTTATTAAGGCTTATGTTAAGTATGTGTATGCCATTAGGTTCCCATTGGAGTGCTACAGTTTAATTCCAATCTTGACTAACAATGGCAAAGTGTGTTCCTTCTCTGTTTTGACATATGTCCTGGTGGCAGACAAAAGACCGGCCGATGCCAAAAACGGTAGCAACGGGAAACCGTTTGCCTCGAGAGACGAGCCAAGCCCGTCAATATTGACAGACTCCTGCATAGTCACATCGATTGGCAAAGAATCAATCTCCTCGGCTGTCTTGATTTTTGACGCCGAGTGAACGCGAGCGATAGTCAATCGTGGATTTCTTTTGTATTTTGCCTGTCACACGGATAATCCCAACCAAACATGATATATCAGTAGACGTTTGCCGGCTTTTCAAACACTCTCACACGCACAAACGCACACGTCAAAAAAGTGTAATCGTACGTATGACATCCGCATCAACTTATATGCCATATATAAGCATATTGTTTATAATGAATATTCCTATATATATTCCTAAATATGTTTTAACATAAAGATCTATATTTATCTATCAATACACACACCAAGCCACCCCTCACTCACACACACACAGACACACACACACACACACGCGCGCAGACACACACACACACACGCGCGCGCACACACACACACACACACACACACGCGCCACACACACACACACACACACACACACACACACACACACACACACACACACACACACATATATATATATATATATATATATATATATAGTGACGTGGATAAATGAATATGCATATTAATGTGCACGTAGGTATAGTATTATAATTTAGGTGTTAATAAAATTCTGCTCAATGTATGAACAGAGCTATATGTATATATATTATCCTAAGTAAATAGCACGACTCGGAGTTTCATGCATTCTGCAAGTATGAGGTGCATATTCCAACTGACAGTTTAACATATTTGAATTACAGTTCACTCGATATTCATGGGAATTGAATTTTATAAATTTCCTTCAAATTTAAATTTAAAATGACATATAAAATAAAAATAAAAATATTTTTTTTAAATACAACGAGAAAAGATCAAATGTCCTTAAGTCACAAAACTTTAAAATTTTAAAATTTAATTATTTTGATATTACATTTATATTAAAGCAAACATAATTTTAGAATATTAAATAAAAATTAAAAAGTAAAATTTAAATTTAAAATTAAAAAATGTGAAGAATTAAATTAAAGGGGCGTAATTAATATTGTTAAAAATATTATCGGGAGAAAGAAATAAAGAAAATTGAAAGTAAAGAATAAAGAGGGAATGAAAGGGAAAAGCATAAAAGGAATGTATATTAATTCCAATAACTAAGAATTTACATAAGTATTTTCTATGACAGCAAGTCATCATTAAACCATTTTTTATGAAATCACTTTTATCCTTTTTTATTATATATGTATTGATCACTTTTTAATACAAATGTGTAATTCAATTATTTATATATGAGGAAAAAATATTTAACTATATATATATATATATATATATATATATATACATATATATATATATATTTGTCTCATTAAATCGAATTAGAATATACTTTTATACTTTGGTTATTAATTTTATATAATTTTTCACGTATTGTTTACATTTCTTTTCTGTTGAGGTCATAAATTGCATAAAAATTCTTCAACTTTATGTATCCAAGCGATTTCGGTTAAATTTTTCTCTATTAACAATCCTTTTTGATTTTTAATTATATATATAGATAGTTCTATGTATGTATGTATGTATGTATGTATGTGTGTTGAGTTATTGGAATTACTATAACTCCACATACATACCAGAAATGATAACGCAAAGCAATATGTTGTTTACGATGAATGGGTGTCATTTGGCAGGATTTATGGTAAATAATCAGATTTGTAGAAATAAATATATATAATGTTTGATTATAAACAGAATATCTACTTAAATACGAGTATCGATCAAAAATAATGTTAAAGAAACCATTTATATATATATATATATATATATATATATATATATATATATTAATCATATGCTTGAAAAATATACTGTAAAATTAAACGTCTAAATTACACCTGTTTTATCTTTTGCAAATAATTTCCAGTGAAAAAATGAAACAAAATATTATTTTTTACCTCTTACCTAATAACGCACTTCATAGTAGTTATATAACATTATTTTTTGTTTCATTTATGCACTATGAAAATCGATCATAACCTTCTTAAAAATAGTTATAAACAAATATTATTATATTAAATTAATGTCAGTCAGGTAAGTGCCATACGTGATACACTCTTGGGCGACCATGTTTTGCAAGAGACATGACTGACTGGGCAGAAGATTATCCCGCAGTAGTTTGCCATTCCTTTCTGGGGTAGACTGAATGCCAGCCAAGCCTATCGAACCCAACCTGTTCAGTTATATAACATATAGCTGGAAAGAAGAGATGGATAAAAACCTTTCCCGAGTTTATTTGTACGTAAGTAAATGCAACGAATTCAACTGGAATTCGAACTCGGTTCTCCGATTTTTCATTCTGCGGCGATATCCTCTGCACCAGAATTTGCTTATTTCATATCTGCTTTCAGATATATCTGCTTATTACTTGGTCTTAAGTGTAATAATGTCCATCCGTCAGCAAGTCCTCTTATTGGAAGGTTGTGAGGAGCGTGGGATTATTTATTAATTACTGTTTTTCACAGGTCCACCTTGACCAGAATGGTAGCACATGTTAGTTTTCCTGAAATTGACAAATAGTTAACTTCACCAACTGGGGTCAAAACATTAGAAAATATGAAAACATACTTCTATTTTAAAATTTTCAGGAATACATTTTGGTAGATACAAATATTGACAGCAATAAAGTTTTGAAGAAAAATATTACTAGCAATATGTATGACACTCAACAAAACAAGTTAAAAATACACCAAATGAAGCTGATCAACAATATTATATTTTGCAAAGAATATTTCTCCTATTCAGGTGAATCTATTTCAAAAAATCTTGTCGGCATTAATTAATTCATTGAGGTTGATATGTCATAAAAACTAAACCAAAACCTTCATATTTCATATCCACATTAAATGAATTCTCTAAGGAGATCTCTAGTCGGAATGGTAAGAATTTTGCCTACTACAATTTATTCAGCGACTGCATTTGACAATACAAACAGTGGTGGATTATATGTCAAGAAGTCAGATGAGGTTAACATAGGCATATAAAGCGACTGAATCTACTATTAAGGAATAAAACGCTCAAAAGATATCAATTTAGTGAATATATTAAAAATGATAATTTCGAAAACCTTCAGTTGTATAACTGCTTATTTTTTATATTGTTGTGCCAATAGTATTCCATACTTTAGACGACAACCCCAGCCTCCGAGTAGCGTCTTCTTTTCTCATCAATTCCTTTCTAGTAGAAATTATTGTGAAGGCCCTGCCTGCTTCTGAATATTACTCAAAATTGTCTGACGTGGATATTCACGTAAATTTGTTCTTGGTAGACAACTCTGCGCGGAAAAGACAGCCACACATGTCCAGATGCGCCTCCCTCGTGGCTCAAATGGGATTGAGATGTGAGATCCGGTAAAAATAGTTTATCAGGCAGTCTGATGCTTGATTTGTCAAGTTCCGCCTTGGTTACATCAGCGCGACTGGCGCTTCTCTCTAACACCGCTTTCGTCTTTAAGATCGTGTCGATCTTTGTTTACTACTCCAATTTTTTCAGGTTCTGTCGCATGCAATCTGGTCCCTCGGCTTCGACATTATCATGGGTGACGTTACTGGCAGCAGATGTCTTCTCTCTTAGGATCTCTATATCTGATAAAGTTTATTTTAAGCGGTGCAACATGTTATATAAACTATCTATTATTTCTTAAGTATCGTCCTATCATTACTTAAATATTGCTTTCTATCTCACTTTATCGTCGTATTAAGTCAATAGATATGTTATTATTTAAAATACTTATTCTCTGGTGCAACGGTTTTGCGCGTGTTTAATGTTGATAATAAAAACTGTATTTTGCGTTTCTGAATAGTGTTAAGCATAAGTATAGACATTCAGGTATAAATGTATTATTTAAGTTTTCACAGGCATAAAAGTATTACTTACATTTACATATTATCAGTCAGTTAAGTTCATTACGTAATACACACTAGGGCGATCATGTCTCGAAAGAGACATGAATAACTGGGCAGAAGATGATTCCCGCAATGGGTTGCCATTATTTTCTGCGGTAGACTGGTTATCAACCAATGCTATAGAACCCAATCTGTCCTGCTATTTGACTGGATATAAGAGACGGATTAATACCTGTACAATGTGACTTCAGGTTATTTTCAGTGATCAATTATTTTCCACTCTGCAAATTTACTTTCACTGGTGGCTTGTAAGAAGTCTCTCTATACTTTATGGCTTCTACCACGAAAACTTCTTAGAGAAAATGCATTCTTTTTTTTTCACAAATTAACATCGTTCCCTCCCTATTCTATTAGTGAAAACTTCCACTCCAATAGCATCTTCACATGAATCATTGCTTTGTGTAACCGACCTTGCTCGATGTTTCCCCGTTTACTACAAGGCTAACCTGTTCATGTCAACGATCAACCCTTATCTCCATATCATATCAGTACACACTGCCTATTTAACGTAACTTAAACTACACTGAGCCACATACTTTGTACAGGTTAGACTTTACTGTAAGTAATGAATTAATAATTCATAGAAGTAACACTCATATATATATATATATATATATATATATATATATATATATGTATATATATATAGTTAGAGGACAGAGGGTCAGCCTGTGCTTTCTGCAATAAAAGAGTTATTCTGTAAAGGAAAAAATAGCTACCAGCTTTAGTATTAACTTTGCTTTTAAATTTCTGGAGGTCGTAGCCGTCAGGAAAGCAAGAATACGGGAGTGAGATCCACAGGCGGGAAGTGCGAGAGAGGAAGCTGCATGAGTAGAATTGTCGTCTGCGTTTGGCTAACCTGACTGTGAATGTGTGGGACCCAGTTGCCAGTCTGGTTGCACGGGTAAACACCTGTTGAGGAGGCATCAGTGACTTAAGCTCATCCGAGCAGAAGCCATGAAAGTATTTATAGAAGAGACAGAGGGAGGCCACATTTCGACGATGGGAAAGTGGCTGCAGACGAGTCGCCAGATCAGTACCTATCACATTACAGACTCTCCTTTGGAGCTTGTCAAGAACACTGAGGAGAACGGCAGGGGCACCTGACCATAAATGGCAGCAGTACTCTATGCACGGACGGATCGCAAGTTTCATCTCAATTAAATGTGCAAATATATTTGTGAATTCTGTTACGATTTTTATTTTCGAACTTTCGGAAAATTAAATTTCGTAACTAATGGTAGATTCAGTATAGAGATAGAATCAAATACTATATATCACAAGACCAATTTCTCGTCAGTTTAATAAAAATTATGGAATCCCTAGTCAATATTTGATTTATTGATTTTCTACGAATTTATGTCTCGCCATAACAATAACAACTGAAAAGTAATTTCGATTTCGTCTGGGTGACACAATTTTTCAGATTTTGCCACTTCTAAGCTGCTATTAAATAATCATTTAAAGATCAACTTAACCTAGTGTAAAAGGTTAACAAGCTTGTCTCACTAGGCCGATTAATTTGAATATTGAGTTCGATCCTCTCTGGGTGTTCTATACTTTTGGCCTTGTGTAATGCTTGAGCTGTGCTTAAAAAACACTGTTACAGAAATCACGCAGTGCCTGTAGCGTGAGTATTAAAATTTACTTTTTTTAGAAAGAAGCACGAAGTGATATTTAACCATAAAAAGCATAGCTTCATTTAATAAAAATGTGAATTGAAAAAAAAACATGTATCTGCTGGGCAAAAAATATCATATATTCCAGATATTGGTACATGTACTACCAATACTACACTGACACGTGAGTCTGTGTGTTTATTGATTTGCTTACTTATTTTAGTGCTTGCCTGCGTGAATCCGAAATGCACCCTTATAATTTCTACAGTGAAAAGTGAACGAGCGAAATCAAATATGGATTTTCACGACTATTCTTTGTAGGTAGCACTAAATAAGTGCAAATATTCCTACTAGAAGGAAGAATGTTATTTCAAAAGATTGCACTGAAGATATGTATTAATATTAAATATTAAATGCTACATGTACATATTTTACTGCACACACACATTTCTATATATATATGTATACACACATACATATATATACATATATGTACATACTTTACATGTATATATATATATATATATATATATATATATATATATATATATATATATTTCCCTACTTCCACAAAAATACACGAATATAACCAAATATTTAAAAAAAATTAATCAGTTTGTCTGACGATCGCAAAAGCGTGAAACCCAGGGTTACAAACTCACACCTATATATATTGCCACCCGCAGACAGATCTGTTTCGCCGGATCACAGCTCATCAGTACGGTTAGACGCCGATTGCTTTTTTACCCAGTATTAAAACGCGACCGAAATGGCATCAGCCGGCGACTCTACCCTGGGCTATGGGCGTTAGGTCGAAGTAGGCAGATTTTTAGCGCATATCATTATACGTGCTTAATAGCTAGAGCACTCTAATTCATTTCACTGAATGAGCGATAAAACATTAAAATAGTTTTAGCATAACCTGGCTTTACTGAAAGAAAGTTAATTATTTATTTATAACGATAAAACATGGGAAATCCTAGAAACTACTTCAAAATTATACATTTTGTTTTGGCATTGAATGAAAAGTTCCTCATCAGAAGGTTAAAATGATTGTAATAAACATTTTTAAATTGCCTCTAAGATTGGCATTTCTCTTTATTTTTGCATTTTTTTCTTACGAGGATTAAAGATATTTTTAAAAAATGTGAGAAGGAATAAGAAGAAAGTGAGATGTGAAATCAAGTAAATGAACAAAAAACGAAAAGGATAGATAAAGTAAAAATAAATTTAAGAAGAAAAGTAACTGAGAAATAATAGATAGGGAAGAGCCAATAAAAACGGTTAAAAGAGAGAAATTTTAAATTTGGGCTGCGAATTGATTGCAGACAGACATTGACATCTGCTTAAATGCTGCGGTTTAATTCTTTGGCACTTAAAAAAAGTAATGAAATCACATAAACGAATAGAAAGATTATTCATGAAACGAAAATTAGAGAATATTTAAAATAAAACATATGAAGATGTAAATACATTAAACCTACTTTTATAAACTGGAATAAATAAATAAAAGTAAATAAACAAATTGAAGTAATTATAATTGTATACACACACGCACGCACACACAAACACCCAACACACACACACACACACACACACACACACATATATATATATATATATATATATATATATATGGATAAATGGCGTACATTTTGCTTTAATTAAAAATAGAAAATGTTCAATTTAGACTGCAGTATCAACGTGACATTGTGAGTGTCTATTTCATGCTTCAGGAATTTTCAAATAGACTTAAAACCCTTTATTTTGGTTGTTTTATATCAGGAAAGTAGATAAACAATAGTTCCATGTTGTTTTGCGTAGAGGTAATGACTGTCTGAATGGCATCACTTTAATTCATTTATGTTTTTGTGATGACTTTTAATTCCTTTAGCTATATAACTAATTATATATAAATATATTTGTTCTGATTGTATCCTCCAAAAATTAGTTCACTTAATAATTGTCAACTACCGATTGGAGACTTGTGCGCCTAATCACTCAATCATTATTACAGCTAATGCTTATTTAGATATTCTATTAAAAACATGGAAACTACTAATCAGACTTCAGCTTGAACATATCGAAATTAATGTAATAGATAGATAGATAGATAGATAGATAGATAGATAGATAGATATATAGATAGATAGATAGATAGATAGATAGATAGATAGATGTTCGTATAGATAGATCGATAGGTAGATATAAAAGATGTTCAGATAGATAGATAGATAGATAGATAGATAGATAGATAGATAGATAGATAAAACAGTTGAGAAATAGATAGATACAAAGACATATAAGATATTCATATAGACAGATAGATAGTTAGAAAACAGTTGAGATAGATAGATAGATAGATAGATAGATAGATAGATAGATAGATAGATAGATAGATAGATAGATAGATAGACATAATATTGCATAAGTAACTGTGATTTATCTTTCAATGATTTGAAAAAGTTAGAATTTGAGCTTTGTTTTAAGGTATACCAACAATGTTATTTAATGACAAAAAGCTATGGTTTTAAGCTGTTTGTGTTCACTTATAGTGAGAAGGTATATTTAATCAGATTAATAATTGTCAACTACCGATTGGAGACTTTTCCGCCTCATCACTCAATCATTATTACAGCTAATGCTTATTTAGATATTCTATTAAAAACAGGGAAACTACTAATCAGTCTTCAGCTTGAACATATCGAAATTAATGTAATAGATAGATAGATAGATAGATAGATAGATAGATAGATAGATAGATAGATAGATAGATAGATAGATATTTCTATCTATCTACGTTTGATGTACACGTTCATGAATTGTAATTTTATTGCGAGGAATGTTCTAGCCATTTTCTTTTATTTGTACATTGAATGAAATGAAAATAATAGGCGACCATGAGTCGAAAAAATCTTACAATTTAAAATGACAATTGATGATATTTTTAACATACAATAGAATAGATTTCGATAGAAATCTAATGTCTAGAACGAGACAATAGATAATTTGATAGAACTGATTGTGCAATTTGTTTAAATTCGTTAAATTTGCTCATTTTATCCTATCTCTTATCTGTCTATCTATCTATGAGAGAATGCGAATCAGTGGCGTCTCATAACTATTGACTCAGGATAGAGGAAGCGTGATAACTCAGGAATATGCTTCTTCAAGGGAATGGAGAATTTAGTTTTATCCAAAAAAGGAAATAGCTAGTTAAGTTAGTTAGACCCACACATATTCCAAATTTACTCCGAACTTTCAAACAAAGAACTTAATTGTTGTCAAAACATAGAGCAAATTAAATTGTGAAAGCTTAGACCCGATAGAAAAATAAAAAATTACTGTGATTTTTTTGTTGTCTTTCAACGATATCACCATCAAGTATATCAGACGGAATGAACGAATCCTACACAAAATTAATAGACAAAACTTGTTTATATTATTCAATGAAACCTGCATTAATATATATATGTATGTGTGTGTGTGTTTGTGTGTGTGTGTGCATCTGAGAGAACGAAACAAACACAACTTACCTGCTACGAAATAGGACGTTGTTGTCGAAATTTAGTCAGCAAGTAAGTGTTGTTTTTTTCGTCCTATGATATATAGTTAGCTCTGCATATTCGGTTCTTTTATCGTGATTGCGTATTGACCACTTTTTTTTTAGAAGCCGATTGCTGGGGCAATCATTTCTTATTATATATATATATATATATTATAACTCATACAATAGACTCGATATGATATCAGCCTAGACAGATAAAGTAACGTAATCAAATTAGTCTTTCTATTATTTTCCTGAATATAGTTCTTATCTCTATGCACACCATCTCACAATAAGTACCATGTGTTAATTTTTGCATTTTTTTATTTTCTTCTTAAGACACACACACACACACACACACACATATATATATATATATATATATATATTATTTTCCATTTTGTAAATTATGATTCATCTTGTACAAAAGCGAGGGGTCACTTGTGGTACTAGTTAACTTGATAAGAGGGAAAGATAAATTCTTAATATGGAATCGAAAAGGTCATGATTGTAGGGGTTTGAGAAGCTTCCTCTTTCTAATCTATTCTATAGACAACGCAAATATTTGAAAATTAACAAGAAACTCTGGTATAAAAAATACCTCATCATAAAAGCATATTAAATAAATACAGCGTTAAAAATAACGCAATCCCAATGAACATAAATACATTCAAATGTAATATCAAAACAAATAAATAAATGATCAATAACCGTTTAGTAAAAAACGAAGCAAATAAAATGCATCACACATTAAAAAAATCCACAAATATTTATACTCTACGGCTTCTAAAATCATTTGAAATATAACTGTTACTGCCTACTCAACAGATGTTCAGAAAACATAAGAGACCTTGCTAACCATACTACGCAATTGTCCAGAAAATATAAGCATCCGAGAGAACAAACAAAACTCATAAAACATATTCTTGTGTTAAAGCATCGAACAGACTGTCACCACTCATTGAACTTAGGGTCCGCACACAAACGTCTGTGTCTCTGTGTGTATACATGAATATCTTCTGTTTTTAGAAATCATGAGTCTCCACAATGATCATGTTTATTTATGGCAATCATTACCTGCTGTTCATAGCTTCAAATAAAATTTGTCTTTCTATTTTTTTATCGAATGTATTCCATTCCTCTATTCACTCGATCTCACAGAGCCAGCTATGCGTTAAATTTATGTTCCCTTGACATCATCTTGTACGTATTAGTTTTTCAAAGTCTTCTTTCCTCGTTATGTGTTGAGAAAATTAGGCTATCACTTCCTTATATTTAGTATATATTACTTTTTGTTTCAGTTTTCTCTAAAACTTTTAAGTTTCTTATTTATTCGCTTAGTGGTATCATGTCTCTTCTTCAGCCTTGAAGATAGAATATTGAATTTGTTACAATATATAATATGATATGATATCAGGTAACAACTCGTATTTTTTAAAATTGATTCTAACGATATTTGTTTATTCCTTACTATGCAGCTTAGCTTTAGGAATATAACTGCGTCTATCGAAATGTGTCTTCCGATGTCAGTGTCGTTCATTTTTCGCAATATTTTAAAATATTTTCCAGTGATTTAAATATTTGTGCTTCATTGATTTTTATTTTTCCGAGTTGAAATTAGCATTTTAGTTTCATGCATTTTGTTAATAACCATGTATTGTATTCTGTAGTCAATGTTATATTTTTTTCAAATTTTCTTTCATTACATTCTGTAGGAGTGTTCGGAGTGTTATTTTACTTTCTACTGTCAACATTGTCTCATCTGCATATCTTATTTATGAAAGGTCTTGGCTATCAATAATGAATTCTAGTAAAATTTCTAATTCTAACTCAAAATCCTCACAGTACATGTTGAATAAGTCCAGTGAGAAGAGACATTCTTGTCTAACAACCCTTTCTATTTTAGTATATCTGCTAAAATCCTTTTCTCTCAGTATGCAAGCGTTTTGCTGGATATATTGCTTATTGATTATTCTAATTCAATTATTCCTTATCAAATATGTCAAACCTTCAAAGCAGTTAAAATAAGTTTTGTGACGTACATTTTAAAGCCTCTTGCGTACATTATATAATACAGGACTGAGCATAAACTTCAAGGAAAATGAATGTATAGTCATCAAGAAAAGAAGACCACGAAATGACAATTGCAGGTCGGAAAAATAAAATGAAAAGTTAAAGAAAATTAAATCCCTGGGTACTGTTCTGACATAATATGGAATATGCAATTTTCAGATCCAAAAACTCATTGGATGAACAAGGACAAATTTGAAAAAAGTTAACCAGGGTACTGAGAGACAGGAAAATCTCATTGAAAAAAAAAAGAAAAGGCGGTTAGATTGCTGTGTGATATTTGTATTTCCATATGGAAGTGAACGTTGGACGATCACATCAAGGATGAGAGAGAGGATTGAGACAGAAGAAATGTGGTTTTATATAAGGATACTATGAACTGAGCACGCGAGCAACATGACGTGTTTGATAGGATGCAACGAGAAGAAAACTCATATATAACATCAGAAAAAAACAGATAAAAATCCAGGGACAGGTAATGAGAAAGAATGACCAAAATAATTTAATACTCACAAGACGGATATAAAGAGAGCAAGTAGAAAGTAGCACAAGGCTTACTTAATAAGGCTTAGAAAATGGGTGGCAGAGGGGGTTTGGGAGATATAAAAAGAAGAAAATTATTTAGAGGGACAAAAGAAAAACTTAGTGGAAATCCATGATCGCCTACGTTATGAAGGAAAAAAGGCACATGTAAAAAAATAAAAAGAATACAGGTAAAGGTCTTTCTAAGTTTGCATTGCAGTATCTAATAAAATATTGAGCATAAATATTGCATAAATATTCTTCATTTAACAAAATCGGGCTTGCCTTCTTCTATTTCCGGTTTATGCTTTCTGTTTCTCAAAAATGTTATGATAAGTTTTGTTATATTGCTCATTTCCAATGAGATTCCCATTCTTTTGCAACTGGATTTAGTGTTTAATTTGTTTATTTACCTATATAGAGTACTGTGTTAAAATATTAGGGCAAGAACTATTTTATTTTTGGTGTCAGCTGAAATTCTTCTAAGCCTACAACCAACGTCTGTTAAACGTTTAACTGCTACTTTCTGCAATTTTTAGCTCTGCGAATTTTGGCTGCTTAAAAAATAAATTATTTGCCAAATTAAAAAAAGGACTTGCATGAACTACAGGAGGTTAGATAGCTAAATATTATCAAATTAAAATTTAAAAAGGAAACTTTAAAGTATGTTGACATTATATAGAGCTCAATTCCAGAGGGAGAATGAGAATAAAGCCAGTCATATCCAAGAATAATAGAATAATGAGTAGTTTCAAAATAACTTGTTTAATAGAAAATAAGAAAAAATAATATCACTTTTCAATACAATTCTTTTACACCTAGGTTTACATAATCAAGATCTAATAGCAATTTACTTGTTTTAAACCCTGCATTTGAATTTAAGTGAGGTTTTCAGGAAAATCACAGCTGTCCTAATACTTTTATTAAATACTGGTATTGTGCAACAGGACAGGT
This sequence comes from Ascarosepion bandense, assembly GCA_037127315.1. NCBI lineage: Eukaryota > Metazoa > Mollusca > Cephalopoda > Sepiida > Sepiidae > Ascarosepion > Ascarosepion bandense. The sequence continues at coordinate 2,659,551 of JBBBDQ010000980.1, read as the reverse complement.
GTGATATTAAACTTTATTTGATGCCTCATAAAAGATAGATAAAATAATTATTGTCCTATTACTTTGCACAATACTATATATATATATATATATATATATATATATATATATGTGTGTGTGTGTGTGTGTGTGTGTGTGTGTGTGTCCAAATGAATAAGAACGAAGAAAATAATTGATGTTTGGCGATCGTTTTAAGTGATGAGACATTGGTTTTTTAATGCCAAAAATTTACAGTGTTGTAGAAGTTTGAATTTTGCACATGTTCTAAAGTATTAATTATTAATTTTATATATATATATATATATATATATTTAGAGAGAGAGAGAGAGAGAGCGAGGAGAGAATGCCAACCCGTTGAGCGTCGTTATGAGGAACATTTTAGAGTTTGTTTTTCTACATTTTATGAAAGATTGCCGAAGAGAGAGAAAAAGAGAGAGAGAGAAAGTGAGAGAGAGAGAGAGGAGATAGAACGTAGACATGAAGAAACCTCTGAGTAGATCTGAAATATATATATTTTTGGTTTTGCTCCTTTGTAATCATACTTCATTCTGTTAGATGGTGAGTGTAGTGGTTTACCATAAAATAATTTAACGCTTTCAATGACGTTCTCCAGCAAATAGGTCATACGAAATGTCTAATCAATTTTATATATGATTATATATAAACTAAATTACATATATTTTTACTAACATATATAGTCCTGTCCGATCCATTCGTGGAAAGCAATCTTTTTAAGGAGGCTTGTAAGATATCAACAAATCGATGTATAGACAGATATATAGGTGTGGAAGTGACACTATTTAAGATATAGAAACGTCAAATTCTGAGAGATCGAAAGAAACGAAATGAAAACGGATTAATTTCCCGGCAAACTTTATATCTATACTGAGATGTAATTATACAGATGAAATGTTTTTGGCTCATTTTTTGGCAAAAGTGACAATTTAACAGATAAAAAACAAATACGTAGCTCCATTATATGTCGACTGTTGAATTGAACGAAATTTCACATATTGGGTTGTCCGGAGACGATTTTTCATCGTTCATGTTCTAAAATATCAGAACACTTCAAGTAACTCTACTGATAATATGATTAGATTTCCGATTAGAACACATTTTAAAATACTTCTTTAAATGTTTAAAATTACTTAATTTTTGTCAATTTTGCCTATCTGAATTTGAAAGCTTATTTTAGATAATCTATGCTTTTTATTACCGTAAATGCAAAAATGCCTGAGATGATATGTGCTGTGTACAGTGAAGGGTTTTTTCAAAATTAATTTATACTGTGCATCAGGTCTGATTATAAAACAATCGTAAACGACTAGCTTCTGCCCAGTAACCCGTCAAATCATTCTGAAAAAGTACTGATTTCAACTAGTCAAATTAAAAGCAGTAATTAAAAAATAACGCACAGAATTGATGAATAGAAAGGCGTTGTTTCTATCAGATTAATGCCACCACACACTTTCTTTGACAGCTTTTAAGAGCATGTCTGGGATATGTTAGCACAATTGCCATATTCATCAGACATTACTCCTTAAGATGTTTATTTAATCCACTCATTGAAACTTAATCTCAACGACGAAATCTGAATTCTTTGGATGACATAAAAAAACAATTTAATGAGATCTGTGTCGAGAAACCACCAGAATTCTGGTAAGAGTGAATCAGTATATTGAAAGTGAATTTTTATGTTGATGGAAAAATGGAAAACATTTGTGCAACAAAATGTTTCATATTAAGTTAAATAAATATTTAGTGCCATAATTTTTAGTGTTTTAATTTCATTTAAATTCAGCAGGAAATGTTTTCTTGATCATTTTTACTCTGTTCAATTCTAATCTTAACCGTTATTTTTCGAAACATATTCTAAAAAATTATGCTTCTTATATGTTACATTGCCTCGAGTGGCTCTTGGGTGTTATACAGGATAAACTTTGTTGTAAAGAATTGAAATTTATAGAATCCCACATATGCTCTTCGGTACTCATAGGAAGGTGTGTAGTAAGTATTTGGGTGTCCACAGTTTTAATCATCATGAAAGAAAAACTTAATAAATGTGGAAAGAAAAAATCATTATAATGATTCACAACTGGGATATTAATAAATGAATAATTTTTAATAACCTCGCAGAATCGGAAAATAATTTTAAATGAAATAGACCTACCGAATTTGATGTGGTTATTGACTCCAATACTATTGGTTGTTGAAAGTCTGTGGTGGTTAAATTTTGTTGGAAGTCTGCAGAAAAGTTACAGGTTCTAAAAGGAAAACGTATAGGTATACAACGAAAATCATTAAAGTTTATGTCCATATAGCTTAAAAAGAAAATTCTCAAAGAAGTAATTTAAACAGCGTTGGATAAAATGTGGGTTGCTTTACGTAATATATATTAAAGGAAATGACTGTATAAAGACAAATAGCAAAATAATAATCAATTATATTGACTCGGAAATCATGCTGTTTCTTGATTGTATAAAATTAGCTTCCTGTCAAAAGCTTGCAATATATTGTTATAATTTTATACATTATTAATGACACCCGTTAGTATTTTAGTTCTCTTAGGAACGTCTCGATCCATACATATGTTCAGAAAACTAAAATTAGGTTCACGCTTTTATATCTATGTATATTTGCCAAATTCATTTTTTGTTACTATGAGGACGAATTTTCACGATGTCTATGTTTATATAGCAATATGTTTTTCATAGTAAGTAAAATTTACAATAATCTTACCTAAACTATTTCGACGTACATTTTAAAATAGTGTATAACGTGTGTGCCATCATAAATACACAATGGTTAACAGTCAATGGATTAGTCATGGCTGTTAGAGAAACACAAACAATTTAAGGAATAGTTTCAATTGTTTGTTTAACGGCATATAAAATACTTGTAGGCCATTTAATGCCAAAATTTAATTTCCTTGTGAGATTTGATATCATAAATATATGATACATGTTCTACTTCCACAGTTGAGTACATGGCAGATGATAGTCAGTATTTGCGCACATAATGTTTGTGTGGAAATTTCTAGAAACAGCAATTTTTGTGTTCTACAGTGTAGTTGATTGAAGTTATATTTTGGAATACAATATAATTTCTTTAAGAAATTTTGGATATTATATGAATTATTTCTATGGAACTTGTTTCAGGCCGATAATTGTATTCTTGGCATAATTATGATGAGTAGGTTTTATTGATTTTTATGTAAAAATATATTGTTAGTGTTTTTACTTTAAATATGTTTTTATACCTTCATGATGTTTTGACTGAGGGGGTTACAATCTGTTCATACTAAACTAGGTCACTTAAACTGGCAAAAACAGCAATTAAAAGATAGGTTCACTCTTTAATGGCAACAGAGGAGGTCTTTATGACGAATGTAGTTTGTCATCACACTCAGGACTAATTATAATGGAATAATTAACGAATGTTAATATGGGTTATATAGTGTAATGGATACGGACTAGGAATTAGAAATCGTAGAGCCGATTTGAATTCTACTCGTCATATATGTATTCACTTACGCGATATATAACCTTGGAAAATGTTCGAAGTTATCTATTTTCCTCCCATCTATCGGTGAATACAGGAGAGACTCATGCGCAAAAATATTTAACGAATGGATGGATTTGGTTCTTTAGCGTCATATCAACTCTATACGAATCATTTACTGCCAAAACTTTGACGTTTTAGTGTGCTTTAAAATAATGAAAATTGTGATTATTTTTCTAATTTCAAAATTGAATACATGGTAGATGATACCCAAATTTTGTGATTTACAATTTGTGTATACAGTGATGGGTGTTTTATATTACTTTATTGAAGTAATATTTTGAAATATATTTTGATTTAGAAAATTTTAGGTGTTAGCTCATATGTTGACAATCACCATCACTTAAATTGCTTGCTCTAATGTATTCTAAAAATTATTTGTGCAATGGAAACTTCGTCATAAGAAATAGAATAAGTTCACCTTCACAAATGGTCTACGTTAGAGATGACAACAATAAAAAAATCAACTGGTAATTCTACAGCCAAAAAACTATGATAATTACACATATATATGCATCTATTGATGCATATATATGATTCATAATTTTTATTGGTGATTTATTTAATGTACATTATATTTGCGTATGAAATCACGGAGTGTCAATGATACAGTCGTTGCAAATTCATCCAAAGAGATTTTACTAAATTGCGTCCACCCTAATACTGAGAAACCAGTAACCGTAGAAGGTTGCACATTTTAGTAATTATAATTTCAGAAATGTTACTTTATAAAATACAAGTGGCAAAAGCCACTCAAGGTAGGTCATTTTGTTGTCTTGTAAGAATGGGCAAGAACTAATATTCACGAGGAATGATAAAGGTTAACTCTTGATTTGAAGAGCCCTCTTTGTAGTGATTTTGAAAGAGGAATCTTTTAAAAGAACCAGAATCCTATAAAAGGAAAATGGGGAACATTTTACTCTTTTTCAAAATAACGGGCAGGATTGTACAGTGGATCTACCTATTTCAATTATTAGTGAAAAAATAAAATTTCAGGTGTAGACGTTGGTTGGAGCCAACTTTAGAAGAGAGCCGACACTCCAATGCTAAACAGAAACCAAGCTTCAGTTTAAAGAAATTAAACTTATTTTATTTGGAAAGTTTTGGTAAATATTGTGATAGATTGTCAGCTTTTAGGGACTGTGACTTTCACATCTCCCAGGACGCGTTGAAAAGAAAAAGTACTGTACGAAAAATACCCTACTCTGTGGAAAAGAGACGCAATAAAATATAATAAAAGCAAATGCTCAATAACGAACTTATTACGATATACAACTTTGTATAAGAAAAGGTATACATTTATGTGATTAGAATTTCGAACAAAACAATTTGTTCCGATTGCTGTTCTCGTTCCTTAAATTATTTCACATCCGGATTCATTCTTCTTTCGAGATATAGTCGATCATGTCGATCCACGTCTTTTTATTACTGGTAGCTCTTAGCACTCTTTCTTCTGTAACACCAGGAAAGCCCCGTTCTGTCATCCACCTGTTCAAATCATTGAATCCGATGCTTTCCTCTGTCACTTTTTCCATCTGTCTCGCCTGTTAGGATCAGTTTCTTCAAGATCTTCTTCTTCATTGCATTACCATTTCGTTTCCATTCTTTCTAAAACCTCATAATTGCTCACATGCTCGATCCATGGTATACACAGCATCCTTCTGTTGCACCACATTTCAATTGCTTCAAATTTCTCTTCATCTTCGATGATATTGTCCAGTATTCACTGCCATATTGAAAGGTTGACTTCGCATAGAACAGTACACTTTTCTTTGTTTCAAGTGAAGTTTTCATGTCTCTTAATATTCTACACAACTTCTGGAACACATCCTTCGTCCTGCCAATTTGCCTTTGGATCTCTGTGTCGCACATTCCGTCTTCTGATATAACTTTTCCCAGGTGTTTAAATTTTTGTACCTGTTTTATTTTAATATTCCCTACCTGTATTTGGCATTTTCCGGATTCATTAGACAAGTTTATCTAACTCAAATCTCTGCTTTTTTTGTCATTTTACCACTGCGTTATTTATGCATTGAACTCACAACCCATTGTGTCAGTTTAGTGAAAATTATCAAGGCTTTCATGCGCTGGGTCATGTATATTTGAAAGATAATTATTAATTATTATTCAAACGCGAACAATCTAATCCATTAAAGGGTTATGTTTGAAATTTTAGTTACATGAAGAAGGTCGGAATGTACAACGACCAAAACGAAGTATATAGGACTACAATACGAACATTTTAAATCATGCAAATACTACCACATCTAAGGTGTATAGACAAATAAACACCGGTTTTGAATAGCATCGTCTGTGGGGAAAAAGTCAAGTGATATTCGCTAATTCCAAAGTTTTTGTAAAAGTCTTTGGTAATTATACTGCGCAGAACTTATATTTATTTTACTTCAGAATGTGGCGTCGCTCAAAGAAACTCATAGAAGCGTCCGGTATTGAACAAATATATATAAAAAGGAAAAAAATTAAAAAAAATACAAAATAATGGATGTTATTGACTTTTTTTCCTTTTACAGTGGAAAACCAGGAAATTAACTTTTTTCTTAATTTTCCGCACTAAAGAAAGCAAACCACATGTTTTATACCGAACTCTTATTAACCCATTACTACTCGTACAAAGAAACCGAAATAAGATTCACTTGTTTTTTGCGAACGAATTTCATTATCAACAGCTGAATACAACAAACTACACGACAGTTGACTAAGTTCAGGTTATAGTTATTCCTAGTTTGCCCGAAAAATATCCACATTGATCTATCTTAGTCATGAGAAAAAAGACAAAACTCTTGTGTCTATGTATACATGAAGTTTTTAGTAAATATAAAACAATAATTTTACTGAAAAGTCAATCAGTTCAGTTATAATGCAACTGGAACGTATATTTTGTGAATGTAATCTAGGAAGAAAGAATAAAAATTAGAGTTTATTAGGATAAGGATATGCTATTTGAATTGAATATGTCAGTATTAACATGTTTGTAAAAATATACACGTGAAAGAGGAATGTTATCTTCTAGCTATATTTTCATAGATTTTTGTACTGATTGAGTGATTGAGTTTATTTTTAAGCAACATTTACTTAAACTTAAATATACATTTTAGTTTGCAATATTTTCCGTGTGAACATTGCATAAGCAAATTTCCAAATTTGCTTATGCAAGTCTTGCTATTTAAACCATAGTTGGGAGAAGAGTCAGAGGTTGCAGTGTTTTCCGAGAATTATCTAAGCGTATGTGAATATAACGAAGAGGTATGAAAGTAAAGAAGGTTTTTTTTTAGCTGAGGCTCACCATTGGAAGAAGTTGTATAACAGCGATAGCTCCTGATGTGTCTTCCTTTCTCAAAGTAATCGATAAACTATATATCTTGTGCATCTCAAAATACTTGGACCAAATACTTGCATGATATTTGCATTTTGGTCGCATTGAACGGCTTTTGTTTTCTGCTGTCTACTCAACAAACTGGCGATTTAACTCCGATGTGAAGTGGTAGATCCATATTTCATCAATTGTTTTCATATTTACGCAAAAGCTCCTGCTTGTTCCTTTAAAACACTTGCATACAATGCTCAGAATCGTCGACGCGTTGTTGTTTTTGATCGATTGTGAACGGCACCAACTTTGAACACAACTTTCTCATTGACAAATGTTCAGGCAAAATAGTGAATACACTGTCTTCTGACATGTTCACCTCTTCTGCTATCGCACGCAACTTCAATTTACGATCAGCCAAATTGAGTTCGTGGGTATTTTGAGAGGTGCTGTCTTCGTCAAGCTTAGCAATGACACATTTGAAGAGACTGATCTCAAAGGTTATTTACGCCGAAATGAATGCAGCGAATTCTATTGAGATTTGAACACAGCTCTCCAATTTCCCGTTTGAGCAGATATCCAATGCACCACAATGCACATTCACAAACAGTAACTCAATAAGTTAATACTAAACGTAGAGTACCGTGAGTAAGCCCGGTTATGTATCAACATCAGATTCAAAGCCGAATATCGATTGTTCGAAGCTTCTGCTCTTCATTTGATGGAATCAGCTCGGAGTAGTTTATTAAGAGCAGCTCAAAACGACCTAAACCCTAAACGAGATATCGCATCGACTACAGTTGATGCGTTTGAGCCGAGGATTGGAGAAAGACACGACCGCTATACGAGCAGAAACCCTGCAAAGTGATTGTCCAGCATGACAGTGCTATGTCCCATATTGCCAAATGAGTGAAGACCTCTTTGTAAATGCTTAAATAGGAATTCCTACCACAACCGCCCTATTTAACAGACATTTCTCCGTCTAACTAACACTTGTTTCATTCGATGGCACATGGAATGGCTGAGCAGCACATTCATTCCCATGAAAATGTTACAGAGATTATTGCAAGTTTTCAGCATTTATTTTAATAAAGTAGTGCAGAAAAATTCACCGCAAATATACTTTCTTTAGTACGAAATCCGACATGTAAACTAGTTTATATTTTGGATAAATGGCATAAACACAGTTTCAAACTGTATTGTATTTTTATAGACATATTTCGATCTGAAACTACACGCATAGAATTCTGGGAACGACATCTGTTAGAGAATAGCAAGAACATATTCAAGGTCTTAATAGTTACAAATTATAAGGATATTAATTAATACCTACATTATATATCACATTCAAAAACAATAACAACATTTATTGATTTTGGTTTATTTGATATTATATCATATAACTTAGAATTTTCCATAATTTACATTGTTTCTCTGTTTAATCGCTGCATATTTAATGAGCATTATTATATCCAAAAATCCAGAAAAATAATGTGAGTTGTACATCTATTTTAACGTATTTGGTGTAAAATAAAAAAAGAACTTAATTTTCTTTTATCAGAGTATGAAATGCTTCACGTGTGTAAGATAAGATTTTTTGATTCTTTATATATATATATATATATATATATATATATATCCGTATGCTTTCTTTTTTATCGAATCCGTTTATACTCACAGATAATCTCATTCTATACTCAGCACCTGATTATTTCGTTGTGCATAAAAATTCGTGTCGTGCTACCAGCGTTCGACAATGTGCATATTTATTAATATATATGTGATTTTGTGTGTGTATGTGTGTGTGTTTTATGTTTGGATATTTTACAGCTTGAATGCACTAAGACAAAGACTCTTTTTTAACATAAATACCCTTTAATATCATTGCTTTTATTAAGCCCGAACAATTGTGGCCTATTTTATGCTAAATTAAAGAATCCAATTTTTGCCATGATATAACGTAAAATAATTTTCATATTGAAAGTGACGACATAAAAATATGCTTTAAGCACACTTTTCCATTAAATTTCCAGAATAATTTCCTTATTATTTTCTGAATATGCAACCACTAGTGTGTCCTTGTAACTTATCAAAATCAACGCTACCGTTTACTTCACATTTCTATCTTAATTTAAAATTCAGGTTTTACCACGATATAGGTTAGAAGAATTTTAAGATTGAATCTATCACATAAAGAAATAGGCTCTAAGCAAATTTTTATATCAGAATTCCAATACTATTTCTTGCATTGAATGACAACTTGGCCCAGTTCTTGTAACTTAGCCAAATCAGCAATCGAATTCTTTGAAACTATATATTGTTGTCCTAGTTTCCTTAACCGAAAAAAAAAAACAGTTTTTACAACCAGCTTTGCGTTACGCTAATGAATAAATACCAGAATATCACCAAAAATAGAAAGGAAAACGTTATCCTTTTCAGGTTAGGTTGAGATTATTTTGAGAGTTTTCGATTTGGCCACGGGATGTACACTATTGATCCTCGGAAAGGTCTTCTAAAACATGCGACATAGAAATTCTTACCACGCTCACCGTTGTTAAGCTACCCTTTATAAAAAGAATTTGAATATGAAAGAAAAATCTATAGCTAGATTTGATCAGGAGAGAAGGTATATTAAGTATATTGACTGAATATTCCTACAAATTATATTTCACGTAGATGTAAACCCTATGTATTATACTGTCTTAGCGTTTAAATGCTGACCAAGGCACTAATTTCATTGTCTTGAATTATAAACTCTGTATTATAATAAAACCATTCTCTCTCTTGTCTCTGTCTTTCTCTCTCTGTCTCTCTGTCTCTCTCTCTCTGTCTCTCTCTCTCTCTCTCTCTCTATATATATATATATATATATATATATATATATGGGTAAATAGCCATTTTCAACATGTCATTTAAAGGCATGCATTCTTTGACAGTTTATAAACAGAGAACGAAGAAAATTTCTAAGCACAGTGGTCAGATTGGTTAAAGGATGGTGTTAGAATGTATTCGTTTCATTTGGGTTGGGCTAGGGGAAAGAATAAAATAGTAATTTCTCCTTGGTAGTGGGAGGTATGTGGCTTGACCCTTGAATTAGTATTAGTAGGTGGTGGGGAATTAAATGCTTGGATAAATGTTTAGAAAAAAGTATTCGGATTAAATCCGAGAATACGATAATTAATGAAATTTATACTTATTTCTATGGCAACATATACTTATGATCGCCCTTCTTGTATTCAGGAGTATATTTTGGTCTTGAAATTTTAAAATTTTAATTTTTTCAGTCAAACATAGATTATGGGTCCTAGGACTTGCTTATGACTGTCCATTTTATCTAAGGATCTAAATTACTTTCTTTAATTCCCAGTATTGTCTCGAAAGGGCTGTTTGGTATCTTAAACTGGCGTTGGTGAAGGAGTGCCTGTGGGTATAAAGCTGTTGCTTCCAAATTCTCGCTGAAATTCCGATATAAACATTACATCTAGTTTTATTTTTCTTATGGTAGATGATAGCTTGATTGATTACATTTTTGGATCTTCACTTACCCTCAACCGAACAGATATTTTTAGATCTACAGTTACAGAAGGTATCCATCTATGTTCTGTATTGGATTCCCTACACTTCTTCAAGATTTACCTGTTGTCAGAACTTATAATTTTATACATGCTATATTTACACGAATAACTAATCTTGATAGTTTTCCTATTGAATATCTTACTCAGGGGATTATATCCATGAAAATGTTTACTTATTAATTTAAAGAATGTCTTATCTAGATGAAGAGAACCACTAGGTTTAAAATCCAGATATCTCCGTCGTATGCTTCTTAAAAATAGTGTTCAGTACAACAGTTATCGTTGAGCGTAACATAATTAAAATAGCTTTTTTCTATTTAAAATTAATTTAATTTAAATGACTTTCATTTACAATTTATTTAGACTCCAAAATTTATTTTTTTCCAGATTCAATCCTTTTTCCTGTTATCAAACAATGTTCAATTACTTTGATGAAAATTACTTACATTTGAATGGAGAAAAAATATGTTTGCTTAAGAAATAGTAAATATGGAGAGGGAAAGACGGAAAATTTAGATCCTATAGGCGTGTTTAATTTAACTACTCACAATGAAGAGCGGCTTTGACAATTTAATATATAGCTTAGTTGGACAGTATTTTTTACATTTATTTATTGGATCCTTAATTTAAAAAAAAATAATAATCCATTTTTCATGTAGACGCTAAAGCTTGGGTCATTTAAATACCTATATATTCTCGCTTTTTAATAATTTTCAATTTTATTGTCTGCATTTTATTCAATTTTAAGTATCTAAAAATTGGATAGGGATGTTCGAAGAAATATGCTAATTAATTTAAACGAATGTTTGATATTTCTCACATATATATTTGTTTTAATAACAACGTAGTACATTGATGAACAGTCGATTCTGTAAGACATCAATTTTCCAATGGACACTAAAGTGTCTACAGAAATTTTTATCATTGTCTAAATTATTGATTTCAGTTTTGAATTATTCTTATTTTCGTTGAGGTTTTAAATTTATTTAAAATATTATTAGGATTTTTTAAGTTTTTTAAAAGTTATCACGACAAATATAATTTATTTCTATTTTTTTTATTATTGAAAATAATGATTAATGAAAATATTTCTCCATCAAAGTGAGACATTTTTAGCTTAATTTTCTGCTGACCATTTGATTGAAAGTGTGTGTGCAACAAATATTTTTTGCTGTTTCTATTTTTTCTTTGGGGTTAAATATTTTGTTTTAAGTTTTTAATTATAGGGCAATTTATCCTCTATTTTAAAGCATTATTTTAAAATAATTCGGAATATTATATGCATCTTTATTTGTGGAATGCTACTAATTTTAAAATCTATGGATGAGGTTACATGCGCTAATAATTCATAGAGGGTGGTTAGATTTTTGGGTGGATTTGTGTATTATTTTTTATATAGATAGTATACAGGGTGTAAACGATAAATTGGCAGTTTGAGATCTCAGATTTTAAACCTTGATAAAGAAGGGACATATAAAGACATTTAAGATTTGCGTATGTTTATTTAACTGTTTTATTAAATACAAACATTTTATTCTATGCGTCCACCTTCTACGTGCACAACTTGCTGAATGCGAGCCCTAAAAGCACAACAGGCCTTGACAGCTAACTCTTTCTTGATATCGCGGAATGCTCGCCTTACGGAGGTCTTCAGTGAGGCCAAACTGTTATGGGGGCGAGCATTAGAGACTTTCTCAACATCGCCCCATAACCAATAGTCGCAGAGGTTCAAATCTGGCGAACTAGAGGGCCAGATATTTGAGGGCACAAAAACGGCAACTCTCTTTTCAAGAAGGTCTGCACTGTTTTTGACCCATGAGCAGGTGCAGAGTCCAGGATGAATATCATTTTGTCGGGATCATCGTTCTTCTTAATCCAGGGTAAGAGAACTTCCTCCAGAATCTTCCGATATTCCGCCATATTGATCTTCAGGCCAACTTCAATGAAGTGACGGGGCATGACTTTCCCATCGCTGACAATAACTCCAAACACCATGACAGAGACAGGATGTTTACTCTGCATGACTGGAGGAACAGAAGAAGGGTCAATGGCGATAACTCTTGAGTTTCTGCAGTTGGCGACTTCGTCTACCACGAACTTTTTCTCTCCACAAAAATGCAAACGGTACCACCATGGTGTTTCGGGTGATTGAGTAGCAAGTGGCTTCTCTCTTTACGAATGGTCTTAGATTTCGCGGTAAGAATGTTACGACACCGTCTGCAATATGACTTCATCCCAAGATCTTTCCGTACTGCATTAGAAATGGCCATTTTGGCTACATTCCTTTTTTTTGCCTGGTCAACCATTGACTGTGATGGATTTGCTGCAATGGATCATTTCAAACCTTTTGGTGGGGATTTTATCACTTCTCGGGCTGTGAACCTTCCTTTGCATGTCTTTACCTTCCCTTAAGTTTGCTACAATACGATAAACAGTCCTAGGAGCATAGCCAGTGTCTCTGATAATGTCAGATGTCTTATGCCCGGCGCGGAACAATTCAGCAATAACCATTCAATGGTTAAATTCTACACTGGCACTCATTTTGTTAGTATTTTTAGGTGGCTAATCTGGACTTCAGACTCTAAAGAGTACAGAAACTAACATTTCAGACTGATAATGCCGCTTTAAAAACCTAAATTGCGGATTGAAATTACTGCCAATTTATCGTTTACACCCTGTATAATTTTAGTATATCTAAAGTAACACCGATAATTATTTTATATTTGTATTCACAGTAACTTTAAAATTTAGCCTTTTATATTGTTTATATATTACTTTCTAATTATTCAATTTCAAAATTGTGTAATTTCTCACAACCATAAGGCCATCAAACCTGTATAATAGAATTTAAGTAAATATATTTTCGATGACAGAATGTGGTCATTAATTACATTTTTTATTAAGCATATTTGGCTTCTTGATACGGTTTAAGATAAAATGTCTTTCTGAAAAACATAGATGACATTTATCTCATAATCCATTGTAATGTTTTGATGTAGCTATAATATTCCAGGTAATGTGGTTGCTAAATCTTATTTTCGACTTGTCAGAAGGACTTTCGAAGAAAAGTTTAACATCATTATCCTCTGAATTAATTCGAACGCGATAAGCAATATTATCGGATACACAATGTCATTCAATATGTAGTTTCTATTTTTTTCGGCAAATTGCCATTATTTATAGAAGGGTCATTTTTTATCTTAATTGGGTGACGAATCTTGTTAATCTGGACCAAATATTAATTTGATATCGTAGTATTATGTTGTGAAAGTATAATTATCTATGTTTTTCAAAGCAATTATAACTTACTTTGACATTGTTTTTGATGAAGATATTTTTTCTGTCCTAGAAAAACATGTATGCATAAATTCTTAGATCCAGATAGATATAGATCCCCCTTTACATTTACCTATTTATTTATTTATTTAATTCCCCCTCGATATTAAATTTGACAGTTTTGAATTAAACATTTTTATGTGACTTTACATTTTTAATTGTTAATTCTAAGTTTTACCTCATATTTTTTGTTTAATTTTTATTTAAATGTTTAAAATCATAATATTCTCTACTTTTTATGTACATGTAATATTCCAATATATAAACATTTAAGACTCATGATTTACGCCTCCTTTATCTCACCTCGCTGCTTTTTTTTTATTTTAATTAAAATTTAACCCATTATGTTGTACCCAACATGAAAAGTCAGCCCTAAACCTTTTATTATCGACTAATTCTGATATTAGCTTATTTCAAACACGACAATAATTTTTCATTTGCTCCATGTTAAATCGGTACCAATTTATTTATTTGTTTATATGTGTCGATGGAATGTCATCAATCGTGCAAAGCTTACTAAGACCGCGAAGAAGAAAGATGTGATTGTTCGTGTGAGTGAATATGATGTCACCACAAAATTACGTTTTATTATTTTCTTTCAGGCCGTTTTCTGTTTCACCAGGGGATCTTGAATTACAGACGCTTTCCATCAAATATTGCGACATCCAACAGAGATCAGCTTTCGGGAAATATATGCAACATATACCTGTGAAGAGATAAAATGCTAGGTTCCATTCAGTTTTCATCAACTTAAGAGTTTATGTTCGATCGTTTACGCTGAAATGAACCAATTGTATCTGGAATAAATTTGGTCTGAACGTGCCATATATTAATAACTTCAATTCGGAGAGTTTTATTCATCGAGAATTATCGATTTTTTAAACTTGATACCATGTTTACAATAAACCTAGAAACTATTCTTATAATTATCATCAACATCATCATAACATTTTGATTTCTGCTATGGTCACACCACCTACAATGTCTGTGGGAAAACTTAAGGCAGATATTGATGTGTTGTTTTGGTTATATTTCCAGAATTGATTTCTAACTCCTATAACATTATTTATGTTACATGGAGTAAGTTCATCTTAATGTGTAGGCTGTACTTATCAAGGCTATATTTTGTATATATCTTAAGATGGGATTTCAATGTATTAAGTAATGTGTTGCTGTGTTCCTTTTTTATCGTTCTAAAAATACCTACTATGATTGATTTTATTCCCGCTTTCAATTTCGATATTTTATCTCTTTCCATTTGCAAGCTTTTTATACAGTGAAAGACATTGCATTTTCAAATTCCTTCGTTGCCATATTACAGTGCTAAAATTTGGGTTGTTACTCCTTGGTCTTAAAAACGGAGGACGATTGTTGTAGCGATTTTTGTCAGAGTGTTGCTTTGACACATTTATCCGAACAAGATTTCATTCCACACTCATCACTAAAGGAAATTATTGTTTACAGATGACCTTCCAGTCCACCATCATTTCTATCATACAATTTTTAGTCATCGGTGTAAGGTAGATCACTTATTTTCTTTTTAGATATCATATAGTTATATTCTCTTCTGTCAGATTGGCTTGTTTTATGGATAGATAAAATAGTAGGTGTGACAAAAATCCACTTGAAATATTTCTGGAAATACTGGGATATTCCTTTGTATTGAAGCAGTTTTTTCTATTATGATGTAAATGTTCATTACATCTGTAAGGGACAAGATTTTACACTCGTTGCTCGAAAGATGTTATATCATTTTTTCTAAGGAGGAATATATTCTCATGTGCGGATCATCCGCGGCCCGTCGGTCAGGATAAAAGTCTAATATCTTTTCTCAAATGCTCCCTTCCTTCTAGGCCGGCGTAGAAGCAATGTCCAACTAAGACTAAGTATATATGTTTGTTAGAATATATGTATAAATTTTTGCAAGTAGTAGGAAGACATGTAATTGGATTTTAGTTATTTGAGAGGTTTGTCTCACCATTTTTATGTAGGAGTAAGTTATATTTTAAAACCCATACAGCAATCCTATTAAAAGATAGATCATTTTTTAAGGTTTTTTGGTTATTTTTTGTGGGCTTTACTTGGAAAATATCCAGAAGTTAGGAATATTATCTATTCATGGACATTTCCAGTTGTGTGCTTTTTTCAGCCAACATTAACACATCCTTTCTGTGATTCCAACCCATGTTTTTTTCTGATTTGTTTTTCATCCATTCTCTCCTTGCATAATCCAGTTTGCTTCTTTGGTCTGTTCTTTAGGGCAAGCACATATTTTTCCCTATAACTGTATAATTTCGTCTATTGTTGAGAGGAGGTTGTCGCTTCAATATTTTGCATGACTATTTATCTGTAAAATTTCTACGTATCGGTTTGAAAGATCATGTATTGTCTGAAGAATCATGATCATTTGACATAGCGTCTGATTCTTTGAGCCTTCAGTAATATTGTTTGTTTATTTGTTTTAGTTATAATACTACTACATTTTCATTCATAAATTTGTGTTTTTGTTAGAATATTCTACATTTTCTAGAGCTTATGTTTGTTACTCTTGCAAATTCCTCGAGTATTGATAATTCATTTCTAAGTTCTATTTCCGTCTCTATTTTCCTTTCACAAGGTTGTTTTTCATGTCTGTGAGACAGGAGTATTCATTTATTTTGATGTTTAATGTTTTACTTTGATGTTTATTTTTTAGTTGGTGCTACTGCTGTCACATTTATTGCTTCGTTGAAACCCTATTTAAATCTACTTAATGCAAAATTAATTAGGTTACAGTATTGTAGAATTTGGAGGCTATGATTTTTGGTTCGCATTTTGTGAGTTGTTCTCGTTCATGCATTTTAATATTTTGTGCCTGGTTGATGATGTTTTTGTTGGCTATTTGTATATCGTAAAATAATTCAGGTCATTGAGTTTCGAATTCGTTTTTATTACAGGCAATTGTATCACAGTTTTTTTTCATTATTATGATTTATAGTTTCAGTGGTGTTAGTATATTTTATGTTCATTCCTCGTTCTCTTTTATGTTCTCTTGATTTACTTATGCTGGTTGCAGTTCTTTTTATTTCTTTAATTTCTGCATATGTAATACATTTATTTCTCATGATGCATCTTACATTGACTACTTCATTTTCATCAATGCATTCTCTACTTTATTGTCCAATTGATGTTTCGAGGTTTTTGCAACACGTCTTAAAACACAGTCATAATGAATTTGCATTCCCCAGGATAGCATAAATAGTTGTAAATCTAGTTAGAAAATTCGCATTTAGGGGCCTGAAAATACATTATTTGTGTAAGTTTTTTTTATGGCATATTTTTTGTTCTCACGTAGATTCCTTCATGGAAAAATATTTCCGAAATGCTTGGTATAACTATATTTCTGATATTGCTCCCATACAGGTGCCCCGAAGCTGCTCGAATTATCCCGACACATCGGGTAATGGTCATTTAAAGACAAGGACATGAATTCATTCCTCTTCCGAGTTTTTTTTATCCTTGGTGGGTTGCGAAAAGATAGTGACGCGATGTGCATTCAAAAAGAAAGGAATGAAAGAAGACATTAGAAACAGGTATGCAACGAAACATAACTTTATTAATATAGAGATTTATGTTTAAATAACATATTCTTTATGTATAGGAAAAAAAGCAATAGTTACTAATATTTATTTTTACTCTTGTTGCTGGTTCTTCTGTTAATCGTTTTAGTTGTTCATCATTTAAAATCAAATGTTATTGTAATTGTTACCAATACTAGTCCTTTAAAAATTAATTATAAAAAATAATGAAAAAGAAAATGATACCATTCAGTTTATAAAATTTTGTATTTATAAGAAGGTTGATGTGTCGGGGCTCTTAAATTTGAATAATAAAACAAATATTAATGATAAAGTTAGCTAAGCTTAAGATGATAATATTAAGTTATACAGCCCAATTAGCAAATAAATAGTATTTATTTAATGAATATTTTCATGAAAGTAACAATAATTTTCAAATTATAAATAGAAGATTTTTGATAAGATTCAATTGTATATATATATATATACATATATATATGTATATATATATATGTATATATATATATATATATACTTTATTAATCCGTTTATATATATATATATATATATATATATATATATATATATATATACTTTATTAATTCGTTTTTGCATTTTGTCGTCCATCTGCGTATTTAGATATTTATCCAAAGAACTCATCAAAAATACTATTATACTATTATATCGTAGTGTATCTAAGAAAAAATATGATAGTTTTTCGAGAAAAATCTTTTGAAATGTTTACAACTAATATTAAAGTCTTTATAAACATTATATGAATAGTGCAGATAAGAAAACAAGTTCAATCATGATCATTAAATGAGAGCAGAATAAATTTTATAATAATAATAATAATAATAATAATAATAATAATAATAATAATAGTAATGTGTAGTAGAAGAAAAAATACTTATTTACTTTAAAAGAGTAATAATAAAACAATCGTAGAAGCATCATCATATTTTCATATTTTCAGAAGCTTTGATAACATTTATTATTATTAATATGTTGTCATTTTTCATCATATTTCCCATTCTGCTATGGTCACACTAATTACCAAGTGTGCGAGAAAACATAAGGCAGGTAGTAGTGTGTTGTGATGGCTCTATTTCATGTTTTTTTATCTCCCTTAACATGCTTAGCGTTACATAGACAACGTTTTGCCTTAGTCTCTTGGTGTGTACTTAACAAGATAATTTTAGTATATCTCTTAAGCTTGGGTTCCCATGGATCTTTCAATGTGTTGTTTTGTTCCATTTTTTCTCATTCCAAGTGCACCTACTATCATTGGCACAACACTTGTTTCCAATTTCCACATTCTTTCTATTTCAAATTCCAGGTCTTTATGTTTTGACAGTTTTTCAAATTTCTTAGTTGCTATGTTACAATCTGCTGGACAAGCCATATCAATCAATAGACAAGTTTTTTCTTTCTGGTTTTTAACAATAATATCCGGCCTATTTGCTTCAATTTTTCTGTCTGTGTAGATGGTGTAATCCCATAGAATTGTGACATCTATTTCTGTAACCAGAGCTGGGTGATGTTCATACCAGTGTTTATATACATATTTTCTATAGTGTTTGCACATTGTCGATTGTAAATATTGCCCCTTTTATCGTAACGTACAGAACATCCTGAGATTAGATGGTCTATCGTTTCTTGGTATTTATCACAGAACCTGCATTTTAGATCACCATTATTATGCATAATGTTTTCCTGAAAGTTTTTAGTGAAGAACTTTGGGCTTTCGCTACAAGAATAAAGCTTTCTGTCTCAGGGGTAACCATCAATGAGTATTAACTTTATCATCATTGTATATATTAACACATTCTGTTTATTGGCCATGCATAAATTTGTCTTGCCATCGTTGCTTCATCTTTTCAAGATCTTTATCCTTGTCTTCCCTTTTCATATTTTTTGCCACAATAGCTGTTTCTTGGCTTCTGATTTGCTTTTCTACAGAATCTACCACATGTAAATCTTGTTTGTATTTACTGCCTAATTTTATTATTGAATATTTTTTCTCTGTTTTCATGTTGTTTCACTAATTGTATAATCCAGTCCTTTCTTGTTTTTATATATGTTAGTAAGCCAATAGTTGTTGTCTTGTATGTTAATTCTTACTAAATAAAACCTCTTACAACTTTTTACGGTGTATGTATAGACGGTCTACATAAGCCTTTGCACGATGCATCTTATGCTTAGAAAAAAGCTTTCTTGTTTTAGAATCCATTTGTATGATGCCATTTAGAGTCCATTTCCAGATTTTGAAACTATATTGAACCACTGCGATGGCAAGGCTATTATTAACTATAATTCTCTGCTGATAATTCAATTCAGCAATTAATATCAGTCGTAGCCTTCTGTAGTACCCTTTACGCAGTATTTATTTTTTATGATGAATTTTTTTACTTTCATTTACACCTAGGTATTTATAAGCTTCGTCTGGCTCTAAATCTTTTATTGATACAGCAGGGTCTAAGCTAATTAAGGTTGTTGTAGCGGACCCCGTAAAACTGTAGCTTTAGCACATTTATTCAAATTGAATTTCACTGCACTGAAGCATTTTACAATTTGCTGAAGACCTTCCAGCTCATTATCATTCTTAGCATACAACTTTATATCATCCATGTAAAATAGATGGTTTATTTTCTTTGGAACTATTTTATAACCATATTCTGTCTTGTTAAGTTGACTGGTTCATGATATTTTTGGTATGCAGAAGAGTAAGGGAGAAATATATATCTTTTAATGTTTATTTCACCAGATTTATAGGTTACATTTATATGATTGTGGTATAGGGGTGTTTTTTTATATCGACATACATTGTTCGATGAAATTGATGATGACGGGTGACACGTTTTACATATTTAAATTCTTTAAGATCCAGGAATGTGGTACACTTTCGCATGCCTTACGATAATCTAACCACGCAGTACTAAAGTATTTCTTTGCCTTGAAACAGTTTCCCAAGATCATACTGTTAATAACTAATTGTTCTTTACATCCGTAACAGCTATGTTTGCACCTTTTTGTTCAAGCTGTATTATGTCATTTCTTAAATTGGTCTGTAGTTTTTCGGTTTTTTGTGTCTTTATTCTTTTGTAGAAAAAATGTAATTCCTTTACTATTATTATTATTATTATTATTATTATTATTATTATTATTATTATTATTATTTTCATGAACAAAATTCATGCCAAAATTTAATTATAAAGAACTCTCATATTTTTCGTTGCTCTATCATTAAATCCAAGGAAGTTGTTCAGACGAAGTACATTACTTTGTTCCAAAGTAGTACATTTCACGGCCAAGGCTTGTCATGGAACTTAAACAAAAACATTCCCCTCTGATTCCATTGGGAAGATGTAAGTTCTACTGAATAGTTTTCTTATCACGAACCTCAGCTTTCTAGTACACATAGGAGAATGTTTATCCAATCACTAAAATATTAATCTGATCGAGTTTTGTTTCAACCTGTATTTTACTAACTCAAAGATTCCATTAAACAATATTGGAAGGTTAAAATGAAAAGGTGATTAGCAGACATCAGTTTATCATTTTAGCTTTTATCTATGATCAATAGATTTGACCTATTAAACAACTTAAGGCACGCCTCTATGTTCTTGATACGGTGTAGCCATCTGTCTCGAACGACTTTTGTGCCTTGTACAAGATGCACATAATTAAAAAGAAATTTAAATATGACCCGTGTATCTTTTAAATCTTTATATAGACAAAATTATTTTCCAGAAATCTGGCTTTCGCAACCAATATTGTTTAGTTAGATGCAGCACAAGGCCTGTTAATGTTACAAAAAACGAGCCTGTAAGCCTGAACATGAATTCTTGATTGCTTTTCCGCAAAAAAGATTCTGCTTCGTCTGTGTTACTCTCCGCTCGAAGGTAGAGTATCCGGCAAAATTAAAGGCGACTGCACGCAGTAGTTCCACTCAGACTGTCAATGATAGTCCGAATATTTATTTTTCTATATAAGGAGAGGGTTTGACGCTGGTCGACATAACAGTTGGCTGGGAAGACCCTTCATTTTAAATGACGTCTCCCAGTAACGCGAAAAAGTCAATCAAAAATGTTTACACAAAAAATGCAACAAACAAAAATATGGACAACACAGTAGGTCTAAGTTGAATAGGACGTACTCAAAAATTGCTTTAAAAAATACCAAACGCAATGCAAATGCCAATGTCATTCCGAAATTCTTGACTGGTATTAATATTTTTTATATAGCTACTTCAGTCCACAGACTATTCCATATTTGAGTGCTCTAGACGGATGTCAGCTGATCTACAATAATGACCAAATAATATGCCACTAATGTGAAACGGGTGGTATTTATCACTTTGCTAGCAGTAACGCAAATATGAATTGGATGTCTCGGATGAAGAGAATCTTGCGATATGAACGTTTTTCTTATCAGTATCGGATTAGAATATTTGAGTATCAATTGAATGTGTTGTTATGACAAATAACACTTTTATGTTCAAATGAAATTTAATTACATACTCTGAATTTCAGTATATACTTTGTGTTGATTATTATAAGTGAAAGATTAAATTAAACTTTGAATTTATCGTTTTCTTTTCTATTAATTATATAATTTCTTATATTCGAAGCAGTCTTGACACATTTTACGTCAAACTAAAATTAGTTCGGCTTTGATTTTAAAAGTGTTGTTTGGTAGAACAACATATCCGTTACGTTTGTCAAAATGGCTCACTGATCTATATAAATTTTTATTTCAATCTGGTTAAAATATTGACAATTAAAACCCCAAGCCACTTTCATAGATCAAGTGGAAAAAAGTTGCATTTTCAACATTCACTTTAATTTCAACTTGAGAAAGAATATCTCGTATATTTTTAAAATCTATTTTCAGTTGAATAATTTATACGCGTTTTAAATCGCTGTTAAGTTTAAATGCGTTTAATTCCATTCACCGTTTCGTTTATGATGTCTTCAATGGGCGTTATAATGTGACTTTGATCTTTCCATAATGTGACTTTGATCTTTCCATAATGTGACTTTGATCTTTCCATAACGTTCCTCTATTTTTCTGTTATTTGCTCTTGGTGGATATTGATTCAAAAGTTTCATTTCATTTTTCCTGTTTTTTTTTTTTGCTTTTCATGTTATATTTATTTTATATATATATATATATATATATATATATATATATATATATATATATATAATTATCCGCAGAGAGATCTGTTTCGCTGTATCACATCTCATCTGTACGGTTAGATTATATATATATATATATATATATATATATATATATATATATATATATATATATATCATCGTATATGTTAAAACTAGAAGAAAATTAATTTTTATTATGCTTCGTTGATATGTTTATATTGACGTTGAAAAATAAAACACCTAGAACAAAGGTATCAATTTATTAAATATAAAACGTCATTGTTATATGCCTAGATCATATATAGCGTCTTCAAAAATTATAACTGAAATGAATGCAGTGTGTCCTTTCGATAAAGTATCAGGTATGTTTTTATAATCCAATTATGTATAGTACTAATGGTAATGAAAAGCATATTATCTATTTCCTTATCAGGAAACATTTTAAATTCATTGCTAGATTAGACAGTACAGGTTTTAGTTGAAATTTATAAAGTCTTTTTCGTAAAACAGCTTTTCTTGAAAATTGATTTTTTAAAATGCAGTAGTTGTTATTGAATCTTCAAAAATGAATGGGGATATTCTTTGAAAGATTTTGTTTAAAGCAGATTGGAAGTCACTTATGTAATTCTGTTCCTATCGAGTTACAGATACTATTCATTTATTTTGTTACTGCGGTTTTAATTCTCTTGGTTTTAGTCTTCTTCGTAGCGACGGTTCTCAATTTTGAAAGAAGACATATATTTACAAAATCCTAATGCTTCATTTGCTCAACTCCATTTTTAATCATTGATCTTAGAAAAGACTAGTGTACAGATGACAATCTGATAATTTGTACAGTTTTTCCACCATGATTACATCCATATGAATGCCTCGATCCGACATTATTATTTAAGAACATTGCCCATGTTCTCACATTGATTTTCCATATTTTTGTTGTTGTTTATAGTAATGTGAGGTATTTTACCTCTGGCGCAGATTATTCTAGGAACAAATTCCTTATCTCCTGTACTAAATTTGTTATAAATTATCCATCCTCCAGGTTATCTGAAGATTTTAATATTTAATAATTTGAATATTCCTGATCGATTCAGTGATGCGACAAGGAGGCATATTCTGTGTGCTTTACTAAGAATTCAAAGGGAGAAGTTATTTTTTGTTTGTATTTGTTCTTGTTTTACTGTTAGTGAAAAACCAGTGAATAGAATGTGGATCAGAGAATTAATGCAATCATTTTGGTTTAAATCTTTGAATGATTTGCTGTATTCTTATCGCTATTAAAATGGCAAATCATGGACAAAGTCTGGGAAAATTTTGAAAAGCGTAGTCGTTTCAAGAAAGTTTGAACAGAAGATAAGTATGACTGAATAAGTGGGCAGAGAAAAGCAGAATGAATATATAAAAACATGAAAAATTATAAATATTTTTTGAGATAAAAGAAATTTCAATTGTCTTGATCTGGAATCCAAACTTCAGCTACTCTTCCAATGTCTTAGAGTAGATTTACTGAGATTTTCCTATAAATACTTTCTTGGTAATCATTCTGAGGAACTTTACTCAATACTACCTAGACCAGAGTTTTCCAAACTATGGGTTGCGACTCACTTGTGGATCGCAAGCTGAATGATAGTGGATTGAGAAAAGTTATACTAGAATTACTCATTAATTTGGGTCAAACGCTATATTTTTAATTAGTTCAAAAATTAGGTTTTTATTTCTAGGCTGTGGTTAAATCAAACAGTTTATTGTTTTGACGAGATTAAGAAATCAGATTTTGACATGATGTTAATTTAATTATTCGTAATCGTAAAAATTAAATCAGTTTTCACTTATTCAGATGAATAATATTTTGTATTCTTTCTTATGTTTTTGCATTGTAAATTTTAGTCGGTTGCTATAAATATTATGAAATATTTGGGAAACAGTGATCAAGACCTTCAATCTTGCTATTGTACTTGCGGAGTGTTTTCATCATTTTGTACTTTAAATGATTAAATACAAAACAAAGTTCTAATCTAAGAATTTCTTTCCTTGCGATTTACTTGTATGCGTTTTTCGGTAAGCTTCTTAATTTCCGTCCATGTTTGATTTTTAACAATATAAATGTTTATCGTTATCTGCTGTATTTTTAATTTCAAATCACGCTTTGTTGCTTAATAATGTTTTTCTTATTTACTTCACACATTTACTTCCTGCTTCTTATTCTTTGTTCCTTTGTTTGGGCTTAGAAGATAGAAAAATAACAATTAGTTCCTACATTATTATCCGAAATGCACGGTGACATTGGAGGTACTAATGACATTTACTTCTACTTAGATACATCAAAATAGCAAATCTAAACGCTTTCTTGTTTCCTAATAGCTGGAAAACGAATATTGCAATAGATTTCAATATATTATTAATAAATATAATGGTATAATGTTTAAAGTATAAAGTCGATAAACAATGACGTAAATAATGTATAATTCTGCTTATCAGGTATACTTCACAATTTTTTTATGTATTAGTCATTCAAGAATTTCAAATTATTGAACTCTTCACACTTGAGTGCATAATTGTATAAGTTCTCAAATCGAATTCTTAGTGCAGATCATTGTACAATTAATTCCAGTTATTTTCCTTATTTTTAAATATATTTTTTACTGCTTCAATTATTCCCTCCATTTAAAATCAATTATTCATACTGTCTATTATTTATTCCCCATCCAAATATTTTCCATTTTATGCATTCTTTCTTTACGATGTTTCATTCTTTGTTTTCTTTTCCTAATCGATTTGTACAAAGAAATTACATCCGTCTATTTTACATTTTATTCTAAATTTCATCTCATCATCTGTCTTCCAGTTTGGCGCATTTTACCTTTAATGTTTCTTTCTCTTCGTAACATTCTTTTTCCATTTCGAATCCAGATATTTTTTATATCGACGGAACAAACTTTTATTAGATAGATTAATTTATATATTTCTTTCTTTTAAACACATGACCTGCCATTAATCAATCATTCGCGACTTTATTTTTTTTTTCTTCTGGCAGAATAAAAGACGAACAACAGGATTAATTTTATAAGGTCAAAAGCAAGCGAGAACATATGCTACAACATTAATTTATTCGAAGACAAAGTGTTTAATTCCAGTTTATTACATGTTAGTCCGTTAAGAGACGTATTTAAAGAAAAGTGTCTGCTGTCTGGTGCAATCTTAAAATATACCGTATGTAATCGAGTTCGATTTCCAGTTGAATTTGCTGCATTCACTTACGCGCAAATACTCATAGAATATGTATAAATATCTATGTTCTTCTTCCTATTTTGAGTAGCAAGACCGATTGAGTTCTTTCGCGTTGACTGGCTAATAGTCTTCCGGAGAAATATAGCTACATACTGCTGGAATATCTTCTACCAAGTTAGACATGAATCGAAAAGTTCATGATCTGCCAAGCATATCCTTGTGTATCAACCTACTTCATGTATAGATAGTCTTCTAAAACTTTATTTAAAAAAAAAAACAAAACATTTTATCATATAAATCGTGTAAAATATGACCCCAGATCCTGAGCAAGACTGGTTTGCTAGTTCAATATTTCAGTCCTGGTAATCATCTTGGGCATATTCTATAGCAAATAAACGCCATTTATATTTTTTGTACAGATATACACCAAAATGGTAAAATAGTTAATTTAGCGTAAAATATTTAATGCAAAGATTTACATACCGTACTTTTGTTTTCGTTCATGCCAGACTACGTTCGCTCCTTTAGTCTGGAACCAGTGTTGCCTAAATTAGTTTCTATTTCATCCAATTTGCATGCCACTTAATATCAGTAAATACGTCATATAAATGTATGCCACTTAATATCAATAAATACCTCATATAAGACTTAATAGACGCTTTCATACCTCAAATGTGAATTCATTTTCGTTCTGTATATAAAATACATGTTGTATTGACATGACGATGACAAACCTTTTTTCAGTTTCTTTTGCTACATAATAAAGTATCTATATGTAAACCTAAAGAAACTTACATTTATTGTTAAGGCTAACCAATGCGATTGTAAATATATTGGCCTACGAGGAAGGTTCAAAACACTGAAACCTAATGAATGTTTTGTCTTTTCAAAATGTTTTTGAGTATAGAGCGGCCTGATATTTTACGCACAAAACTGATCATGAAAACTTGTACAACACTTGAATAAATACTGTATAGGCATAAAAAAGAATGAATAAAATTATTTAATATGGATAATGATAAATGGAAAGGCATCATCCAGATTATTAAATTTTACAATTAAAATGCTATTTACATATTTCAACTTAAGTTACGCAGATTATACAGTGTTCATAGCAGACACGGAAAGTTATCTGAAAGACCTCCTACAGAAGGTAAATGAAAAAAGTGTAAAAAAAGGAATAGAAATTAACTGCCAGAAAACCGAATGCTTATCCATCAGCAAAAAGAGAAGCTCAAAATGACAACTACAGATGGGGATACTAAAATCAAACAGGTACAGAAATTTAAATACTTGGAAAACATACTGAGGTCTGAAATTGAGACACAAAGATCCGAAAGCGGACTGGCGTGTCCAAGAATGCATTCTATAAAAAGAGTAGAGTATTCAGACACGGGAAAATTTTGTTAGAAACAAAAAAATGTGAATTGGACAGGTTATGTTGAGTTCTTCCGCATTGAAGACTGAACAATCTCATCAAAGAAGGAGGAAAAACCTGAAGCAAATGTTGCTCTCCAGAAATACACAGCAGATATAACAGGCCTAGCATCTGACCAATGATGAGGTTTTGAAAAAAATGAAAACGAAAAGAAATCAATACAGAGCCCCAGGAAAAACAGGCTAAATTTCAAGGGATATGTAAGTATGAAAGAAGAATTGGAGAATATGATAGTCAAAGGTCCGATAGGGAGAAATAGAGACTAGAAAAAGCAGCGTGTAACAGATATTTATTGAAAGTGTCTGTTTAATAAAATTATTCGAACGAATTAATGTCATCAAATTCATCACGTTTTTCTTTGTTCATTCGATTGTTATCAATGAGCGTGTTTCTGCTATCATTATCTATGTATCCAACCAAACACAAAATAAGTTTTAGGGCATTAACTCTGCTCTGACAGACAATACGGCTTCCGCTTTGCAGGTCCACGGCCGATTTGCTAACAACCATAATGGAGTATATACTCCAGGACCTTGATGACTCTGACGAGACTCGCGGGGTTGCTCTGGACATCTCCAAGGCTTTTGACATTGTTTGACACTCTGGCCTCCTATGCAAGCTACGGGGTTACGGTATTACCGGTCGCCTACTTGACCTAATCCAATCTTTTTTAAATAACCGCAAAATGAAGGTCGTTTCGAATGGGCATACCTCTTCATCCTACAGCACGAATGCTGGTGTCTCACAGGACTCTATCCTGGTCCCGACGCTCTTCCCTATTTTCATCAAGGACCTCCCAGATGAGATCAGTTCCCAAGTAGGCATCTACGCAGACGACACCACAATATACTTACGCACTAGTTAGAAACCTGTCGTGGCGGACAGACATAATCGCTCTGCTGACATTGAACGAGATCTGTACTCTGTGGTGAATTGGGGCAAGAAGTGGCTTGTCAACTTCAATGCGTCTAAGACCAAGCTGTTGTCTGTCAACCATTACAAGCAACCTCTCCTCCCTCCCATCCCTGAGAGCAACACTCTACGCCTCCTCGGTCTTACCCTCTTCTCAGACCTCAAATGGAACCACTATATTGATTCCATAGCTAAATCTACTGCTAAGAAGTTTTGGTCACTATGCCGATCCAGGATGTTTTTTTCCGCCTGAATCCATCCTGCATATATACAAATCAACCATCCGTCTGTGCATTGAGTACTGCTGCCATTTATGGTCAGGCGCCCCTGCTGTTCTCTTCAGTGTTCTCGACAGGCTCCAAAGGAGTGTCTGTAATGTGATAGGTACTGATCTGGCGGCTCGACTGTAGCCACTTCCCCACCGTGGAAATGTGGCCTCTCTTTGTCTATTATATAAATACATGGCTTCTGCTCGGATGAACTGGTGCCTCCTCAACAGGTGTTTACTCGTGCAAACAGACTGGCAACTGGGTCCCACCCATTCACAGTCAGGTTAGCCAAATGCGGACGACAATTCTACTCCTGCAGCTTCTTCTCTCGCACTTCCCGCCTATGAAAGTCTCTCCGATATTCTTGCTTTCCTGACAGTCACAACCTCCAGAAATTTAAATGGAATATCAATTCTCATCTATTAACCAATGGACTCTAGCTCTCCCCCCTATATCCATCCCTTTCTCTCCACCTATGTATCTGTCATCGCACCTGCTTTCCCAGCTTTCTATTGCTCCTTTCTAACTAGTTTGCACTCCTCACTCTTTTCTAATTAATATTCTTATAGTTATGTAGCCCCCCAGCTCTTTAGTGGCATTTCTGCCTTGCTCGGGGTGAAATGATTAAAAAAAAAATTAAGGTTTACAGCTAGAAATATTTAATTAATAAGATTAATCATTTCATTTTTCAAAACTATAGATAATAAGAATTTTTTAAAAAATTAATACGTGAATACATACACACACATACAAAAATGCCATTCAGTCAGTTACGTCCCATAAATGATTACGCTTGGGTGATCATGTCTCGAAAGAGTCATATCTGATTGAGAAGAAGATTTTTCTCGCAGTATGTTGCCATTAATTTCTGCGGTAGAATAGTTGCCAAATAAGGCTATAGAAAATGTTTTATTTAACCCATACTTGTAGGGAAGGGACTGATTAATACCTTTCCAATGCTATTTTCGCGTAAATGAACGCAAAGAATTCAGCTGGAATTTGAACTCGGCTCCACGATTCCCCTTCCGAACCGATATCCACTGCACCCAAACCCACATACAACACATATATTCTTTAATAAATAAACGGATCGACTACTCAAGTATGGGTATTCACTAAAGTAATGTTTTATGTGATAAAATATCAGATAAATATATAGATAAATATGCCCAATACTTTTTTAGAAATTCCTGAGTACTTACAACAATCTCACAGATACTTGCGTTTGATTTAAACTGATATTGATATATATGATAGTTTTAAAAACCATATCTATTTTTTTGCAGTTTATAGAAAACCTGAAAATGACTTAAAATTTTAAGAATTCTATTATTTAGATTTACTGATATAATTTATGCTAACAATCATGATCTGGTTTGGAAAAACTTGGATTTATACTTTTCCCATTTCATGAATATAATCTACACGATTTGAGCTCGATCCCGAATCCTAGTTGGTATTCATTACCCCAAACCCACATCCTAGTTTACAGCATTTGTTATTTCCAAGTCGCCAACTATGTAAGTGCTGACCAATTACGACGTCGCTTTCCTTCAGTGATTGTACAAAGAAGCCTTAGAATACCTATAATAAAAGTTTTCTCTATATCCACATAGGCAAGCAGTTCTCATTTAGCTAATGCCATTTCATTTTATTGAATTTTAAGAAACCTAAGGTAATATCTAATATAATTTATAACAACTTTTCAATCTTCGCTTGATATCTATCGAAATGGATGCATCTGATATTTAACATACGTTTTGTTTCTTTATGTTTAGAAAATTTAATAAGAATTTATAAATTCCTAATTTTATAGTCATGATTCGTTTTGAATTTCGACGTTATGGAGATTAATTTCTATATTACTACACCTGTATGCGTCTGTGTTAGAAGGTGCACTGTTTAGATATCTTAAACAAGAAATGAGTAACAAAAACAGACAAATATATTCATGTTACTGAGAGCACATCAGATGGTAGCATTTACAAAAAACACGACTATTTTAAACAATGGTAAATCAATTTCTCTACTAAGCCATGTAAGCTTCATTTATTGTATTACTTTCCAATGTTAAATATTTGACTAAACTTTCTGATCCGTGTTCCATATTTCATTATATATTTGCCCATTTTTCCTGCTTTATTCATTTTTGGAAAGCATATTTTGTTATTCAAGTTAGCCTTTGTAAATTAATGTCAAATTTTATGTTATCTTTTAAAACCCGTGCTAGATAATTTAATTTGGCATGAGTTTCTTTATGTATTTCAAATTAATAACCTGCTACTTGCAATGTTTTCATTGCGGATAACTATACATTCTATCAACTTAACAGGTGATCATCTTTTTTACTCATTGTCGTGTAATATTTTTGCATCTTTTTTCTTCAACAGATCGTCCCTTGTCTACGTTTTCTTTTGGGATTATGACTATTGTTACGATTGAGAAACCTGCTAGTTCTTTTATGGATACTGCCAAAAATCATTTTTGAAAATGCTATAACTATACTCGAATATTTTTTAAAACAATCATAGAAAAGTATTGAGTTTTATCAAATCCAGCAGAATTCGACAATTAAGAGAGAGATTTTCTATAATTTCTCAACCACATAAACTCTACACAAAAGAACAATTACATGATTGATAGTTACAATGAGCTATCAAAAGCGGGGCCAAGTACTCAACGGGCTCGCTTCTGGATTTTATTCTCGAAAAAGAATACAGACAATTGATAATTTTGAGTGATAAGAATCGTTCAAGAATAAGATAATTTTTTGAATGTAGTCTTTGGCTCTTTTATTTCCTTCATTATCTATTATTTTAATATGTAGAACGTTTTAAAGTTAAATTAGTGCGTAATTATTAAATAAAGAGAAAATAGGCAAACATATTTACTTCCATAACAAAATATAAATATTTCCAATTGTCGGGGAAAAGTCCATTTCTCCTGTGCTTTTTTTTATTTCATTGATTTTGTTAATATGTTTTAGTTTTCTTACAGTTATGGGTTTTATGTATTTTAATTGAATATTTTATGTATTATATTTAAATCTTCTTTCAATTATGAATTTCATATGTTTTATTTATGTATATTATGAATTGTATTTTTGTTCTTTATGTATATTATTTAAATTTTCTTTCAATTAGTTACTTCATGTATTTAAAAAATATATATTATGTATTTTTTCAATTTTCTTACAGTTATGAATTTTGTATAAATCTTTTTTCCATTATATATTTTTGTTTTAGTTAATGAATTTAATGTATATTTTTTCAATAATTTTTCATTATGATATTTATGTATTTTACTGATGTATAATATGTATTTTTTATGTATTTTATGTAATTGATTTCAATTTTCTTTAAATTATATATTTTGTTATATATATTATGCATTTTATTTAGGTATCTTTTGTATCTTTTATGTATTTTATTTAGGTATTTTTTCAATTTTATTTGATTTACAAATTTTATTTACGCATTTCATATATTTGTATGTATTTTATCTATTTTATTTCTGTTTTCTTTTAATTATGTCATATATTGATGCACTGTATGCATCTTATTAATGTATTTTATGAAATTTTCTGTATTTAATCTATTTTACTTTAATTCTTTTAATTATGCATTTTATTTATATATACTATTTATGGTTTTCATTTATTTCATTGCAATTTTCTTTCAATTACATCTTTTATCTATGAAATTTATATATCATATATAAATATTTTATATATTTTATTTATATATGTCAGCAGGTATATTATTTCAATCTTCTTACAATTGTGGATTTTATAGATTCATTTAATATATTTTATTCCTTTATTTTAAGTATTTTGTTCAATTTTCTTTCAATTTCTTTGTATTTTATTTAGGAATTTTATATATTTTCTTGTTTATTTTATGGATGTATTTTATATAGTTTTATATACTTTATGAATTTTTATTTGTTTATTTCATTTATGTAGTTTATGTATTATATTTCGATTATCAGTTAATTATATATTTTAGTTATGCATATAATGACTTTTTCTGATGTATTTTCTTTTTATACGTATTTCATTTATGTATTTTATGTGTTTTATTCATGGTTTTTTATTATAATCATGTCTTTTATTCATGCATTTTATATATTTAATATTAGTATTTGAAGTGTTTTTGTGTATATTATGCATGTTGTTTCAGTTTTCTTTCAATTATATATTTTCCTAAAGAAATCATGCAAATTCTAGCTTATTTATTATTCTATCAACGCTTTTTCTAACATGACTTTCTCTTGATTTATTAGATGAAGCGTCCTACAAGTACAGACTCCAACCGAATATGATACATATTGCCCCCTCGAAAGAAAAATTATCGTCAATTTTTCTCTTTGACTACAACAATTATAGGAGAGATTTCTAGCCTAGAAAAACTCAAAGGATTGAATCAAATTTCAAGAAAACATTAACTACCAAGTCACGAGACCAATAATAATATTCAATATATATTGAATATTGTATATATATACATATAGAATATTATTATATATTATGTATATATATATTATATATACATAAACTTATTTATAAATGGAACTTTGTGTGTGAGTGTCTGTGTGTCCGTTACCTATAGACTCCGAAACGGCGGAACCGATTTCCTTGAAATTTTTCACACTTGTACTATAAGCGTTGGCGAGTGTTTTAGGTAGGTTTTGTGTTGAGTTCCTCCCGATAAATATCGAAAATCTATAATGAAAAAATAGGATATAGAAGGAATGGTCCGGTTTTAATCAAATTTGATACACTTATAGACAAAAACATAAGAAACGATATGCAGAATGTTCAAGGTTACAGTTCTTATAATAGTGCAGAAAATCGATAATATATATATATATATATATATATATATATAAAAGGCAAGAGGTGTGTGTGTGTGTTTGTTTATCTGGCTGTATGTCTGTATTTTTTCAGACCTTTTATTTATTTTTTGCTTTCGGTTTGGCTCTAAGTAGATATAATTTTATTTCTTAGTCTCAGCCATGATACCATTTATTCAGAGGACTTATTTAGCCATCAAATTTCAGTTTACGACGAAAAACTTATTTGATATCGATACCAGGAAATCAAAATTTAGCTTACATTCATTCATTTTTCTTTCTGTCTACGGTTTCGCTTTAACTGGAAAAAACTGTTTCTTTTTAGTCTTTCGTGCCAACATCCAAAGAGTCTGAGCTCCAGGACCATGGAGCAACGCCGGATTATATATATATATATATATATATATATATATATATATATATATATATATATATACTATGTACAATATGCACAATATATAATATATACTTTCTAATCTAAAATTGAAGCAATGAACAAAATATCCAATGTATGCATATAATACAGATGTTCATCAAATTCTGCACCATTAATTTATAAATTAAATTTATGAAAACTACCCAAAAACAATTTTAAACTCTAAGGAGACAATTTATTTAATAAAATTAACATTTGTTTCAACTAACGCCTCAAGAAAATTCAAAATCTCCTCCATCTTTTTTGCAGGTATTTCTTTTCGGATAAATTGGAGACCCCTGCCATAATCCTTGCCTTAAGTTTATCTTTCGTGTTCCAAGGAGTTTTGTTGGCCTTTCGTTCAACTTTGGTCCACACATAATGATCAATGGCGGTTACAATCTGAGGAGTTATGTGGCCAGATATAAGGAATGATTAAGTCGCAGAAATTGTGTGGCAGCATTGACTGGGTTCTTCTGCATGCGTGTTGGACATAAATTATACAAGCAGTCACCCTCTTGACCCAGGGAAGCATTATCTCCTAAGCACGCTTAATGTAAATCTTAGTGTCGACTCTGAAGACTTTTATTTAGATATATCACTAACGATCACTCCAAAAAGGATGATGTTCAATGGAGACATCGTCCATCAATTTTAGAATCCTTTGCACTGTCCGTATATAAACACGCAAATACACTTAAATGTACGCCTTAGAGCTTCTGGTGCGAATAGCAAACTGTACGGCTAGCCGTTTCTAAATTTTAGACAGTGTGAATTGCATTATCATTTTATTTTTGTCACAAACGGTGATAAAATTATTATCGTGATCTATTCTGTCGCCAAAAAAAGCAAACATGGACTTGCAAAACTAGAAATATAAATGATGACAATTTACTTATCGCACACTCTGTATTTTATGCTCTACAAATTAGAGAGGAAGCAGCGGATAACCTACTTAAAGACCTTGTGAAAATGGATAACATAACAATGTTTATGGAGTCAAAAGACAAAATATATTACGGTCTAGAAAGGATTGGGTATTATGGAGAGTCATGATTACCAACGTCTTGAAGGGATATTTTTCATAAGGGGAGACAATATCTAATGAGGCATTCAAATTTCTGAAACGATATTGAGATCAATTAATGTCATATATTGTGTAACGTTAATCAGATTCTTCTAGAATAAACACATTTGTTTTTAATATTTGCAATGGCCTGCTCTAGACAATACATACATAAAGACAGTCTGGAATCACACAAATTACAAACTTAGCACTATTTTGAAAAAAATAAATATGAATACAAAAATAATCTATCGAAATAAAAGTAAATTCACACAAGAAACACCGTGAAATGGTAACACTTCATGAAATCTATTATCTCAGACATTGGTTGTCCACATAATTCCTTTTTTAAATCATTAACCCCAAGCAAGGCAAATATGTCACTAGATCTCAAGGGGCTACTGGGAGTGAATGTGAAAGAGAATGACAAAATTGAGAATACGGAAGTTCGAAGAAAGTATGAAACAGAAGAGTGTTCAAGAAGATGATTATCATTGCGTTTAAATGTTCAAATGCTTTTACGGTAGACCATATACAGAAGCAGTCGAAGCAGCCTATCATCTGTTATCTTCTGTACCGCTTACTCGAAATATGTCCTGTAAGTGTTAAATTATCACAGCCCCCTTTCATCATTATAGGGCCTAGAAATTTCAACATTCTTTCTGATGTTAATTTCAGTCTCATTTTTCCTTCCATTTTTCTCATTTGCTTTGCATTGTCATGGCGGAAGCTAACCCCCAGATGAGAGACATGTGACACTTTCTCAGGCTAAAGTTCTCAGCTGCCATAAAGTGCAATGATTATATTGAATCCATCGGATGTTAAGAAAACTGGTCTACTGTTTTGCACTAGACTCCAAAATATATCTTACATATTTGAGTCATTCATTCGTCTATTCTTATAGTATGGCTCCCACATATGATCTGGTAATCCTGGTAATAGATATTTGGTTAAAAAAAGAATCAGCAGTGTTATTTATTTCTACTTTCCATCAGAAAGAAGAGTGATTCGTCTTATTTTCGGTTAACGATCTCAGGTGACAAATCATGGAAAGACTATATTAAATCCATTGCTAGGTCAGCCGCTCATAAATTTTGTCCCTCGTGTTGTGCTAGACAATTTCTCCGCTAGAAACTATCTGCATATCTAGTTATCTACTACTTGACCATGATTAAAAATGGTCCCAATTATAAGCTTCAAAGAATCAGTACCATTATTTGTATGATCTTTCATTTCTGCTTCAACAGCGTAAGTGTGACACATTTTTAAAAAAAATGTGACACAGTTTTTAAAAAATGAATAACGACATGAATAACAGATGTTTCGGGACTGTTACCTTGCGATTGTGCACAAGAAAGAGAAACATAACCTACGAAGACGGAATGTCAAGACGCTGAACAACTGTGGTCAACAGGATATTTTTAAGCAGGAGAGTAGCTAATTGGACATCTAAATTCTGAGCATATGAGAAACTAAATGCAAAACGATGGAAATTTCAGCAGGGACAAACACAGGATCATATATGCTGGAGTTTTAAAAAAAATGGTGTCGGCTCAATACTGCACAAAGAAATGATGAAATGCGTTCTGGAGTACTGACAGTTGTCTGAAAGAGTTTTCCTGGTCAAACTAAAAGTGAGTAATTGTAGTAGTCTATACATCAACAACGCAAAGCACTGAGGAAGAATGGAATCATTTTACTGTACTCTTGAAAATGTTAAGGATCAATGTAAAAGCTAAGAAATTAGACTTATCATGGGAGACTTAAATACCAATATAAGAAAAGAGAGGGAAGGGGAGACAACTGGCAACTTGGATAAGGAATACACAACGAGCGGTGTGAAAGCTTGGTTCAGTGGTGTAAGGCGAATGAGAAGGTGATAAACAACACCTGGTTTTAAGAATACCCGAGATGTTTATGGACATGGAGAGGCCCAGGAGGCGGCACGATAACCTAGATTGATTATGTAACCGTAAAATAAAGATTCAGAAATGCATGTGTTTAATGCAAAACTTATCCAAGTGCCACCTGTGGAAGCGATCACTTTTAAGTTTTCTGCAAAAGTAAGGGTGGAACTTCGGAGACTAAAGAAGCTTAGGGCAGCACACAAACAAAAATAAAACACACTCCTGAATAACCTCAACCTGCAGAAAAATACACTGAAACCGTAAATAACAAATTCGAAAAACAAATAGGAAATGAACATTTTTAATGGGAGGTACTTAGCAAAGTGCTAGTGACATCAGTGGTCCCAGAGGAAATCAAACGCAGAAAAAAAGAAAGAATGGATGATTGAAAGGAGACATGATGAAAAGAGACAGAAAACTATGCGACGACATAGAACGGAATACAACTACATAAAGAAATGAGAGACTAATGCAGATAGGCTAATGTGGAATGGCTGAAAAATATACCGACGTTGAGAGATTGGGGAAGACTAATAAAGGCGAAATGCATAAACAAATATAAGATTTGACTGGACAAAGAACTTACTTCTCAGTAAGATGTATAAAATCCATGTATATAGCAATCATGTTGTAGAAAGTGAAAATACACTAGCGATCGGAAGAATATATAACAGATCTCTTTCACGACAAGAGAGAGCAACCGGTAGCAAAAAAAAAAAAAAATGCTGACGAACCGGGAATATAATATCCGTTGTGAAATCTGCAGTAGACAAACTGAATAGGAACAAAGCAGCTGAACCAGATAACATTATAATAGAGATGTTGACAGCCTTAGAAGAGTATGGCAAAGAGAGAATTGAGGAAATAATAAATTAAATCTTCAACTGTAGTGTAATAACTGATGACCTCAGCGAATAATTTTTCATAGCTCTGCCTAAGAAGCCAGATGTAAATGAGTCCGAACACCATCGAACAATCAGTTTGATGAGCCAAATAACGAAAATCATTGTCCGAATCCTGAAGAATACAGAGTGAAGCAGTATAAGATCGTAAAGAGGAAAAGACCAGTGCGCTTTTTTTTCTAAAACACTGGAACAAGGAATGCGATATTTATGGTTAGTATGCTATCACAGAGGGAAATAAAAATGAAAACAAAAGTTTAACTATATTTTGCAGACTATCCCAAGGCGTTTGAGAAATACGCTAAAAGGAAATGATAGAAATGCTCAACAAACTCGACATATTTTGCAATGACATCAGAGTAATATAAAAGTTCTACTGGAAGTCAGTCAGTCAGTTAAGTGCCATACGTGATACACGCTTGGGCGATCATGTCTCGAAAGAGACATGACTGACTGGGCAGAAGATAATCCCGCAGTAGGTTGCCATTGCTTTCAGCGGTAGACTGGTTGCCGACCAGGCCTACAGAACCAAATCTGTTCTGTTATTTAACCCATAACTGGAAGGAATAGGCGGATTAATACAATTTCCCAAGGGTATTTGCGCGTAAGTGAATGCAATGAATTCGGCTGGAATTCGTACTCGGCTCCCCGATTTCTCGTTCCGAGTCGATATCCAATGCACCACAACCATCGCCTATAAACGAACAGGAAACAAATTCAGTAGATATACAAAGATAGAGATGGGCGTAAGTCAAGAATGTGTATTTTTACCTGATCTATCAACTTGTACAGTAAGAAAATTCTGAGAACCGTAGAAGATATGCCAGGATTCATCATTGGTGGTCACAAGCTGAACAGCATAAGATACACAGATGATATATTACTGATGGCTGACACGGAAAGAAAAATACATGACTTCCTAAACAAAGTAGGGTAAGAAAGTAAAAAAAAAGCTCTATAAATAAATTACAAGAAAACCGAATGTATCGTCATCAACAAATGGAGGAGTCCCACATGCATCTGCATGTGGGGCTCCTCCAGTTTGGGGATACAAAAGTCAAGGAATACACTTTTTTAAATACTTGTGAAGGCTTCTAACAGAAGAGGGAAATGCGACACTGAGATTCGAAGGCGAATTGGAATGGCCAAGGACGCATTCCAGAAACTGGAAAATTCTGCTAAAAACAAACAACTGATATCTGTTCTTCAATATGGTAGTGAAGGCTGGAGAATATGAGCATCGGGAAGAGACAGGTGAAGTACTTGACAGTTTGGAGACTCTGATACTCACAGGTCAGAGAGATGGAAAAGGAGACAAGGGAAAGCAGAGGATAACTTATGTGAAGAGCCTGAGAAGGTCAATGGCAAAGCGGTGTTTGCATGGATTAACAGGAGAAAGTTGGCTAAGACCTAACATGGGTAGGTAGACATGGAAAGCCTTGATCGCAAAGGTCCTGAAAGTACATAGCACGTAGAAGTAGAAGAAAAACTTTCTCACCTTGGCTTGTTATATAAGTAAATTTATGGCAACTTTTCAGATAAGTTATTCTTCATTTTAATTAAGCTTTGAATTTAATCAAGTTTATAGACTGGCGACA
Organism: Ascarosepion bandense; assembly: GCA_037127315.1. Classification (NCBI taxonomy): domain Eukaryota; kingdom Metazoa; phylum Mollusca; class Cephalopoda; order Sepiida; family Sepiidae; genus Ascarosepion; species Ascarosepion bandense. Next base: position 2,620,446 of record JBBBDQ010000980.1, on the reverse strand, counting down.
AGATTCCAGCAATTTATTGCTAAACTGTCTAAATGAAACGTAAGTTCACTGATGACACTTTCTTTTCTCATTCTTTTCACATTTAAAATTGTCTTCTGACTCTATGAATTCCAACAAAACTTAATTTTCCTAAATGTAAAAGCAATTTCAATCGCATTTTACAATCATCCTTGTTACACGTCTTTGTTTTTCGTCTTATTAAAAGATACCATTTCTAATTCTACAACACCCAGTAACATTAATGCCTTGATTTGAGTTGAATCAATTAAACAGAATTCTTCTTGGCTCTCATTTTCAGTACATCGCATAAGTAAAGAAATAGAAAATAAAGTGGCAAAGAAATAATTTTGAAAAAAAAAAAGAACAAATTTACAATGGTTGAATATCAAGAAGTAAATGGTAGAAGATTTTAGATATACTATGCAGTTGCCAAAAGAGGTTAAAAACAATGTAAGAACACCCAACATTTTCAAGGTTAAAAATAACATTACTTCTGATAGAAAAGCAATACTGGCTCAAGGAAAAAAAATATGAATTCAATTCGCAGCTGAAATTTTTTAAAATATTTTGGAGTTACACTATGATATCGTTAAAACGGCTTAATGATCTTAAACGAAATATATGTATCTACATATATATATATATATATATATATATATATATATATATATATATATATATATATACAGAGAGAGAGAGAGAGAGAAAGAACGAGAGGGTTAGACTGAGAGAATTTATAATATAAATGTTATAATATCACTACAAAAGCAGTATTTTGTTTCGACACTTTTTGTGTCATATATAGTGATAATATCAAAGAATGGCTACCTTTCTAATTATTATAACATATTTGTGTTTGAAATTTAACTTAGTATCGATCAGCTGATCCTTATCAATGACAGATAACCGCTGAATATTAATTCGAATAACAAAAAAAAATGTAATTCCTTTTTTGAAACTAGCAACTCAATATCGCCAGCCTGATGGAACTAAAGAGAAAAATTTGTGTGAATATCATATTCGTAAAATGGTAAATTGCATTGGATTTCGGACAGTTCAACCGCCCTAAGGAAAAATTAGTGGCAGAAATGAAGATAGCAACTCAGTCCAGAATTTAAAATAAGCAATTAAATAAATAAAGACACACGTGCGTTAAAATAAATTCAAGTACTAGTTAGTATACTTGGTAAGTGTAGATACGTTCGTATAGAGGAAAGAACTCACCACATATCTTGGACATTGCCAGTAAACAATTTTCATTAATTCAAATATTCTTTCGAATAATCAAACTATTAAAACTGGTTAATCCCCATCGATCTTCACGTAATTCTATTTTATCAGACTTATATCTTCCCCAACCTAAAAATAAATTTGGCTTAGGAACCAGTATAGCTGCGATAATGATGACGATGATATTTTTTTTAATCGTATCACCCCGTGCAAGGCGGTAACGCCACTGATGTGCAGGGGGCTACGTAATAGTGAAAAGATTGGAAAAGAGAAAAACCAGAAACCACATCATAAACAGGGAACAAGCCTCTTAACCTATTCAATAGACGTAGGTGGAGTGTGAACCGGGCGATAGATAGATCTATCTACTCCAATTGAAAAAAAAGAAACGAATGTGAGAAGATTGGAAAAGAGAAAAGCCTGAAACTACATCCTAAACAGGGAACAAGGGATGAGCCTCTTAACCTATTCAATAGACGTGAGTGGATTGTGAACCGGGCGATAGATAGATATATCTACTCCAATTGAAAAAAAAAAGAAACCAAAGTGAGAAGATTGGAAAAGAGAAAAGCCGGAAACCACATCCTAAACAGGGAACAAGGGATGAGCCTCTTAACCTGTTCAATAGATGCTATATCTGCTGTTAGGGATATTTTTTGCAAACACAATGAAATCTTCTTCACCAATGGGAAACAAACACGACAACACTAATAGAAGAAGTGTTTGAATAGCAAGTGGAACAATGCTGAAAATGAAATAAAAAATTGGGTCAGCTTATTAATATTTCTGCAAAACCTCATCACGTTAGTTTTACGAAATCGTATCAGTAAATATAGCTTAAAATATGTAAGATTACCTTTGGAACATCTCTCCGTCGAGCATATGTAAGGCGCGTTCCCTTAAAATACATAGAAATTCTCACTAAATACAAAGAGTGTTATTTGTGAAATCACATTGATTTAAATAATACATCATGTTATTTAATCATGGCAATATAAAAAGTAATCTCCCAAATATCCGTCAATGCTCCAGCGGCACATCTCTACTCGAGGTTCAAAATTTGTGATAACGTCTCTTCATAGTTGCTCCTTGATCTCAACAATATGCCTTTTTACCTCATCCTTCAGGTGTTGAATTGTTGTTGGCTTGCTAGCTTGTTGATATATACCTTACTTTTAAGATGACATCAAATGAAGAAATCTGAAGGCGTCAATTGATACGATCGTGATGGCCAATTTATATCACTGTTTTGAAAGCTGATTTAGTCTGGAAAGTTCTCTTGTTTGAATATCAATTTTCGTAATAGACTTGGATAAGTTTAACACGTTGTTTGATCATTAAACTTTCTATGGTTGAAGTTGCAAACGATAGAAGTTGTTAAATCTGAAAGAAATTGAAAAAAATCGTTACAATGCTTAAACTTATTTCACATTTAAAATCAGTCAAAATTTTCATAACACCCTGTATATACAAGTATCAAATCCTTTACTATAATACTGGATGAGATATAATGGACACTGAGCTGGATTTTGCCTTTTCAAAAGATGATTAGAATTAACTCATATTTCAAGTTGTCATTATACCGCTTTCTAGCATGAGAAATATTGTGCTAATTTTCACCTGCTGATTCATTTTTTATCATCCTAATATGTCTTAGCTTTTTTCATTCTCACATTCATAATATATTAATTTACTTTTGCATTAATTCCAATGCTACAATTTTTGCATTTGAGTCTTCTTTTACTCTTTTCTTCTCTATCAAACACATTCCTCCTCACATTACTAATCAAGTTTAACATTTCCTTTCTTCATTTTTGCATCACTATATATTATATCGATTCTTCTCTATCACTTGACTGTATCACCCTATCTAGAGTCTGTAACCTACCACCGTACAAATGGATGTGTTCAATAATTCAATTATTTCTACCATCAATCACAGTAACTGCAACCGGCGAAAGGTGGCAAAAACTTAAAACTGTCGACTGATGAAGGCACAATGATCCATCATAATTAATTGACAAAGGCAACAGAGACTGTTGTCGGCTCTCTTTTGCTGTTGGGCCTTGAAGATCAAGCGATTACTGTTGCAAGCTATGTTTTCGCTCGTAGGCGTGATGTCTATGCCGGTAGCAGTCGAGAAGGTGTTAATTATCAGAATAATATCGCTGCTGGGAAAGGTAGAGTGCCATTCAGATATCATTTGACGTTTGAAGAAGAATATCAATTTCTGTAGGACTATCTATGTTTTCTTTCTGCCAGAATATATATCCATCAGACCAAGTAATCCCTATTTCTTGTCCACGAGACGAAGAGTTTGGATTTTCTCCCAAAATGAAGATTTTCTTTAAAAAGTAACTATTATTTCAAATGGCGTCTTTTGTTTAATATCTTAACAACCACATTAAAGTTTTCTATTTTTCTATGAATATTTTCATGATAATTGTTCGGATGAGAACTTTACTATTGTTCCTTTAAGAATTTAGATCAAATAATAGACTGTCAACGATGTCTCAAAAATTAACAGTTGGTTGGACATAACCACAAGTTTTTTTCCCGAACTTCTCCCTTGCAGATCTTTCTACATGCGCCATGCCTTCCAGTCAATTTTATTCTGCAAAACATCAAATGCAATGTTACTCGATAAACTTCCACATTTTTTACTTTAGTTTTGTTTCCGCTTTCTAAATTCTACACTCAATAAATACTTGAGTGTTAGTAGCCTTACTAACTTGTTTGGGATAAAAATTTAAAAAAATCAGTTATTTGTCATTTTCTATTTCCAAGATCTTATTCCAGTTTAGACAGCAAAGTTATATCTGTTAGCATTTGAAAGATTCATGATTGGAAATGTTACGTATAGCATAGTTGTTATTATATGGTACCTAGGGCAATTTGTTAAGCTGACTAGTACTGATAATTCTTACCATATTACAAGAATAATCTGGTGAGTAAAGCAAACTTTGTAATTGTTTTCTTTCTATTTACCACACATTTTCTGTTAATAAACAAGTTATAGTTTCCAGAAAATCTCTCTAACTATCTATCTATCTATCTATCTATCTATCTATATATATATATATATATATATATATATATATATATATATATTTGATTGCAGAAACATAACAAGATGAATGAAGATAATTATGCTGGAAGACATTAACAATCTTCCAAGAATAATGCAACATTTTAATTGCGGTTATGATTTTTATATATGTTTTAGTTTTGAGAATGTGTTCTGCAATCTTCTTCACTTTAGCGACTAAATTCCAACCAAATTTCTCAAATCAGAGATAATTTAGTGGAAATATTTCTACTTCGAGGGATTTTCTGTCTGTCTTAAGAAAACTGGCTCTTTTGTTAAGTATCAAATACATATAATACAAAATTGCAAAATTATGGAACGTTTAATAAGGCTCTTATATATTAGTTGAATCCTCAAAGGTTTCGCATGCATTCATTATAAAATAAATCTGCAAGAGTTGGTATCATATAACATCGAGCAATTCTATTAACTCTGAATTCATTTTAGTTCAAAAACGTTGTGTGAAAACTAGAGAACTGCAAAATTTTCAAATATATTAATTTGATGCGGTTAAAGGCTCAAAATAAAACATCGACATATCACGATCGAAATACAGTCCGCTGGTGGAGTAATCGATGTCATTTTTTTGGAGAAGCTTCTCACTTAGATGCCTAAGGCTATTTTAGTCATAGAAACTTCTAAGTTTTGTGAAGGCATTGTTCTGTCTAAACTCATGAAGATTTTGGTATTATTTTTAGCGGAAAAAAATGAAAGATTGAAAACATCACAGTAACATCTTCACGAAACTTCAAAGTAACCATGGCTGAAGTAACTCTGCTATGCTATGCGTTAAACATTTCCACATTAATTCTATCAATAATCTATCTCTATTTCTATATGAATCAATTTATGACAAGAAACCTGCTTGCTTAGAATGCAATTCTGCTAGGAAAATACTAGCTAAACAGCAATTTTGACAGTAGACATCATTACATTTTAAACATTTCTGTGTTATCGTACGTTTTTGTATATGTGAATTCGTCTGTGCTTATGTATGTGTTTGTGTGTGCGTACGTTCCTGTTTGCGTATGCTTACATTCCTCACATATCTTGATAATTTTTCTGAAAAAAGATGGAGAACGGATCTTAAATTACATACGTATAAATTGGGATATATGTGTAGGTTAAATCCAAAATAAGGATGGCAGTTGTTGCTAAAGCAAAACTTACAGTAATTATTTAACTTGCCCCCTTACTACTGGAGCAAGATGTAACTCCTTATCAGTTTTTGATGTGAGAATAAGAGTGCGTGGTAAATGTAACTATTTTATAGAGTCGATTGCAAAAGAAAGGAAAAAAATTAGTGGTAACGTAACACAAAATATTTGATATAATAGCTTAAAGATCGTATTAGATAAGATTTTTCTATACATGAATTGTAAAAAGCAAATACATATCAACCTCTGTGAGTTATTTAATGCTAAAAGGTGGTGTTTTGTATTATTTTTTTAATTCGATTGTAATGGGAGGATTGATTGAGTCAGATATTGATATTTTAGAAAATCGACGATATCTTCTTTTTTTTTATTCAAAAATAAATTACTGCTATTAATTCCTCTGAAAGATTATTATGATTTTTTCTTTTAAAATTTTGTTATGGTAATGATTTTGTTTTATATTTTTCATAAAAGTCAATTTTCACATGCCCATGGGGTTTTGGCTCTAGTTTGGGGGTTAAATATTTGCTCATAGCTGTGAACCTCAAAGGTGCTACCACTCCATATCAGGCTGAACCTGGGATCAACAGCAATTAAGAGGTGGTTCCAATCAGCGGTCTTGATGCCGGATGCAGGTTATCGTCATACCCAAGACGAAAATACATATTTGTTTTTAAATATAAAAAATAACGAGTTTAGCAGCTAAGAAAAATAGAACCACTCTATATTGGGGAATTTGAATAAATATGGGCAATTCTGGCATACGTCTCCACATACGATAAAACAACCCAGAATTATTTACAAAGATCAATACATACACCGAATTACTCAATAAAGAAAATCTTAAAACAACTAAAATAAATAAAAGTAAACGTTAAGTCAGAAACCTAATAATAGATACTAACCTCATTAACATTCGAGCAACACACTACACAGGTCGTCCCAAAATGCAAAAGGAAAAGAAGAATAATGTTAGATATACAACATGCAGGGGAGTTAAATTAAAAGTAATATCATTTTACCAAATTGCGCTTCCATGCTCATGTACAGGAAGATATTTGTATAAAAATTACACACTTCCCCACGACAAAACAACATGAAAACTTAAAACACATACACACAGTCAAACTATATTTGAAACGTGCTAAAAGTCGCGAACAAATGCAACAATAATATCCCCAAAACAACCAATCAACTTTTAGATGACTCGTAGAGTAGAAACGAACAAATATCTTATCTATATATACACGATATCTTGGCCATCAGAAAAACAAACAGATCTCGATATGTAAAGTAACAAGTTTATTTGCCTGAAGAGATTCAGCTTTAGATTCGATACATGCATAGCGACAAAAATACCCATATATACACTTAATATAACACACAAAAACAAATAATAATTATATTAATAACAACGATAAATCTACACTTAAAACGAGACGTTCACAGTCTCCCGTATTTTTTTATATTCTAGCTGAGTGAAGCTCAAAGCTACTATGACTATTGACGCAGCATTCTATGTGTAACTTTGGTATTGTTCGGTAACTGACAAATTAGTGACTATTCTCATACTGTACTCCCAACGGATTTCTTGCGGAGACTCAATGAGAAGAGTATATGTATAATCAAGTCGATTCCATTATCATAGAAAAAGGCAGATCACACAATATATATATGTGTGTGTGTTTGTGTGGGTGTGTGCATATATATTGCACGAACGCTATTATTGATGCATAACCACGTGATCTCAATGCAATAACTCTACATTGCTGTCGGTTTTTCAAAATTTATTAGCGTAGCTTATATGTGTCACAATGGCAAATGAAATTCCCACTGATTATCAAAATCGCTACGCAGTTGCAACAATTCCAAAACACATACACTCATTATGCGTTCACTGCGATTTTCACTGAGTACAACTCATTTAAACTACCCCAGGTACTGAAGCCAAATCGATTGTTGATCTGCAGAGTAAAAATACTTTATTAGATGCCCTATTCGTCCCAACAGTATGAACAACCTGTATATATATATATATATATATATATATATATATATATATATATATATATATAAATAATAAAATGATAAAATAGAGATATAAGGTAACACAACCGCCCAATAAGTCCCGGAATGACACATAAATGGCACCACTAATGAAAAGCCATTTGATTTCTCTGAAGTAATAACCATCAAATAGCCCGTAACAACATTTACCCTGCATCGGAAAATTAAATTATAAATTACAGTTATTTATGTGAATATACTGCTGCAAAATTTCAAAGCAAATGTAAAACCTGAATTTCTTGTGTTGATAAAATTTTCTTTAATGTTGGAAAAATATTGCTTCAGCAAAGCAATGATTTGATAAGTATTTACAGACAATGCTTCGTCTAAAAACAATGGTTAAGAGGAGTATGCTGACGGTAAACGCGGTCGTACAGACACAAATGATGCTGAACGTTCAAGTTGTCCAAAATCAGCAGTTAACCTGGCAATTACCAAGTAGATACTGAAACATATTTTAGCCGATCGTAAATTGAAGTTGTGTGAGAAAGCAAAGGAAGGCTGTGTATTCAGCTATTATGCATAAACTTTCTGCAATGAGAAATCCTTGTTCAAATTGGTTGCCGCGTCGACGATTCAGAGCGTTGTTTCAACGCAATAAAAGGTTTTTGCATAAATATGTGACAAAAGAAAAATTATAGATCCACCAGTTTTTTCCAGATTTTTTTCCAGTTTTTTCCAGTCACCTCAATTGAATGCAGCATGTGAAAGCTGTGGAAGCAAAAAAAGACGCAAAACTCAGCAGGCAAATCTTTAGCCACTGTGTTTTTGTTTTATTAAATTTCTTTGTTAATTGATTAATTTGAGAAAGTAAAAACCAACAATAGCAACGAAAATATAGCATTATTTTGCGTTTAAAGAAAAAATTGACAAATGAAGAAGAAAAACAAAAATTTATCTTTCAGGAACACAAGGCATCGTGTCACAAGTCGATCGCAATTATGGGCAGAATATATGAATCCCACTTCAAATTACTTTCGAATCCAACTTATTCAAAAGATCTGGCCCCATTCGACTACTGGCTGTTAGCGGACATCAAAAAAATGATCAAAGGAAAGAGAGGTGGCTCCAAAGATGAAGTGGAATCGAAAACCGAGGCGTATATTTATGCTAAAGCAAATGCATCAAATTGTTACAGAAGCAGTGTATCACCCTAGAAGGATCCTATGTTAAGAATAAATTCAAATTTAACTAACATTTATATTTTAATTAGTAAGGCCCAAGACTTATTGAGTTTTGTGTTATATCACATTTACAGGTAAATGTCCATATTATCTGGATAGAGCTTATGCAAACCTAAATATAAAACTGAACACGGTGGGTGTCTCCTTCGTGATTGAATACTATCTTAAATGGCCTAAAGACAACGTTCAGACATAAATAGAACGCTTAACACTCAATTTTTATGTCCTTGTCACTCTCCAGGCCTCCTCCCTTTCTCACTCTCTCTCTCTCTCTCTATATATATATATATATATGCTCTATATATATATATATATATATATATATATATATATATATATATATAATTTGGAAATGTGTTTTTTCCGCAACATAGGTTTAAACGTTTTTGTATCTGCACGCGATTTACAATAACTGATTTTTCCGTTTATCAAACGCACAAACATTACTTTTTATGTACGCGCGACGGGAATTTTCTAGGAATTTTGTTTAAATTAGGGAGGATTTTACAAAACTTTCAACCATGTTTGTATGATCGTATCCCGTATTTTTGGGTATGATTATATCTGGACATATTTTCTGATTCAATGCTTTTGTTTGATTCCAGAAAGTAGAAATGAGTTATTATCAATTGTCTGAACCTAAATGTTGAAATTGGTGGTGGAAATAACTTATTTCCAAATGAAAAATATTTAAACATTAGACAACATATTTGTATTGAACACATTTTATTATAACTATGCACTGGTTTAATTTAAATTAATAAAATTTTAAATATAATATAATTCTATTCCTCTTACTCCCATCATAATGTCCCATTCATGCTTTTATATTGAACTATATATATATATATATATATATATATATATAGACAGATAGATAGATAGATAGATAGATAGATATACAAGTTATTACTTTTTAAGTTTTTTTATTGACCTTCTGTTCAATATTTAATCACATTCAATCAAGAAATGCCATTTCTCTTTAGGTGGAAACTGTCATAAAAGTAACAAATGATATTTAAAGATATAATCGAACGCACTAATGCGATTTATTAAGAAAGCATTTATTTTTCCTAGCCTGAGGAATCCTACCAAGCAATTGATGACGTTTTTTATGAGACTTGGTATGTTATTCTCTTGATATCAAAACGGCACATCAAACACGACATCACCGGATCACAAATTAATGTCACGATTTAATATTTACTTTAGTTTTGCGATCTCCTCATCACGGAAAGATTTTCTTGAACACAGTTGCAACAATCAATCTTAAGAACATACGATCGTGTTACTATAACTTTCACGCGATTAAGCAAAAGAAAATATTTTTGCTTGTATAATCGTCAAAAATATCTTACATTACTATTGTCAGAACAAAGTCTAATCAATGTACTTTTTGAAGTTATTTATTGTAATAATTGCAGAAATAACACCTCAATGATTAAAATAATTATAAATATATTAGAAATAATAGTTTTAAGTTTATGCCAATAAGATATTTATATAAAAATTTTCAAATTACACTTTGACAGTTTGAAAACATTTTCTCTTTCGATCACAAAATATAAGTTGTGTTGATGGGAGACTGCTTATGCGTAGCTTTTAAAAATAAAATCAATCTTTCAACCATCGAAATCTCATAAAATTACGTTCAAGAATATTATTGGCAAAATTTTCATTTGCGTAAATGATTCTATAAAGACTGTGATTATAATGAATTGCTAATCTATTTTGTTTTAAATAAGTATAGCGGAATGTTATAATAAATGTATTTACAAGAGGTCTTCAGTTATCAAAACGATTGAGTGCACCGTTATGCAGCATTTCATATTAATGTCCTGAATTATGTTCAATAACGTTTAATATTTATAATGAAAAACAAAAGTTTCAGAACAAATAATTTAAATATATTTAGCAAGTTACTTTATTTAAATATTATTATTATTCTTAAAGGATATCTGTTTACTAAATGGATATCTTTTCGGAATGAGAAGTCGGAGAGCCGAGTTGAATTCTAACCGAATTCGTTGCATTAACATACTCTCAAATATCTTTGAGAAAGATATTAATGAATTTGGGTTGAATAGATTAGTTACTATAGCATTGGTTGGCAACCCCTCTAGCACAGAATGAAGTGGCTGAAAATACTTTCTGACACATAACTGACTGATTATCAGATATTTTTTTCAGAAAGTCTCATAATATATTGTGAATAACATAAATATGATGATAAAACCTTAGAAAATATGTCAGGTTGATTTAGAGGGATCGGCGTAATATTATGTGTCTTTGCATGGACAGCAGAATGTCAAGCAAATCTTAAATTTTAGCTAATTTATAAACATATGACGACAAATATAAAAATTCATTCGGACAGAAGCTAGCGAATGTAATTCCTTTCACAAATTATTCAAATACACTATACTCGTTTGCTGAAGCCCACATAACCAGTTTTTATTTTAATTCAGTATTTTGGTTGAGAGGTATTGATGTCCAGGTTTTATTACGATGTATGTATCTATATGTGCTACAGAACAGGAGTCGTTTACTTCCAATGATTTGCCTATCAGTTAGTAGCAATGAACAATTCACCGTTACATAGTGTTTGACATATTGTTATTCACTGTTAATTATTTGAGGTAGTGGGTGAATATTTACGCTGCCTTTCATCAGGAATGCTTTTAAAAACTGAATTATGAAACAGGCAAAGCAACTTCAGATTGCTGCAATACTTGGCAACAACTATATAAGAGTCTATCTGAACGAACTGAATATCATACATTAATTTATTTCAGACTATGACACGCCTCCAAGTTTATGCGCTACTATTATCAAAACCTATGACTTTATAGTCGGTCATTATTTATGTGTGTAATGGATGTACATTTTCATGCTAAACATCATAAGGGTTATAATATGTTTTTACATTTGTTATTCAGTGTCTTTTTTTAATTTACTCTTCCCTTACCCAGGAAAACACTGTAGGGGATGCTCTGAATTTATCAGTAAATACAATTATGTCGGTGTGGCTATTGAAGAATATGGCCTTTACAGAATAGTGTGTATGTATATATATATATATATATATATATATATATATATATATATATATATATATAGCGTAAGGGATTGGGAGATTGAAAAATTAATGGTGTGGACACCAGCAGGTTCGGTTTAAAAATTTTACCAACCGCTTAGTGTAGTAGGCGTTAAAGTTACCAAACACTAAAATATGGGCAGATGGGTGAGAAGAAATGGCCTTTTCGATATTGTCAGAGATGCTGTCAAGTACTGAACATTTAGAGGAGGAGGGGGAGCGGTAGAGGAAGAAGAGATAGCTAACAGAGCTTAGAATTGAGAGACGGAAACACATGAAAGACTGGTACAGGGATTCAAGATATGTTACTCTAGGTAGGGGGAGGTGTTCGATGGCATATACACCAAGCCCATGCATATGGATGTTGGGGTCTTTCCTGAAGAGGGGAAGGTAACCAGGAACATAGAACTCAGAGGAGGGGATAGACGGGTCAAGGTTAGTTTCACATAGGGCTAAGATATCAAATGAGTTAGTTTGGAGGAATGATTCTACGCTATAAAAGTTAGTGTGGATACCGGGTATGTTAGTGAAAAAGACACAGACTGGTTTTGGCGTTTTCCGAGTAGCTGGTTTGATTTTGGTATTTTGTTTTTTGTTTTTTGTTTTTTTTTCATGTTGTTTTGGTTGAGGAGAGAGGTCTAGTGTAGAATCAGTTGGTCACAATTTGCAGCATGTGAGGATGGAGACTGGCGCAGCCTGCAACATAATGTGACCTCGGGGTTGCCCACCGGAGGTTCCTGAAGGGACGCCCGTCAATGCACGGTATGGCACTACAGGAACCCCGATATTATTCAACTGATGGTCAGAGCAGCCTCTCAAGACGCTACGCAAGAACTCTGGCTCCTAACTACCAGTCGGAAGCAGCAAGCAGGAAACTGCCAATGAAGAGACATTGCCACCATACTCGCTAACAGCAAAGAGCTTCCAAGTGACCGAAGAAGGAGGTAGAAGGACCGGGAACCCCTTCCTTAACAAGAAACAAGGTGATCACATCTACTCCTGTTCAATAGAAGGGGGTGGAGTGTGAAACCGGGCGATAGTAGATGCTATCTACTCCAATTTGAAAGAACAAAAAAAAAAGGTGTTGAGGTGGTGAGTTAACTAAGTTTTAACTTAGTTAAAGTCCAAAGAAATTTCTTTGTAAAAGTACAAAACACTCGTTTAAATGACCATAGGATTAAGTAAAAAAAATAAAAAATAAAAATACATAAATAAATAAATAAATACATAATCATAACTTATTTAGCGAGTTTCAAATAAATAAATAAACAAATAAATAAATAAGTCTTACCAAACCGAGCTCACACCCATATGCCATTTGAAAAATAAAAAAGTTATTTTTCCATCGTTGGTCATAGGTAAATGAGTGGGGGCGGTCAGCGTAAGTAGAAAGAAAATAAGGAATAAAGAATTCAACCTGCGGCTTAAAAATCCAAAGAAATTTCTTTGAAAAAGTACAAAAACACTCGCTTAAATGACCATAGAATTAAGCAAAAAATAAAAAAAATAACTAAATAAATACATAATCATAACTTACATTAGCGAGTTTAAACTTCAAAAGTAACCATATTCCCGCATGTGTGAACTTCTTCTTCTTCTTCTTCTTCTTCTTCTTCTATGTGCCCTGTCCCTTCAGGACGTAGGCGATCATGGCTCTCTACGTCTCCCGATCCCTTGTGGCTCTTAGTATGTTTGCTCCTGTTGCTGATGGCAACCCCCGTTCCGTCATCCACCTAATCAGGCCCTGCAAATATGTTATCCGCTGCCTTCCTCTGTCTCTCCTTCCTTCTATCTGACCAGTCAGTATCAGGTTCTACAGGCTCTCCTTCCTCATTGCATGTCCCAGGAACTTCAGTTGTCTCTTCCTGATGCTCAGCATCAATTTCCTTTTTATTGACATTTCTTCTAACACCTCGTCGTTGCTTGTATGCTCAGTCCACGATATCCGTAGCATCCTTCTGTAGAACCACATTTTGGCCGCTTCCAGTTTTGTCCTAATTTTCGATGATATTGTCCAGCATTTACTGCCGTATTGAAGAACTGACATCACGTAGCAGTCTAGCACTCTTTTCTTCGTTTCTATTGAGATTTTCCTGTGTGTTAGTATTTTGCTCATCTTCTGGATCACGTCATTTGCCATGCCAATTCGCCTTCGGATCTCCGTGTCGCACTTTCCATCTCCTGTTAGAACACTTCCTAGGTAGTTAAATTCTTGTACTTGTTTGATTCTGTTATCCTCCACCTGTATTTTGCATTTTGGGTTGTATCTTTTGCTGATGACTATGCACTCAGTTTTCTTATAGTTTATTTGTAGTCCCTTCTTGTCACTCTCCACTGCTACTTTCTCTATTAGTTCTTGTATTTCCTTTCCGTGTCCGAAATCAGCACTGTCTCGTCCGCATACCTTATGTTGTTCAGGTGGCATACCTTATGTTGTTCAGGTGTGGACTAGCATGTTTTTATTCAGGAAGTTTCCAAAAAGCAATTATCTCTGAGAAGTATGCTGCTAGACTCTAGCATATAGTGGGGTTAAGATTCTATCTCTTGGTAATGATTACCTTGCAATGCCTCTGAAAGGAAGGGTGACAAGTTTTGTCTTTCTCCCATTTTTTTAACTTTTTTGTTTACAATTCTTACATTCTTTGTTCAACTATTTTTTATCCTGCTCTAATACAAATGTTCTGCCAGCAATATAATCACGCAATAATAATTTGAAAATAAAACTGTTAAGCATGCTTTTATTATTTTATTAGAAAACAAGCATTGAAATAAATGTTAGTTATTGATTATGAAAAATAATTAAGAAATATGGTTTCATATTCAAGATAATTTCATTGTGTATGTTACCTGATATTACTCTATGATGAAATGCTAGGACCGTAATAATAACATTGCTTATCATTGCGTTGTAGTATAGTGGATATCTGCTCGGTAAATTGTGATTTGATTTTGAATTCCAGTTTTATTCGTTTATCCCTATATATGTTTCCACGAAATGTATTAATCCGACGCCTCTCCCTCTGGCTATGGGAGAAATGGCAGAACAGATGGTTTTATAGCCTTGATATTATCACGTAGGATAATTAATTGATGAATCAGGATAAAAATTATTGAATATCAGGACATATTCTGTTCTACAAACTTGGTTCTCCACGAGATTACTCTTACTGCAGGAAAATCTTCTGTATAGTCAATCATATATCGATAGTGGCATAATTGCACAAACCGTGTAACGCATATGGCTATTAACTGTCTACGAAACTCTAAAACAACTTTTTTAATTATTATTATTTTGTGATATAATGAATATGCATACACCTTGTTCTCCCTCACAGTAATATGATTGGTTGGTTGGTGTCAGCTATAAATGCACAATAAAGAGGGGACACCTAGATCTACATCTATTTGGTGAGCGTTGTCAAAATATCTCCCTTTGGGCAGAAAGAAATGGCCCAATCGAGGATCCGCCAATGGGTGGAGTCTCGTCTGAAGAACATTAGTCAGTAAAATTTGGCCGAGCTATATGGCCCGGATTACCCACATTAAAATGATGTTTTGCCATATTTTGACTGAAGTGGGAAGTCAGATAAATTCTACCTAAACGCCTGTTGACTATGTCTATTGCATTAGCCTACGCCTAAGCATACTGCATACGACGACGAGAAGTACCGGTCCATTACGGCTACTTGCTTGATTGTTCTACCCGGGTACATTGGCCAAAACCACTTAGCTACTTCGAATAATATATATATTCCTTTCCGAGTTATATCACTTACTAAACGTAAGTACTTTTCCCTCGTATTTTTTAAACCTTTATTAACGAGGAACGTTAGACAAGGAAAACCTTGCGCAAAGTTTACAGAAAGTAAGAAATTATCCTCCTCTTCTTTGGACTTAGAAGTTTTTATTGTAATCATAAATTGAAGCAAAATATTTTGTGGATACGTTGCCAGAATGAAACAAATTGTGGAATTAACTATGGTGTTACAGCAGCAATTCCAACAACAACAACAACAACAACAACAACAATTTATGTAGCAACAAGAAAGGTGTGAAAATTTATTCAGACAATAGGCAATAAGTAACTTTACGAAGAAGTGTTATCAAGAACAAGAAGAGAACCATGTCCTAGATTTGTTTTCTGCTAAATGAATTTCAAATTCATTCTCTGAATCTAAATACAAAACTATGATTGGGCATCTCCAACCATATATATAAAACAGAAAAAACCGAAAAATCAAAGCATGTACAGATTTTTCGACGGGTTTAAATGATTGTTTGAAAAACCATTCATACCCTCTACCGTAATGGGAGTATATATTCACTAAATTCAACAACGGTAGAGTATTTTCACAGTTGGACTGTTCACAGTCAGAGGCTTACATTCAAAGTCAGTGAAAAATGTTCGAAATACCTGACAATAAACACGCATAAAAGTTGAATGTAGCTCCAAACCTATTGCATCAAATAATGGACATAATATTGGCTGGAGTATGCAATCGCATATTTAGAAGAAATAGTGATTAAAACTGAACACGAGGCCAAAAACAAAACTCCTATTACAGAAGTATTGCAGAGAATTGAAGAATACGGGTTTAAGATGAGTGGTGAAAAATGCGACACCTTAAAGAAGATAAAATATTTAGGGCAGATCATCAAGAGAAAAGAAAGAAAACCGGATCCAGAAAAGGCTGAAGATATAAAAACTATGTCAGCGCCTGATAATGTGGCTAAACTCTAGGCGTTCTTGTGAGTAGTAAGTTAGTATAGCATTTATATACCGTAAATAAATGATATGAGAGCTTTTTTTAAATCAAATGATGAAAAAGGACGCAAAATGGATATGGTCGAAAAATGCGAACCTGCTTTTAAAAATTCAAAATGCTGTCTATTATCAGACCTATCGTTAGTGCATTTTAACCCGAAAAGATAATTTATTGTAGCAGCAGATAACAGTAATGAGGGACTAGGTGCTGTATTGCCTAATAATTTCGAGGACGGATATACGAAGCTATTAGCACCTGCCTCGAGAGTGTAGAAAGATTATATCATTTAAAAAATGAGAAAGTAAGTCTGGTTGATCGAGAAAACTAAAAACGTAATAAGTGTGTCACCGTTTTCAATCTGCGAACAGGTATTACCATAGGCAGATAGTTGGGATGCCGGGTACTTTGTAAAGAAAATCCTGAAAAATATTCACACTAGCAAACCAGGGATTTCGAGAAGCTATATCTATTGATTGAAGATTGATCAAGAAAAATTTGTGAAACAGTGGAGATGATGTCAACTGGCAGCAAGTTATCCACCGGTAAAAAATTCAACCCTGGCCAAAAACAGATGCCCCATGGACTCGATTGCATATCGATTATGCAAGGCCCATAAATGGATCTTATTAGCTAATTATTGTGGACAGTTTCACTAACTGGCCCGAAATTGTTAAGTGCAGACATCCGACTACAACAGATACAATAAACGCACTTAATTACGTTTTAGTCATTTTGGTCTCCTTAGAACTTTAGTCAGAGACAACGGAACGCAGTTTACGGGAAAAGAATTCAAGTAATCGAATGGATAGACGGGAAATTCCGTTGAATCCTTTAAACCAGCGTTGAAGAAAAGTCAAGGCGTGGACACGAATGAGATGTTTTCAGAAATTTTGGCACTATATAGAATCATATCAAACCCGAATAAGATGTTAGGGTTATCGCCAGTAAAGTTATTGTTTGCGAGAAAAATACGCTCTGTGTTAAACAAGCTGTTGCCTAGTCCGGCAAAGAAAACTGCTAAAAAAAGAACACCAGTTGACAAAAGCGTATAAGCCAGCTGACAAAGATTTTTAAAAACCTTTAGGGCTGCAAAAATGTATTGGAAAGAAGGAATAGTAAGAATTGGGCAGTTTATAGATCAAATAAAAGTGGAAAATCTCGGTGCAAAAGACATTTGAATCAATTGAAACTCAGGCACATTACAGACGTCACGGAAAATAATGAAGAAATTTAAATGGATGTCCTGTATGAAGCAATTATTTTTTCATTCTCATTACAGCAAGTCAACATTCACCAATGGATGCATTCTTAAACTTTTCTTTTTCCAGTGTCTCTGAAACTTACAGTATCTCTTCCTGATATTAAGAATAAGTTTCCACATTGTTTGCATCTTTTCCAAAACCTTGAAGTTGCTCACATATTCGATCCATGTTGTCATCAGCATCTTTCAGTAGAATCATATTTCTGTTGTTCGGCACTGTCTAATTTGAGGAAATTGTCCCGCATATTGCTGCGATATAGGAAGACTTATTCACGTTTTATGAAAAACAAATGATCATCAACTGGTGTCTAGAGAAATAATGGAATATTTTATGCTAGGAGCGTATTAAATACGTAGCTTAACATTGCGTTGTGGTGCTGGAGATATTAAAACCTGAGTAGCATAAATTGGTGTCTCGAAGAATGAATAGGTTACAATCTAAATATGAACATATATAAAAGATTTGTCATAATGATATTTTCATAAGTAATTTCTTTATTCTAATTAATCATATCAAAATATATTTTTCTTGATTAGTAATTTATATAAGTTACTCTACATAATGGCAAACAATATTTCCCCACTCTTTTACATTTAACTATATAATTTTGCATTTAAGCACAGTATAAACACTGGTATTCTATGACACCTATTTATATATATAAATAAAAGTCTTTGTACAGTTTGCCAACACACGAATCATGAATGCCAACAGCAACCAACACCGGTAATAAGAACATGCATGAACGGCTAAAATTAGTTCCTTGGCTCTGAAACGAAGCAGTTTGCATAAACACCTGAGGTGTCCACAATTGGTCTGATAAAAATTTCAATACATTGCCAATTTCTACACAAATGAGCAAGAGACATGACTTGGATTCCTTCTTGTCAGGGAATACACAACTATTGGAGAAAGTTCAACGATAGAAGTGAATACTTTGTTACATAAAATAGTTTACACATATTATCGATTTGCATTTAAGATTTTTTACTATGAAAACGATGAGCCATAAAACAGTATTTTTCATTAATTATTTTAAGCTTCACAGCCATATGATATCATATCCTGATCTCGATCTCCCGTGATTCAAAAGATTACAACATGTACGGCAGCCACATTGAATCATCTGGGTACTACGGCCAGAATTGGTATCCGTCAGATTTTTTCTTCTTCTAGATTGGTTGTCATTATATGCTATAGAATCCAGTATGTCCTGTAGTTATACCCACAACTTAGAAAAAAGATTAGCGCTTAATTGAATGTAATGAACCCGAATAGAATTCGAACTCGACTCTCCGATTTGTCAATCTGAACTGCTACGCATTATTAGACTAAGCCTATTATATTTTAAGTTCAAATTTGCTGCCATTTCAAATTTTTGATGATAAGGGATCAAGTAACAGTAATAGATACATGTTATTTTATGCGACAAACCTAAAATATTTTCACCCAAATTTATTTTTTATAAATAAGATTAAATTTTTATTTCACTATATTAATTTGAGCCCCTCTCCTTGTGCTCAGCATCTAAGCATAATATACTTGCAATGTTTTATAGATTTGCCATCGTAGTAAATTATATTCCAGATTGAAAATAAGAGAACTAACCAAAACCGATGGAAATCTATATTAGAAACTGTATGTAAATTAAAATGATGCACAAATAATTACGTTTCCTAGCAAACACCAAAGATTGTTAGGTTGCCAACTCCATACTTATAAAAATTTCATATTGATGAAGTCACTAAATATGAATAAATTCATAATATTCTATTAAGACACGGCGCTATTACAATGAAATGAAGGGCACACCTATTGAAATCCACCACACTTCCACCACTGAGACCTGAGATTTTAGTGTCTGATAGGCATATAATTCTCCATGCTCACTGCTATTATCTCTAAACTGAATTCGCTCAAAACATGTGCACTGGATGATATGCCTATGCATTGCATATATATATATATATATATATATATATATATATATATATATATAAAATAAAAAGTGTGAGAAGCCGTGAACATTTTCTTTAAAATATATGTTTAAAACATATATTTTAAAGAAAACGTTCACGGCTTCTCACAATTTCTATTTTATATATATATATATATAATTGCGATTTGGATAATACAAGATATACAATGTATGTCGCACACCATTACTCCGAGCAATGTATAAAATGAATGCTGGAAAAACTAAATGAAAATTTGAGAAAGTGTGTTTTTTTCGTCATATTATATATCTGTGTGTACGTGTGTGTGGGTGTATATGTGAGCTTCAAAATTAAAGGTTTTATCAATTCTCTAAAAGCACATACGTAATACAACTCACAAAATCATGACATAAAATCTAGCAAAACAAAAAAGATACCATCTTCTAAATGGCTAAGGTAGTGGTCGCACAGGTTTAGGATATTAGACCATATGAACAGTTTTATACTCTCTCACCCTGACCAAAAGGTAAATTAGAGGAACGTTGAAAATATATATACATATATATATTTTCTAAACATATGCTGTTAAATATAAGAGACAATGAATGTCTATTATGTTTAATCATGAGCCGTTCTAAACGTCGTATTTTTGCTTTAATTTCAATTGAAAATAAAAATAAAAATTCTCAAACATTTGGATAATTATTTATTGATTATCTTCTAAGCTTTCGGTTCACTTGAGTCATCTTCAGAGATGTTGTTTACACTGAAAAATTATAACATCCACCATCACAGACAATTATATTTTGTGTTGACATAAAACACCGCTTGGCAACGGCTATAGTTACCAAAAATAATAAACGCAGTTCTTAAATTTGTGATTCGGGTTTATGACGTCACACCGCGTGATAGCGCAAAATGACAACAAAACTATATAGTCAAATGCAATTTAATATGTTATTTCCGGATTTGAAGTTGATTTTATTGAGTGTTGGTTGTTTAGATTTGATGTACATGGCCTCCAATATCTGCAGGTTCCTCTTACCGTGTGTAACGAGTAAGAGTCATCGTATGTTTTTACCAAAAACGAAAAGTTTAGAAGAAAAGAGACATTCATTTTCTGTTATATTTAACAGCATATGTTTAGATAATTACTTGCTGCCTAGATACAATATATATATATATATATATATATATATATATATATATATATAATTTTGATTGTAAAAACACGTAAGTCATGAGTTATTTATAAATGTAAAAAGTGAACACATAGTTTTGGAATTAGTCATAACAATCAATTTTCATGTAATGACTACAGTTAAAATAAATACCTGAATAAAAGATTATTACAGATGTATAGGCTTCTGCAAGGGAGACAGAAAAATACATAATATTTAATATATGAAAAATATGCCTCGTTTTATTTGTACCAATTAGTATATTCAAATGGTTAATTTCTACCTACATTGATATATTTCTTACTGACTGTAACAAACTGAAATGACTAGTAATCCCACATTGCTAAAATGATTTGCTATGCGTAGCTCAAGTGTGGTATAATGTCAAATCTAAGGGGGTAATCGGAGAGGATCGGAGTCACTACTCAGATTTTCCAAAAAAGTCTCAGCAAAAAAGAAAAAATCCACAAACAACAAATATTAATATCGTGCTTGAGATGGACTTCAATATGGTGCGATGGCTAACAAGCTCGTCTCGCTTGGAAATTTACGACTGAAGAGTGAGTTCGATCCCCAACAGAGAAAACAAAGTTTCGAATTTTTGCCACAACAAAGCTATCGCCAATATACTACGTCGAGATGTCCATTCTGCATTGATATGTCTGAGTGTTATTCCAATGAACTTTCCTCACAAATTTAATAGGGTATTGTTTTTAGTCAAAGAAAACATCAAGAATGTTGGAAAATCATTTCACTTGATAGACGATACGGATTAGTTGTAGGAAAATGATGAAACAGAAAGAGAATTTGTCAACCATAAATATTGGTAGAAATCTGCTTTTGAATAAATTGAGTATCGTGCACAACAGGAAAATGAATCATTAATCATTCTGCAGAAAACCTACAGAATGAAAATTAACAAACACAATAATGAAAGAAAATATTGAAAGCACAAAAGGAAGAAGCCAAAAATAGGAAGAAAAACTACACACCGTTTATAACAAAAGACGACAAAACAATTGTCAATGACAAGAGAAGAACAACAGCATTATTGCAAAGATAAATGTGATGGGTAAAAACAGAAACCCGTCCAATGGAGAGCGTAATAATCGTCATCATGTAAGAGATAAATTACTTTATTGTTTTACGATTTATCAAGGATTTGCATATTAATTAAAAATAATAAGTAATTTTAAATTCCACGAAATAGCAAAGATTCAATTATACGAATACTATCTAATAACCCATGGCGGAGTTAGATTCATACCTTTTTTTAAATATATGATTTTCTAAGCAGATCTCTTGGCACAAGGCCAAATGTACGGAATCCCCAGTGAGCATCTAACCCACTACTTACTCGTAATGATTCTAGCGAGACACTCTTGCTAACTATTGGTTGTATAGTAGCTAATACCCCCCTCAGTACTCTAATCTATGATCTGGCATATAGATGAAAAATCTACGCGTATTTATTTAAAGGGTAGATATTTTGCGTGTATATATATATATATATATATATATATATATATACTGTTTATCATACTTTGGTCATAATTAAATTAGACCAGTATAGATATTTTGCTCAATTTTGTGCTCAATTCACACATACACACACAATCACACACACACACACACACACACACACACACACACACACACACACACACACACACACACAAATAATATATAGGTATATATATTATTTTTAATATAATCATAGTAATCAACGTTGTGGTGCATTGGATATCGGCTCGGAACGAGAAATCGGGGAGCCGAGTTCGAATTCCAGCTGAATTCATTGCATTCACTTACGCGCAAATATCCTTCGGAAAGGTATTAATCCGCCTATTCCTTCCAGTTATGGGTTAAATAACAGGACAGATTGGGTTCTGTAGCCTTGGTCGGCAACCAGTCTACCGCAGAAAGCAATGGCAACCTACTGCGGGACAATCTTCTTCCCAGTCAGTCATGTCTCTTTCGAGACATGATAGCCCAAGCGTTTATCACGTATGGTACTCAACTGTCTGATACTGCAACGCAAGATTTGTTGTATCTCGGTACTATCTTATTAGCTTCTCATCCAGCAGTGAAACAAAAGAAAAAAATGTCCCATCTTTGTCTCTTGTTCAGTACTTGAATAATAACTAAAAGAAAATCCTCTAAACGTTTCCCTATGACACGCAATAATATTTTAGATTTACTAAATGTTACATATGTATCATTAAATTCATTTCATCACTAGCATGGTAAATCTCTGGGTCTTACTTCATTTCAATCGCTCTTCCCTTTTACGCTTACAATCAAATTTCCCCTGTACAGCATGATCTGACTTTCTATTGGTACACTGAGACAAACCCTCCGAAAAACCGCCCACATAGATGTTTATATTTGTTGAAATTGTGTTGTTTTTAAGATTCTATATTTACTGATTCCTAACGGAAAAAATAACTATCTGTGAGGAGCTAATAAGATAGTACCAAAACACGACGTCTATTGTGTTGCAGGTAAATATGGTTTTTATAAACCTGTAATACATATATTACCATGTATATTGCCCTACTAAATAATATGTCACAGCAAACAGTACGCTAGGAACCCCTTAGTTTGTACTATTCTAACACACACACACACACACACACACACACACACACACACACACACACACATATATATATATATATATATATATATATATATATATCCACGAAAACAACATGCAAGACGTGCTCGCACAACGGCTCGTCAGGGCCCTGACGAGCCGTTGTGCGAAACCGCGGTAGGTCTTGGCGATCTTGCGATTTTTTTCGTGTGTTTTTGCTCTGCGTAACTGCCTTTTGGTTAATACTTTTGGTTAGTTTGTATCGAGCACTTTTCTTTCCTGGTGGTTCGTTCCGTTAGAGGGTTTTTTCTTTACTGTGAAGAACCGTATGCATTGTCGGTCCTACGCAGTTTTCTTTTTTTGTCCCCTCTTTGTCCAAAGCTCTATAGCCGAGGACGGTAACGGAGTTAGATTCTGTTGCTTATTCATAGTCTTTAAAAGATTCTTGTGTAATATTTTAAGAGTAGTATACGGACAGAGTCGGTTTTATTATCATTATTATTATTAATATATATATATATATATATATATATATATATATATATATATATATCCCTCCTCTAATGTTTTGTGGTGGGATAACCTATAGCCAAAACCTCCCGAAGTTTCCCTGACATGTTTCGTCTTTTCTTATTCCTTTTATAATTTGAGGATTACTTTCTCATTACTTGAGGGAGAAGTGTAGATAGGGAGGTTAGAGTGAGAGGCGGAGGAAGAGAGAGCTAGAAAGTGATATGGGTCTTAAAGAAAACAAATTATTAAATTTCATTTTTCTTTATATATTATATTTTATTTTATTTAATTTTTATCAGTGTTCACTAAAGCCCCACGTAAATAAATGTTCTATTCATTCAAGTTTAAATGATTGCAAATTAAGTTAAAGAAGCATATTCCAATGTTTGTTTTGAATTTACGTCTGAAACGTGTGTTAAACCATTTAATATTATTGCTATGCGATCTCCCCTTTTTGTATATTATATTGGACTAGACTGATTGCACATATGCTCCCGCCATAGAGAGAACTGCAGTTCGAAGTTACCCACATACTACTGCATCAGAAGTCAAACTAGCTCTGAGCTCCACTCAGCTAGAATACTATACAGGGATATACTATTTCCAACGACTACACTTCAAGACTTGTATATAAGTAATTCTTACTAACAGTATTCCTGGATTTATTAATCTGCGTGCAAGTTTGTATATTACGTTCAATATAACCTACTTTTTCTAAATCTATATCTGTTTTGTTGTTCATTATTTTGTCCGGTTCCTCACCCGGAATCCACAACAAATTGGCGACGAAAACACAATATCACGCAAAACTCCACAACAAATTCGCGATGAAGAAACGTACGCAAGTCACCACAACAAATTGGCGATGAACACTCGAATCCACGTATACGTACATTGCCCCAACAAATTTCCGTCAAAGATTTCGAACACAAGTCACCGTAATAACTTAGCAACGGATGATTCAAACTCACGTAAACCACACAACGGTTATGTTTAACTTTTTTTCTGCTAATTTCTTCCTACGTTGTTTTTGCCAGGGATTTGAAACCATTGTTGTGATTACTTTTTTCTAAAATTTTTTTTTTTTTTTTTTTAATCATATCACCCCAAGCAAGGCGGTAACGCCACTGATGCGCAGGGGGCTACGTAAGGGTAAAAAGAGAAAAGAGAAAGCCGGAAACCACATCCTAAACAGGAAACAAGGGATGAGCCTCTTCACCTGTTCAATAGATGTGGGTGGAGTGTGAACCGGGCGATAGTTTAGTCTATCTTCTCCAATTGAAAAAAAATAATAAAAAAGGAAAAGAGTGAAAAGATTGGAAAAGAGAAAACCGGAAACCGCATCCTAAACAGGAAACAAGGGATGAGCCTCTTCACCTGTTCAATAGATGTGGGTGGAGTGTGAACCGGGCGATAGTTTAGTCTATCTACTCCAATTGAAAAAAAAAATAATAAAGGAAAAGAGTGAAAAGATTGGAAAAGAGAAAACCGGAAACCGCATCCTAAACAGGAAAAAAGGGCTTGAGCCTCTTCACCCGTTCAATAGATGTGGGTGGAGTGTGAAACGGAATATTTATTAATTCAATTTTTGAGTTGTCAAAATCTTTATTACTAGTTAGGAAGATGCAATAGAATTAAGCAGAATATTAATGATACTATATTAGGGATTTGATTTTTGCTGTTGTATAAGTGATAGTTTTATACGGCATATCGATATAAATATTTTGCCGTCATTTTTGACAGCACTAGCCTAGTTGTGAAGAATGTTCCTTCAAATTTATATACTTTGTTATTTTTTCTGTTTTTGATCGGATAGGTGAAATTCAATTAAAATACGGGTGAAATATCAGCATTTAAAATTCTATATTTTATCTGAATTAACGCAGCATCGACATTTATATATGCGGGATATGATAAGAACCTCTTTCAGATTCTTAGTATTATTATCATTTTTTCTCCATCTTCCTAAAAGGCTTACTATGTAAATGTCATGTGGAGTTCTAGCCGTAAAGGTCATATTTTGTGGAAAAGTTCATGCAATTCCTCTGGAAACTGACTTCTGGGCAGCACCTGCACAGAAAAGGCAACATGACTCTAATTCCGATCTGACTTGGTTCTTATAATGTCATGAGGCCACATCAGGGGACATTTATTTTTCATGACTAGTGGCAGTCGTGGTTCTGATTTGTGATGATGGAATATAACTAGTGTAGCTTTGGAAGCATTGGATATAAACAGCCACGTGGATGTTAGTGTTAAATTGGAAGAGATGTCAGCTGCCAATATTTGACCCATGAACCTCAAGATTTTAAGAGTTGCGCCCGTATATTACCGTGTTTTAGAAGTTTACTAATTATCTGAGTATATTTGCAGAAAGAACATTTACGTAATAATATATATATATATATATATATATATATATATATATATATATATATATATCTACACTAATAAATGCATTACACAACAACTGTTACTGAACCAAACTAAATTAATGGCAGATATAATAGTTAAGTTGTAAATATCATAATGTAAATATCAGATAAAACTGACAAACAAAAAGCAATAACAAATCACTCAATATGTCGCAGATCTGACATATAGATGGTGCTACTAGCAACAAGTTCAATAGATTTTTATAAAGTACTGAAGTTCAAATAGCGTGCGTCAAAATTTGAGATCTATAGAAGAAATATTCGCTTACAAATTACAGTTATTTAAATGAAGCTACTGTTGCAAATATTTAAAACAATGGAAAAATTTGAATTACTTGTGTTGATAAAGCTTTGCTTTCTTATGGTAAAAATACTGTTCAAACAAAGCAATGTTTTGATATGTGTCATTCGGGATCAGTTTTCTCGGAAACAACTAAAGAAAATCAACAAACTGTTTTGGCCGATCGTAAGTTGAAGTGGCATAAAATAGCAGAGAAGTCTAACACAACACAAGGCTGTATATTCACGATATTGCATGAACATTTGTCAAATAGAAAGCTGTGTTCAATGGGGTGTCTCTTTGCTCACACGCGATTATTCAGAACCTTGTTTGTCACTATTTTGACGGAACAGTAAGGACTTTTTTGTGTAAATGTGTGAAAGTGGATGAAACATGGATCAACCATTTTACGTTGGAGGCATATTTGCAGTTTGTTAAGTGGACAGAAGCAGTTGAATCCGTCCAATGCCAGCAAAGATGCAAATATTAGCAAACAGATTTTGGGCTCCGAATTTAGGATTGAGCAAGGTATTTTGTTCATTGATTACATTAAGAAAGAAAGAACGTTTAATAGTAGTGAATATTATATACCTTTAAAGGTTTGTTTGGTGGAAGACATTGTCAAAAATAGATATAAATAATGAAGAAAAAAGTGATGTTTGACCAAGACAACGCACCGTGTCACAAGTCGATCGTAGCGATGGCAGAACTATATGAATTGCCCTTCGAATTGCTTCCGCATCCATTCTATTCACCAGATCTGGCCCGCAGCGAGTACTGGCAGATTGCAAACCTCAATGTCATGCTTAATGTAAAGAGATTTGGCCCCAATAAAGATGACATATGGGAAACAGTGGCGTATTTTAAGGTCAAATACCAATCCTTCTATAAAAAAGGCATTGAATTGTTAGAGAAGCGTTGGAATTAGTGTATTACCGTAGAAGCAGACTATGTTGATGCCTTATATATTTTTGTAATTAATCTGAAAGTATAAGGCATAATTTATTTTTATTAAGGCACATCACTAGATGTAAACTTAGTTATGATATCGGAAAGCAGAAGTTTTATTTTCTATGAATCGTGTCTTTCAGGTAATAATACTTTTCTACACTGCCCTGTATTTGTAGCTATCAATCAATTTTGTTTTTAGATCATCACTCCAAAATCCTATTTTGTCATCCGTACACTCAATCTTGCTAGGAATGTTATGTTAGTTTTTCCTATGTCACCCTTGCCTTTGATCTGTCCCGTGTGTATCACATCTAGTTATCTGCCCTAGAAATGTCAGCTGTCTCTGTATGATCTTAAATAAAAGTTTGTTTGTTTCGATAGTCTATAAAACTTTGTCGTTTGTTACATATAAAATTCGGTTGATGTTATATTAACATCTTTATGTAAAACCAGATCTTTCTTACTTCAAGTCACTTCATCATTTGTTAGGAGATTATCCAGCGTTCGCCGCCATATTGGATAACTGATATTATAAAACAATTCAGTATTATTTGTATATATTGTTCTTTTCTATTTTTTTATGATTTGCGTATTTTTGGGAAATCAAAATTTGATATTTCTAGGCGCTTTCGGATTTCAGTGCCGCACTTTGCATTTCCTGCTGAAACTTTTCCAAGATATCTCAATTAATGTATTTGTTTGATTTTTGTACATTCAATATAAATTTAAATGCCGGTCTGTTCCTTTTGCAACTATCCATGTATTCTCTTTGGACATACGTTTTACAAATAACCAACGACAACAACATTTCTTCCGAGTTTTAATATACATACATACATACATACATACATACATACATACATAAGATTCTGTCAGTAAGTTAATTCCATACGTGATAAACATTTGGGCGGTCATGTCCCTTTCGATCCTTGACTGACTTGGCAGACGATTTTCCCGCAGGCTCTTGCCATTACTCTCTGCGGTAAATTGGTATCCAATCAGGTTTATAGAACCCAATCTGACTTGCTATTAATCCACAGATGAAAATTGAAGAGAATGCTGTATATTGTTCCAAAAGCATTTGTGCATAATTGAATGAAACGAATTCAAATAGAATTTAAACATGGAGTCTGCTTTTTATTCCGAATTGATATCTATCATATCGCAACGCATAACCACTCATAAAAAAAAGATTAAAAAAAAACAAAAAAACAAAAAAAAACAAGTAGCAATCTATTTTGCCAGATAAATCTAGTTATGTGATGTATGTAACTTTTCTTCTCGGCACAGTCTACATATTTTGCCAAGGTTGTAAGGCTTGAATATTTCCACTGTACTCCACGTATGTTTGTTTTGTTTTTTTCATATTTTAAATTCAAATTTTACAGGTGGCTTGCCAATTTTGTACACTTGTTTAAATTTTATTTTAAATGTATACTTCTGATTGAACCACCTGGTCATAAAGGGGACCAAAGACAACAAAATCTTCGATCCATTGTTACCTGAAAAACAAAATCAACAGTAGATGAGACTGTCTCTCTTGTTATCGTTGAAGCATCTTGATACCAATCAAAAATTTTGAAAAACACACTTACTACCGGTTTTCAATTATGTTGACTGGTACACCGTGCACAGTCACTCTTGCCTCAGTCTGCCCATGTATTTCGTCGGAAACTGAACTGATTTTTATAAGTAAGCGGCTTGTCAGCTATTTGGCTTTTCTTCTGTTAGAAGCAGAATATCCCACATAGCATTAGACAGTTTGGCCAGCAATTTTATTCGATATTTAGGCCCTTCAGAGCCTCCTCTATCTGTTGATGCTGTTAATCTCTTTTGAATGCCGCGTTTTCACATCGTTGGTCAGCAGGGAAATTGTCTTGGTTGCTACGACATCTAAAGCACTATTCATAATTATTATTACTGAGTGTTGGCTTTAATGTTTTTTATTATATGGGTTTCAATTATTTTATGTTAATTTGAAAGGGACAAATATATTTGTTTTTTTTCCTAGTATGTTGGTTATGAAATTTCGTAGGTTTTCATGTGTACTAAAATATGTCCAACTTGAGTTATGGCGCCTTAGGTTCAACGTGAGTCGTTTCCATAGATATTTACTAACAGTATGATCAGTGTAATTATATATTAGTTTGGTTCCTATAATTCTAAAACATACATAAAAGTTCACACATTCAATAAAAATAAAAATCACCCTTGCTAAAGATTAAGAAAATGGCAAAAACTGCTCAAATATTCAGAAATTTCAGAAAGTTTTCATACACTTTGTGTCTACAAAATGAAACAACTTTACGAGCACAAGAACAATTACAAAGGAACTTTAATGACAGACCTGTTATAATCGTCTGTATTGAAACATACGTAAGAAAGATTGTTTTCCAAATACGCCATAGTCATACATATATATTTTATTTTCATTTGTAAACGACTTATTACGAGACGAAGTTTTCTAACATAAGTGGTATCTTCAGGCGATTTGCAATAACAAATAAGCTTTTAATACAAATGTACACTGGTCTAATCTTATTATTACCAGAAACCTAGTAATTAAACAAGATATATATATATATATATATATATATATATATATATATATATATATATATATATATGCAAAAAAATGACATGTACTTAAATTACCAAGGGAGATCTTGTTGATATTTATTTTTGAGACTCAAATATTAAAACTGATATAGCAAGAGGGTGCAATTCGAATTAAGTTATTTATTTAGAGTACCAAACTTTTACAAATTAAACTTCTAAAATGGCATATGTCGAATGACTATTTCTTCGAAATACATTCGCTTTATAACCGATTTTAGAAAAATGTAAAAGTTTGTAATTCACCAGAAGTTCATTTAAGGGATAGGGGAAAAGAAAGAGGGAAGAGAAAAATTCCTGGCAGTAATAAAGGTAATCAGGAAATGGAGAAAGAAATAAGGAAGTAAAGTTGTTTCAGAGAGTAGAATGAGACATGGAAACCATAACATTTAGCGAAATGAATTCAAGCTTTTCCGTAAAAAGGATATTTTAAAAATCATATATGTGTGTTTAAAGAAATAAAAATAAATATAAGTTTCCTATGTATACATGGTGTTACTGCAAAATCTGACACTTGACAATATTGTTGATATCTATCAGGAGGTTAAGTTTGCCGCTGGATGCCCCTACGTCTTCCAGCAGTACTCCGCTCCTGTACACATGGCCAAGAAGACATATGTGTAGCTTCTCAACAATGTCCCTCACCTCTGTTCACCGGAGTTGTGGACGCCTTCCTCACACAACTGCAACTCCCTTGACTATTTCTTCTAGGGGCGTGATTCAGGCCAAGACCGAAAAGCACGTCACATAACAGTCGACTCTCTGAAACCTGCCTCCGTGGAGGCATTCGCTGCTATGGACATAGTCGCCAAAGCCCGTGACTCATTTTGCGTTCGCTTTGAAATTGTCGTCGCCGACGCCTGCGGTTACATTGAAAAATAAT
This sequence comes from Ascarosepion bandense, assembly GCA_037127315.1. NCBI lineage: Eukaryota > Metazoa > Mollusca > Cephalopoda > Sepiida > Sepiidae > Ascarosepion > Ascarosepion bandense. The sequence continues at coordinate 2,589,200 of JBBBDQ010000980.1, read as the reverse complement.
GTCGTATGTAACTAACTGTTGTGAATAAAATGTCGGATCTGCGCTTATACTACGATAGTTTTATTGCCTATTTCTTTTTCATTTTCTCAAGTTTCTGATTTTGCAGCAACACCCTGTATATGTTCTAATACGCGAATGTTTATGATACAATTAGGATTTATAATAAAATAAAATAAAAATATTAGGCATTTTAAATAAAATAAATCTTGGGCGGAATAGTGTAAATATCTTTGTTAAATTCCGAATCCTCCAGACATGTTAATATTATCTATCAACCTCTACGCATTGATATATTTCTTAATACAATTGTAACTATTAACTTTTATCTGAGATATAGAATTCTGCGTTATTTTTCTTTCTTAATATATTTATTATGCATAACTAGAAAGGCTATTTCATCTAATTATGTAATCTAAAATTTCAGTTATTGAAAACGCCACAGATTAACCCCGAATATGAAATCGGTTCAATAATGATATTTAGTACGCCAATATTTTTGTACATTCGGCATATATTTATTCTCTTTATAAGAAGACATAAAAGAAGTTTTTGCCTACATATGTATTTAGTGAAAATTAAACACATAGAAAAATGTAGTATAAAAATTGGTCAAGATGACTATTGCGGACTGGGAGGGGAATAATTTATAAATGATTAATTTTCAAATTACTGCTTATCAAATATTACACCTTGTATCATGATCAAAATCGTACCTATTGTTTGATTACTTTGGGCATTTATAAAATATCTGACAATCAATTTCACGAAATTAACTTGTAGTTATATTTTCTTAAAATCTATCTCTTGATAGTAACTAAAAGAAGAGAAAGTAATGTTTATGAACTTTTGAATTTCTAATGTTACATTTGAACCAGCGTCTACAAAATACGTTCATATTTATTAATTCTGAGAAATTGCAGTTTGAAATTTAATTTAACTAAATTTCAAATGAAATCGATAAAAAAAATTAAAGTAACACTGGCCGCTAACTTTATACAGCTTCTCAAATAATTGATAATTACAATAAGATACAGCGAAATCGCTTTCCTATTCCCTTTGTGGAAACAACGTCATAGATTTGTTAAAAACGCCCACTCATCTAACGGAACCAGCATGCTCAAAAACAAATATGTTTATTGATTTAATATACACGGAAATTGTCACAGTTGCACCAAAAATCATTATTAAAGCAAGAAAGATTTGTTAAATGGAAGAGGAATTGAAGAGGCGTGCCAGCGTATATTGGAATAGGGAAAATTTGCGTAGACGATAGGCCATTGCAGTTCGATGAATCAGCCGGTAACTCTCATACGTTGGGAAATTTAAAAACGTAGCAAATATATGTCAAGTAATTCGTGAATTGGCATAAATAAAGAGAAGACATTACTTGTAAAATCTCTAAGAGCAATACGATACAAAACTATGGTCTTATTTCAAGTTTACAGAAAAGGTGGCAAATCTCAGAATAACCGCAGGGGTCTTTCAAATGTTTCTATCGTGGTCTAATCAGCAACTGACCGAGTTTGCGAACAGGCTGTGAAATGACTCCAATTTGGCTGATAGTTGTCAGCTAAGTATTCCTCTCAAAATGCTAATTATTACTTTGCACATCATTTTGTGCGTTGTGGTGCAGTGGATATCGGTTCGGAAGGGGAGACGAGTCCGAATTTCAGTTGAATTCACTTACGCTCCAATACGATTGCGAAAGGTATTAATCCGTCTCTTCCGTCCAGTTAAGGGTTAAATAAAAAGACAGGTTAGGTTCTATAGCCTTGGCTGGCAACCAGTCTACCGCAGAAAGTAATGGCAATCTACTGTGGTATAATCTTCTGCCCAGTCAATCAAATCTCTTTCGAGACATGATCGCCGAAGCGTGTATCACGTTTGGCACTTAACTGACAGATAAATCATTTTATCAGTTTCTATTTTTACAGGTTGGATTGGAAATTATAAGCACCACATTTCAAGTTTAAGGAGAAACTTCATGAGTTTTCTCACGTAGAGATTTGTCTTCTAAATTTTCAATTTCCATTTAGATTGCTGAAACAAAATATATATTGACTTACCATAAAAATGATATCACGCGAAGAGTTAAATTGTGATTGCTACTCATATTGATTACTTTAATATTTTAACTATGCGGATTATTTCGTGGAGATATGGAAGCAAATGCTTTTGTCTCTAAAGTCATGTATTTGTAAATGTACCATATGTAAAAATTAAAACGTATTTTTCTGTGCGTGTATTCGATGTTAAACTTTACTGCATCATTCTGTCTATGGCCCTTTATAATTGTATGTTTGTTTGTGCTTATATTGTGCATGATTATATGTTTCTCCTGTTTTGTGTTTGTATATATTTCTTCCATTAAGATATTTTGTGTAAGTGTGATGTGGTGTATGTGTTCCTTATTTATGCGACAATTCCGATATCTGTTTTTTGAATTTATACACCTCTAATCTCCACCTATCCTAATCTCATTTAAAAAGAAAAATTGAATATTCTGGGTTTAATATAACATTGGTTGGTTTAGGTTTGAAAAAGCAAGTTTTAATTTTTATAACTGCCGAAATATATTCTGGATTATATAAACTGGTTAATTATGTATCTCGTTTCTTTTTTTATTGTATATATATATATATATATATATATATATATATATATATATATATTATTCATTTCACCCCAAGGAGGGCTGTTTTACTGCCACTGTTGCATATGGGGAAAGTGTTGAGAATAAGGTATTTATAGGGAGTGTAAGGAGGAGGTTAATAGAAGGATGAGAATACTAGTATGATGGGGATGGAGTGGATGGAGAAAAGAGCTTGAGAGAAAGGATACAAGTTAGTGAGATAGGAGATGACTATTGTTCTTACATTTAAATTTCTGGAGATTATAGCCGTCGGGGAAGCAAATGTAAGGAAGGGAATTCCACCGGCGTGAAGTGCGAGTAAAGAAGCTATTAGAGGAGAAATTGCGGTTACATTTTATCAGTTTCACTTTAAAGTTTTGGGATCTGGCTGCTAGTCTAGTAGCTCGTGTCAATTTATATATAGAGGCCACCAGTGAGCTAAGTTCATTGGAGCAAAAGTCGTTAAATTGTTTATGAAATTATGTCATCATTATGTCGTCTTGTAAAAATGGGCAAGAACTAAAATTCAAGAGGTATGATAAAAGATAACTCGTAATTTGAAGAGCTCACTTTGTAGTGATTTTGAAAGCTAGAGGAATATTTTTAAAAGAAACGGATTCCTATATAAAGAAAATGCGGAAAACTTTACTCATAGAAAACGCACAGGGAAGCCATATCACACCGGTGATAGAGCGACTGAAGACGAGCATATGATTGAATATTTTTAATGGATATTTATATTTGATAATCTGTTTTTTCCATAATTAATCATTACATATTAATGTTTTACCGGCCAAGATATTCGACAAATAAATATATCTATTTTCCGGTAGAATTCAAAACTGCATATTCTCATACACCGGAGAGATGCCAGTGTTAGGTCTGGTGTGTTTTAACGGTAAGCCACAGAATATATGGTAACTAAAATCAGAATTAAACTTTTTCAACACAGATTTTCAGAATTCTTTTAGAACTTCTTTGGGAACTTAATGTAAACAAATGCAATCAAACACAATATTATGAAATTATATGGAAATTTGCTATATTTGTTTTAACCGACATATATATTTAAATTTATTCATATTAAACATTTTTTAATGGATACTGGTATTTGAGTAGATATTCTGCTTTTTTTATATAATCAGTATATTTTAAGTATGCACCGGCTTTTATGTTCAAGAAATCTTATATGGAAAATGTATATATTTCAGACCTTTCTAAAAATCAGGAAAATATATATATATAAAAGCCTTAATTCGGACGTGGGCTACAATGATATAATCTTTGGTTGAGTAGTAAAACCAACCATTTCTAATGATTGTCTTTTCCTGGTGTATGCAGGTTCGAATTCTGCCTGAAGGCAAATAATGGATGCAAGTATAAAGTGATAGACATTTAGTTCTTTTTGCAAATATAATATATGTATGTGAGAATCATGTATGAACATGTGTGTTTACGAGTCAGTAAAATTATTTTTGTGATCATTTAAATCAAACCACAATAAACAAAGTGAGAGAAAGTGTGTATTTATTTGCAACAGAACAAATTGAATAAAAAGACAAAGCCAAAATCTATCATTAGCATTTGTCTTAATATAAACACTCAGAGGGTGAAAAACGATGGCTAAGAATTGACTTATTCTTCTCTTTTTAGTAATCAACTTCTAAGTTTCAAGATAGCATTATTGTGAAGACATTAGTGTGATATATCCACGCTTCCGCTTTTCTGATATATATATATATATATATATATATATATATATATATATATATGAACATACTCTAAATTATAGACACTAACATACATCCAAATTTCAACTAGTCCTCATTAAGTTTCATGTTGACGTGATTATATTTATTTTAAGTAGATCTTTCTTTTCTTTATAAAATAACCAATTTTTCAGTTATTCCATTTATTTAAATAATCTTGTAAGACAAAAAACTTCGAATTTATACAGGTATAATTATTCACTTATATCTGAGAATAGACGAAGATATTGAAGTAATAAAAAAATTGGAGCTTTGTTTGTAATTTAAATTGTTTTACATACAGAATCCAGTCCAAGTTTTCAGAAACAGTTGGTGCGATTTCGTTCAATACGGTTAGACATTTGAGAAGGCGTATCAAGTGGTGATTTTCACACTAGTGCTTAGATGTGGGTCCATGCCGAAAGTATGAAGTACTCGTGAAGGATTGAACTCACTACTCAATTTTCATAGATTCTAGAAAGACAAGCAGTTAAACATTTCACCGCATAGAGGTGCTCATAATTATGTATCAATTTTATTCTAAATAATGTTTTCAATGTGTCGTTTTTTCGTTCATAGATAATATCCGATATAAGTTATGTGACTGCAACGACTAATGCATTACTGTGATGACATTAAATTATTATTATTATCATAATACATTACGGACTACTCAAATTTGATCCCAAAGTAAATAAGCATATAACACCTAAACCAGGCTGTTTTTTTTAAGATGATTTGTATGTTTAACGGTATCTTTACTATTCATGGGTAATTTATTGCTGACAATTTATTTTCTATTTTATGGCTTCAACAAATAGATCTGATACGTAATCACATGCCTTCAACTATACATAAAATTTTACGGCAGGTCATTTTGTTATGAAATATATTGTTGGCAATTCTACTATAAATTCTACTATAAATTCTACTCTCATTTTTGCTTCAAAATTACATTTTTGATAAATTTCCGAAAATATTTATTAAGGATAATTTACAACAAATATATCTTGCTGTTAATCTTACTATATATACTCATTATTCACAAATTACTGTAAATACATATTGTTCGTAATTATTTCATAGAAAAATCAATTGCTTTTATTGTTACGGTAAAATCATGTTTTTGTACTTTATTATGGTCTTGTTTTTGGTTAGAGGTTCATAAAACTTATTACAACCCTAGATTCTATTGCACCTTTTAAATAAAAGTTGGTTCCACGCTTCTCAAACCATCCAGTCTTCCGATCAAATTCCTTTCTGTCGAATGTATTTTATCATCATAGCCAGAAGTTTGAAAATTAAAGGAATAAAGAAAAATAAAACAAAATAATTAAAAGAAATGTGAAAAAATAACACTGCCGAGTTTTTAACGCTTGCTTCAATGAAATGAAACATATTTGGCAATTTCAAATCATTATCGAAATTATAATTTTAATTCATTAAATGTTAACGTGTATTCATATTTATGATTATGTAGTAATCTACTTACACTAATATGTTTCATATTTCTCACTAACACGTCTGTGCACATACGAACATCATATTTTGGTCCGGTGAATCCTAATGCTCGCCTTGTGTAATTTTTAGGATTTACCCATGCGCACCAATTGAGGCGGGAAGCAATACAAAATCAGGTTTAACGAGGTGAACTCGAACGTGAACACACGGGCCATTTTTCAAAATGTATATATATCCCACATACACAGAGAGTGGGTACATAGCTGGTCTGTGGCTTTTGAGTTAACTCCGTAATACTTTCCTCTTTGAAAAAAAAATCTGCCGGCTTTTATATGTGTCTGGGTCAGTTCATGAGAAATTTTTACACCCAGCTACAAGCATTTAATTAGTCATAAATCATTATATAATTTACATAACCGTGTTTAACATGGCAATTGTGTACGTCTTTCCAAGAAAAATAGGCCATGTTTATTATAGATTTTTATAAATAATTATATTTATGGTCTAAATGATTTCCATGAGTGATTTATATTCGTAGAACAAGCATAGTGTCTATTCAATCATTAATTTAGGATTTTTGGTTCCGCAAAAAATTCAAATAAATTATAATTAATTTTTTCTCAGGAATGCCGAGATTATTTTGTAGATATATTTGTTTACTTGAATCTTCTTGATATCCTGACTTTAATCTCCTTATTTTTGAGATTCTTCATTTTTTGTGACGTTAAATGTCTTAAACACAACAAAGTCTGAGCGCAGAGATTTGTTTATTTTTATCTTCTTTCTTCATCACTTGCCACTTATCTTTGCAGGCATTTATTTTGAAACAGAAAAAACATAAATTATTTAAAACAATATATCTACATTCTTTCATATTCCACATTTTTCCTAGTCTCTCGTTTTTCTTCTTTATCATTTCTCGCTCAGGTGAGATGTCATAATTTAATCAAACTGATTTATCTCTGTTAACCTAAATTCCTCCAAGAAATATACGCATAGTACTGTTCGCAATAATTTCTTATCGGTAAATCATACGTCTCAAAAATCATAGACAATATAACTTACATTTATTTGTCTTTGATCGTGAGATGAAAAACCAGGAAGCAAATTGCTATATGTGCTTATCAGGAATCAGGTCAATTGTGATAGCGTTTGTACCAAACAATAATATAGCATAATAGCAATATTTGTCAACTAAAAATATTAACATCTTTCGAATTGTTATTCTTATAGCATTGTCATATCCACTATATTTTGACCATTGTAATCTCCGGTCTTCATCAGATAATATACGTTTGAATTACAAAGACGACAGGAGCGTAGAAATGCCGAAATAGCAATGAAGATAAAGACAACAATTCAAGCAATGTTATTAGTGTATACTAGCAGTATACCCCGGCGTTGCTCGGGTGTAATGAAAGCTTTAAAACTAATCCATGGTCCTGGAGCTCAGACACTGGCACGAATGACTAAAAACCAATTGTTGCTTCCAGTTAAACCGTAGACTGAAAGAAAAATAAATGGATGCAAGTCAAATTTTAATTTCCTTGTATCGATATCAAATAATAAGTTTTTTTCGTCGTAAACTGAATTTTGAAGGCTAAGTAAATCCTCTGAGTAAATGGTATCATGGCTGAGACTAAGAACTACAATTATACCTACTTAGAGCCAAACCCGAAGCAAAACCTAAAATAAAAGGGCTGACAAAAATACAGACATACAGACAGATAAACAGATACACACACATCGTAGCTTATATATATATATATATATATATATATATATATATATATATATATATATATATATATATATATATATATATATATATATATTATCGATTACTGCACTATTGTAAGAACTGTAATCTTGAAACTTCTGAATATCGTTTTATATGTCATTGTCTATGTGTGTATCAAATTTGATTAAAATCCGACCATTCCTTCGATAATCCGATTTTTCGATTATCGATTTTTGATGTTTATCGGGGGTACCTCGACACAAAATCTAGCCAAGAACAATCACAGACGCTTATAGTACAACTATGTAAATCTTCAAGAAAATTATATTTAAAATTGATATATGAGATCTTTTAGTTGTTTAAAAAGTAATTGATTATGACACGAGCCTCATTTATAGATAGATTAAGTTCTCAGTTATATAAAATTCTAAGAAAATATCATCCCTTTCATTGTACTTTAGAATATTGGCTTTAAATTTACGATAGTTATCACACGTATTTTTTGATAATATCATGTATTGGCATCCCTATCATGAAAAATTGACTCAATTTACACATACAAAAAAAAGAAAAATCAAAATTGTTCTAATATGTTTTAGTATTGACAAATCGTACTAATCATTTTTCATTAACATTTAATTAATTTAGATTTTACTCAGTAGTAACTCAATGTATGAAATTAATATATGATTTAAAATTCTTTAAAACAAAAAATTCTAAATAAAATTAAATAAATATTAACAGCTATTGTTATACATCTTCATATGAAAAAGCAGTTAAAATCTTTTCATTGAAATAATGTTTTAGTTTTGTTTATTTTTTTATTTTACGATTTAAAGACGATTTCATTAGATAGTGTTTCTTGATGCGCGTTGTGGTACAGTGGTTATCGGCTCGGAACGGGGAGCCGAGTTTGAATTCCAGTTGAATCCATTGTATTCACTTACGCGCAAATAACCTTCCAGTTATGGGTTAAATAGCAGGACAGATTGGGTTCTATAGCCTTGATCGGCAACCAGTCTACCGCAGAAAGCAATGGCAAACTACTGTGGGATAATCTTCTGCCCAGTCAGTCATGTCTCTTTCGAGACATGATCGCCCAAGCGTGTATCACGTATGGCACTTAACTGACTGACTGATGATTTAAATTTTATAGAATTGCTGTTTTTATGTAATATAAGATGGAGGAAAGCAGATAGACTTGCTATGTTGCAGAATAACTTAATAAAAACGGAAATGCGATGGAGGATTATTCGTGTAAAAGCAGAATATGTTAGACCTCAGGCATTTTAATTATCCAGTAACAGGTTGCCAATATCTGCTGATGGACTGGTTGCGAGCCAATGCTATAAACCACAAGCTGTCTTGTTATTTAACCCATAACTGGAAGGAAAGTAAGAATTATACCTTTCCCAATTAATACCTTTGTTAACTACCTGATGAGACATTTCTCTCTCCAGGGCATTCAATTGGAATTCCAACTCGGCTCCCCTCCCCGATTTCGATTTCCGAGCCGATATCCGCAACAGACTTCCGTCAAGAAACACTTACAGCAACTGGTATTCCCAAGCAGTCATCCAGTCCCAACCTTGATTAACTAGGGTGATCAGGCGAGAACCGGTCTATTCAACGTGATATGAGCCAAAATGTTAACACACACACACACACACACACACATTATATATATATATATATATATATATATATATATATATATGTGTGTGTGTGTGTGTGTGTGTATATATATATATATATATAATATATATATAATGTTTTTATTATAGTAAGGAGGTTTACTGGAAAAGGATATTTTCTCTAATAAGATTCCGCGCAAATTCCGGCTGCAGACGAAATTATATATAATGTTTAATAAGTAAATGGAGCGTCTATACAAACATCAGTACCCATTAAAATGATTTTAAATTAATATATGCCATAATGTTAAGTAAATAGTGAAAACTAATATCATGAATTGAAAAAAATAAATTAAATTGAAACTAAGAAATATTAGGTATAATGAATTCGTATCTTCGGATTTTTCTTTTTAATATCATTTATTTTAAGCCTACTTTAATTTACGTTTTGTGAATAAATTTTCTATTTGTGTAGGGGATTTCAATACATTTTTAAATGCTAAAAGATTTGAGTTGCACCATTGTAACTGATGTCAATAATTGTCTGCAATCCATTTCCGGCCGAAACTTAAAATTGTTTTCATTTAGCCGCTTTCATTGTCTTTTCTCTATCAACATTTCACTTTCTATTTTATTTTTTTCCTTTTATTCATTTCTTTTCCTTTTCTTGATTTCTGATCTTTTTTTCTCTTTTATTCCCTCTTTTTTTTAGATCCCTTTAATTCGTATGGGAAAAACTTCCAAAAATAAAAGGACATCTGTACTCGAAATAAATTACAAAAAAAAAAACTTTTATTACCATCATTGTTAACTACCTGATGAGACATTTCTCTCTCCATGTCGTTTGGATTCTTGTTTAGAAAACCACACAATATAATCATAACACAAAAGAGATATGAGAGGTAAAATGTAAGTATATTGAACAAAAGATATACAACCTGTACAAGCTTAGCAGATTCAGCAACATTTGTTAGTAGGAGTCAATTACATACATAGAAGTAAGTCCGGGCAATAACAACCCATTTTGTGTAAGAAGAATTATTTGTATACCATGGAAGAATCCATTGAGTGTGTGAAAAAGTAGTGACTCCACAACAATATATATATACGCATGATATTCGTCTGTCTTAAAATAATTTAGTTGGACACGATAACTGACCCAATCAAACTATATAATATTCCTTCTACTTAAACATGGCTTTGTTACTTATCATTTATACTTCAAACAACTTAGCACCTCAAAGACGCTGTGAGAATCAAACTAGTCCCGTATGTAAAATTTGTCTGTGCAGAGTAGAGACTAACAAATTTAAAAACGAAATATTTCGATAAATATTTACACGAAGGATAATAATATTTACAAGTAATTAAAAAATGATGTTAGTAATAAAAATAGCAAAACAAAAAACAATCCTTGATCATGACAAGAATATCAGTTGAATGGACGAAATATATATGAACCACCATCAGCAATTACAAGATCTAAGACGCTTTAACGAAACCTCGCACCCAAACGCTTCAGCCAATTGGAGGCGAGAGAAGCCGGGCAAATAGGCATCAAACTGAGCAGTGCTCAGACCGAGCAAACTAGTAGATAGTACCTGAAGCTATTCACGAATAGCTTCACATAGGCCGGTGTTTGTAGTCACGGTTCACTTACCCGCAATTTGACGCATGCGATATATATATTCATAGCATTTCTCATTTCCTCTTCACACAGTTCAGAGCCATATTCGTTGCAATTTAGAAGACATTCTTTTTTGACATTGCCTTAACTGCAAGGGCTTGATGCTTTTTTATCTTTAAGGTGGTCTGCTTCGCCATATATCTATGACATCCCCTCAATTTAATAACCCAATCAATTTCGCTTCACATGCTGTTTATACTGATGACATATTTAGATTAAATGACTATAATCAGCAACAAACGACTTAATTTTAGACCTATACTTAACTACAAGCCACACCACTTTCCGCTGTAATATGAGAAACTAGTCATTGAAATCTTGGTCATCAATCAATGATGAATTTCCAGGAGCCAGCCATCGAAGCTTAGGCTTATCTAAGTTTTATACGAATCCATGCGAGCCGATGATGCGTGTAATTTATCGAATAGAAATGTAGACAACCCAGGAGGCTTACATTGACTCTCTTAACTAGAACTCTGTTGTTGTAGCTTAAAGCCACCATCAACGCTTCTATTAGTCCAAGTTCAGTAAATCCCGGAGTTGTAAATTTCGATTATTATCCACAAGATCGAAGTTTTTGATAAAGTCCTGAACTGGCGTAAGTTTTGGGTTATAAGTACCGTATCTTTCCCATATACAAACTTTGTTGGAGTCAAAGACGGCGTTTCACATCCCCCACAAAAACTACCTGACGAGATGTCATAAATAACGACCCGATCTACCGAAACATGATCATTATCCGCATAAACCCCAATTAGATAATTATGATAACATCCTGTAGGCAAAGACTGCTCACCAGATCTGCGAAGAGCGCACGCCGCATCTAAAAACCTTGTTTACCAGTCAGAGTTAAATCACTCGAGCTTCAATCAAAACATGTTGAATAGAGGACAAACCCCATAAGACTGCTTATCTTCACGGACGAAGTTAAAAATCGGATCTCCAGATTAGAAAATGCTTTAGCATCGTGCAAACCGAGAAAGAACTATATAGAATAATGCATCTCTTCTCATGACTTACAACTCCCATAATTTAATTTTATCGTTATGCATTCTAAAATATTTTGTGCAATCAAATAAAGAATAGTTTATCAATCAATCTATAATGCCTGATGATACTGAAAGGCCGAAAACCTGGTAGAGTAATCAGCTGTTCTTCCTAATTCTATTATATAAAGGGTAAAAGTATAGCTTGATAACCTGCTATATTTACGAGTAAAAGGGCTAAATATCAGAGATACATTGGATGTAAGTATAAAATAAAAGCAGAGAGAGAGAGAGAGTGTGTGAGACAGAGAGAACCTGAACCATGTACTGAAGAATTTCTTTAAACAAGAAACAGACTGTTGTTGCTAGTTGTTGGTCTGAGTGTCCACCTTGTCTGTCTGTCTGTCTGTCTCTGTCTGTCTGTCTCTCTCTCTATATATATATGTAATTAAAGTGTATTTGAGTTAAGATCGAGATATAAATATCCAACCGAAATGCCACAAATCTGATCGTGAATATCTATCTACCTATATATATATATATATATATATATATATATATATATATATCTGTGTGTGAAATAATCAAATTATGAAGTGAAGCAAGTAAAAGCCGATCGTTATTTCCTTTGTTAATGAAGAGTTCATACCTCATCAAACGTAATTTTTTCTATTTTTTATTCAGTGAAAATCAATAACAAATATAGAAATTTAGAGTCGAACTTAGCATCATTAGTAACTCGTTACCGGTATTCATATTGCTTATCAAATGTTGGCATTTGAATGTCATAGACTCAACGATATAAATTAGTTCATTTGCGGTTTGCCTGATCGCTAAGAAGTTCAACTGGACGAATCTAAATTAGACATTTGCGGAGAAATATGTATGAATTATCCTCATATTTTATTTCATGATTTTATTTCAAAATATCCGTATAGCATGAGATTTGACAATAATTCCTGATCCACTGATACATTTTCAAACCAGTATGTTAAAACTGTTCAGAGGAAATCAGGTTCATGAAGACATGAGACTATACAGAACGAATAATCCATAAAAGTGACGAAGGTAGGCGTTGTGTAAGTAATTGTTTGTTTCATAAATTCGACGTATCGTCTGAATTTTCCGGTCTAGCTCGACATGAGTTGAACTCACAGTAGATCAAAATTTTACAACGCTAACGACAACATTAAATTTTTCAGAAATCCATAATTAGGAGTAGAAAACTATATATTATGACCACAAAAAGTCAGGGATCAGTTTATGTATTGACTATCATATAGAATCGATTACCTCACTTTATATTATCTATATCTAAATATGTTGTTCTCCTCCTACTCTAATAAAATAGAAACATTCTACATTATTTTCTATATCTATAAAAATGACGAGGGTGGACGTTGTGTAAGTATTTGACAATCCCGCTATGTTTTATTCTAACCATCTGCAATACTTGGCCTGACATATCGTCGAGAAAGGAAAAGAACCCTTGACTCCACCACCCCAAACAATATTATATTAGTTTTACCAAATGCTCTCTCAATAAGAACCACTTACAATAAGTGATCACTGATTGAGTTTTTGGGACAGACGTAAGAAGAAAAACTCTGGGCAGTTTATGAGTACATATAGGCTATATAACGGTTAAATACCGATCTAAAATGCTATGGTTGTAGTGAACTGGCAATCATCTTATCAGGTGTTGATTTCATAGACCATTCAACGGAAGAAGAAGGAAATTCCTCCTTATCAATGTTTCTGAAAGCAATGAGAAAACCCTTATCTTGTTGACATGGCTTTCATTGGTTGTTTTTGATCTGCAGTATATCAATCTCTAGAGGTTATTCAATGATGATTTTCTTTGATTTTAGTCCATAAATGTGTTTTATATTTGGAGAGAATAATATTGTAGGGATACAAGATTTACTAATTAATATATACCTGGGGGAGTTGAAGTGGATTCATACTTTTCGAAAAAATATTTCCTCGTAATTGAATATAACGAACCCAACAACAATTGCAACACATTTGGTTACACATCGCTTTTTACAGATGTGGTATCTCGACTTGATTCTTTCTCACATCGACGTGACGTGGCTGACTCTGATATTTCTACAAATATTTTGTGGTAAGTGCTCTGACTAGTTTTTGTGGGTGCCCAGTCCAATTAAATTTCGGCTTGCTACTAGATTGGCATCTAGATCCCACCGTTTTACCACCGAAATAGTTAAAGATAATCACAAACAGTTTCTTTTCATTGTATTTCCCGGCTGTATAACTTCTTTCCGTTCACTTCTTTTCCTGATAGATACAATTTACTACTTTCTTGAATCCCATTCATGTGTAGCCTTTCTGTACCCAGCTTTTTCTTTTCCTATAACTCATCCTTTGACGGACATGTCATGAAAAGGGGTCAGACTTAGCATATAGTGTTATATTTGTTATCAGACACGTCATGAAGAAGGGGAAGATTTATAAAACACAGCCTTTTTATCAAAAACGCATTACAGTTGTGGCATATTTTACAGAGTTTTTCGGTTTTTTCACATCTTCCATGGAGCAGCATATTCCACAAACTCTTTCATTGACAAAATTAGTGGAAATATACGAGAGAATAACTCCAAAAACAGCTATATTAAAATTATCACAAGTTTTGTCGCCATGGCCGCTAAACACGTGACTATTAGGTGGATATTAGCTATTCCAACTTAAACTATTTTCTCAGGAGGTTTAAAGGTATAACAGCACAGAAATTAAAGAAGAGGCAAAATTTATTACTACACTATAATCTAAATTACCTCATTTAGCTAGTAAGAAATAATTTGTGAGTCTCATTTGTGCATATGCAAACGTCAAAAATGAAAAAAAAAAACAAAATTTGCTAACTGACAAACAAAAATAGAAAAACTGCTGAAAGCATTAAGATGTGACTCTTCTTTATACAAATAAATACAGACCTAGAGACATATTTATTTCGGGAACCGGGATATCTAATTAACCATTGGGTATCTCTTGCTAGGTGAATGTAATCTCTGGTAAAATCAATGTTGTAATAAGATAAATAACGGTATATATATGGATTGATTATTAGAAATATTCTTACATTTGATATCGAAAATAAGGCCAGAGTATTTGTTTTACATATTTAAGGCACGCTATATATACATAGGCTAAAACACTCAACAACATGGATAGCATATATGTAATTATAAAATACACATAAATAGGTTTGACAACTCAAAGTCCTTTTAGATAACCCCCACACAACCGGTAATTAATGTAAGTTTTCATAATGTCAATGAGTTGGTTTATCAAGTCGGTGCAAAATCGGTAGTCATTTTTCTGAGATATCGAATGAGTTAAAAATTCGTCCTCCAGTGAAAAGAGTGGGATTAGTAAGAATCTTTGGATAAGTACATCATATAAACCATTTTACCAATACTTATCTAATGTCATAATAGGTTGTTCCAATAAATATATATATATATATATATGTGTGTGTGTGTGTGTGTGTGTGTGTGTGTGTGTGTGTGTGTGTGTGTGTGCGCGCGCGTGTCATTTGAGAAAGACATCAGGAACTTCCGAATATATCGTCTGCACATTTTTATATCATGGAAACATTTACGTTCTCCTTAGACAAGCCAATTCTTGCCCCAACTAACCACAGAGTGTAGACCCGATTCCAGGTCAGCAGCGAGATTTTGTCTGTCCACCACGACAGGTTTCTTACTGGTGCGGGAGTATATTGTGGTGTCGTCTGTGTAGATCCCTACTTGGGGACTGATCTCATCTGGGAGGTCGTTGATATAAATAAGGAAGAGCGTCGGGCCCAGGATAGAGACCTGTGGGATACCAGCATTCGTGCTGAAGGATGATGAGGCATACCTATTCAAAACGACCTTCATTTAAAAAAGATTGGATTAGGTAAAGCAGGCGACCGGTAATACCGTAACCCAGTAGCTTGTATAGGAGGACAGAGTGCCAAACCCTGTCAAAAGCCTTGGAGATGTCCAGAGCAACGGCGCGAGCCTCGTCAGACTCGTCAAGGGCTGGAAGCATGTACCCCGTTACGGTTGTTAGCAAGTCGGCCGTGGACCTGTAAAAGCGGAAGTCATATTGCCTGTCAGAGTAGAGTTTGTGGGCAGTAAGATGTTGAACTATTTCAGCATTGGTTATGGCCTCGAATACTTTCCCGGATATCGGTAGAAAACTGATAGGACTATAGTTGGATGGGTCCGAGGGTTCACCACAATTCTTAAATACAGGAACGACTGAATAGATCTTACAGTATGTAGGAAAGCAGGAAGCAGAAAGACAGTAGTTAAACAGTTTAGAGAGGACAGAGTAAAGTTCAGGAGCACACCTCTTAAGGACTATCAGCGGGATTCCATCGTTTCCACTCGCCTTATGGGGGGCGAGTTTTGAAATTACTCGGTATACTACTGTCGGGGTAATATATACGTCGTGCAGTTTGGCCAGAGTTCTAACAGGGAAGTCGGGTGGGTGTATTCCAGATGAGTCAAAAGTGGAGTTGGATGAGAATCTGCGGGCAAAGCACTCAGCTTTGTCCGCAGATGACATGAGAACCTCAAGTTCATGGATTAAAGGAGGTATTGAGGATTTGCATTTGTTCAGCACTCGTTTGCAAATCCTCCAATAGTCCTTGGAGCCGAACTTGCGGTCAGCCATGCTCTGTCGCATTCTATCAGCAAACACCCGTTTGGCGTCATTTAGGGTTCTCTTGCACTCATTGCGAGCAGCCCTGAACAGATCGGATGAATGTGATCGGATGAATGTCTCCGGAATTTACAGAAGTAATGGTTCCTGTGGGCAATGGCGTCTGAGCAGGCCGGAGAGAACCACGGCGAGGAGTGAGGTTTTAGGCAATACTTCCTGGTGGCTATGAAGGCATCAATGCCAGCTTTCACCCATGACTAGACCTCAAAGGCACAGACATCGGCTGATAGATCGAAGACTTTTTCCCAAAGGTTCGCAGAGGAAATCGCGAAAGGCATCCCAGTCAGCTTTATATAGGTAGGGGGCTCCTGGGGGGGGAGTGAGAGTGGAAAGAAATACTGAGAGAGACTACAGCGTGGTCGGAGTTGCCGAGATGACAGAGCTGCGAGACTTGACAGGCGTCAGGTGCAGAGTTGAAACATATATCTAGTAGTAAGGAATGACCCGAGGGAGTGCTTGGGAAGCGAGTGGGGAAGTCCACCACTTACGTAAGGGATCGGGAAATAGCAAAGTTCATGGTGTGAATACCCGCTGGATCGGTAACAGCGTTTTCAAGCCACTCAGAGTGATGGGCGCTAAGGTCTCCGAATACAAATATGTGGGTGAATGGGTGATAGGAAATAGCGTTATCTATGTCGTCAGCAATGCTATCTAGTAGGGAGCAGTCAGGAGAGGAGGGAGAACGGTAAAGAAAGAATAGGTAACTAACCGAACTGAGGAGAGACAGGCGGGGACATATGTATTCGTGGTCAGTAGATTCGAGTGAAGTCGCCTATCTATGGGGAGGTGTTCGCTGACGTAGACACCTAGCCCATGCATGTGGACAGTGGAATCCTTCCTTAAGAGGGGAAGATAACCAGGGATGAAGAGGTCAGAGGATGGAATATCTGAGTTGAGGTTAGTTTCGCAGAGAGCAAGCATGTCAGGGGAATTTTCATGCAGGAATGCTTCTACACTAGGAAAGTTAGTACGAATGCACCTGATATTAGTAAAAGAAGGGTTAATGGGTTTAGGTGGTTTGATTTTAACTGATTTAAGGTAGTTTCTGATTTGTTTCGTTATATGTTTCTGTTATCAGAAAGGGACCTAGACTAGAAGATACGGGCGGTCATTATCCCCGATCTGTGCTGAAAGGGAAACTGGCTAGGGCTGCAACAAGGTGTGGCCTCAGAGTTGCCCACCGAAAGCGCTTGCAGGGACACCTATCCATGCGCGACATGGCACGACAAGAACCCCGATACTATACAACTTTTGACGCTACGCAAGAGTTAGGGCTCCTAACTACCAGTCGGAAGCAGCAACCAGGCCCCGGTATCCTCACAGTGATGAGCCGTTAACACCAACCGGCCAGATTGCAGGAAAATCACGGAAGCACCAATACCAAGGTCTGAAGAGAGAGAAGAGAAAGCCGGAAACCAAATCCTAAACGTGGAACAAGGGGCAAGCCTCTTCTCCAGTTCAATAGACGTGGGAGGAGTAAGGACCGGGCGATAGTGTGATCCATCTACTCCTATTTTTAAAAAAAATTCCAAGGGTTGTGAGTACACTAAGTATTAAATTAGTTTAAGTCCAAATGGAGCATAAACGCCGAAAAAGATTAGTAAAAAAAAAAACAAAAAAAAAAACAAAAAACACACACATAGATAAGAAAAGATTACACATACCACACAGGATAACCCAGGAAATTTTAATTAAGAAATTTATATCTTCAACTCTTGTCTTTTCCAGAAAATTAAAGTCTGGCTAAGCTGCCTGTCAGTGTACAAAGCAAACGAACGAATTTGAATTTAAAGAACAGACCATCTACGAAGCTTAGTGATTGCACAGTGTTGTTGGGTGGGGTCGGTCAAATATCCAGGAACGGTCACTATCTTGGTAGGAATAATAAATAAATAAATAAATAAATAAATAAATAAATAAAGAGAACATCAGAACAGTAAAGCTTTTTTTTCCCAAATGTAGCATAAACGTGGATGTGCGTTGTGGCGCAGTGGATATCGGCTAGGAACGAGAACTTGGGGAACCGAGTTCAAATTTCAATTGAAAACCTTGCATACACTTACGCGCAAATACCCTTGGGAAAGGTATTAATCCATCTCTTCCCTCTAGTTATGGGTTAAATAATAGGACAGATTGGGTTCTATAGCCTTGGTCGGCAACCAGTCTACCGCAGAAAGCAATGGCAACCTACTGCGGGATAATCTTCTGCCCAGTCAGTCATGTCTCTTTCCAGATATGATCGCCCAAGCGTGTATCGCGCATGGCACTTAACTGACTGACTGAGCATAAACGCCGAAAAAGATTAGTAAAATAAAAAACATGCATAATAAGAAACGATTACACATGCCACTACCACACAGGGTAACAACAAACTTGTTTTAAGAAAGTCAAAACATCTAAAAATTAATAGTAATATAGATCATGAATATATTTAAAATTCTCATTTATCCTATAAAGTAATTCAAATAAAAAATAAATAAATGTAAATATCGCCTGTGGAATTCACTCCCGTATTCTTGCTTTCCTGACGGCTACGACCTCCAGAAATTTAAATGCAAAGTTAATACTCACCTACTAACCACTGGACTGTAGCTCTCTCCCCTCCCCTGTATAATCTTCACTTTCTCTCCGCCCATGTATCTGTCATTGCACCTGCTTTCTCAGCTTTCTATTGTTCCTTTCTAACTAGCTTGTACTCCTCACTCTTTTCTAATTAATCTTTCTACATTTATGTAACCCCTTGCACATCAGTGGCGTTTCTGCCTTGCTCGGGGTGAAATGATTAAAAAAAAAAAAAAAAAAAAAGACAATTATTAAGAGCACCGGGGTGAGGGGAAGAAATAATTTAATAAGGAATTACCTATTATTATACAAAATGGTATAATCCAAACATAGTTTAAACAGAATATCGTTGCTGTAACGTGTATAAATGTTCATTTCACCCGCCGTTTAATTGCTGCTGCTGATTTAAAGTGAGAAAAAAAAGTAAACAAAGAAAAGAAGGTACTACTTTAAAAAAAACGTGTATTAAAGGATAATATACCTATTATCGAGTTAGACAGATTCATACATTGAAATCATTGAGATTTCTTAAACTAGAATAATGCAATCGTCTTTGGAAAAGTATTATAACAACGAATATGGCAATTACGTTGTACCAGTTGCGTTTGCTACACCTTCCTCTTCGTTATTTCTGGACCGAAGTGACAAATGTCTTCGTATAGACATGAAGGAATGGCTTCGATGTGAACTTCATGAGATTAAAGACTGGATTAGAAGCATGCCGGGTATTTCAAACTTTTCAAAGAACGACCACAAGATTCTGTTCAAAAGTTCTTCTCTTTTATTGGTGTTTCTAAAAGTTGCTGCTCGAACCGCGCAACTCGAGGGTCACTTCCAGCATACCAATGGCGTTCATATAAATGCTAAAGCTGCAGAAGACTCAGGAATATCTTCGGCGGTATCCCAGATTCTTAATTCTATGACCCAATGGCTTCATGAAATTAATATCGACCCTCTAGAATTCTGTTTGCTGGGAGCTGTACTCTACGCTTATCCGTTCCTACCGGACCTCGAACTCCCCGAAGCCGTGCATGGAGCCCAAGAGAACAGTATATTGAATATCCTCGCTTACAACAAACACAAATTTCGGCGCTTTAGTCAGCTATGTCGGCTACTTTACAACCTGGACTTCGTACGCAAATCAATATCAGCCAGCTCCGATCTAATGATCTTTTCAGAATGTGATGTGACTTCAATTATTGGAGATAATTCGCTTAACTCGTAGGCACATGGTAGAGATGACTACAATATTTGTGGGCTATTCTTACATGGAATTAAGGAAATCATCTTCCGGATTACTGGAATATGTATATGGAGGCTTTATACTTCCAAAATTGAAATATTTTCCTGAATAAATGGTGTACTGACAAGTTCAACTGAATTTTTTTTAAGATACCAAATAAGACAAATTTCTATTTATACATGAATTATAAAATTACACAATTCTGGGAGCGATAATTTTAACTTCATATTAAAAAACCGGAAGTGTACTCCAGTTCATACATTTCCACGTCACCCTTTCAGAAAAAAAAATACTTGTTATCTGTCACTTGAAATTTCAAAAAAATAAAAATTGTTTTTTTTTTTTCTTTTTTAGTAACCTAATTTAAAGTTATATTTTTGTTCAGTTCTCGTCAGTCACCTTTTTAATTACATTTGCGAAAATAGTCCTTCATTAATATAAACTTAAAAAAAAATTGTTGACATGCTCACTTAGCGCCACTTAATTTTATTTTATCTCTTTTTTTCTCCATTTGAATTCTTTTATTCTGTATAAGCGTTTCAATAATTTCAATATTGTAAGGGTTTCGTAATCTATTACGGAAAAAGGTTTTTCTAGATTTTCATTTTTTGATCGGTTTAAAGTCGCCTTGATGGTTGAAATGCTTCCCTAGTTCAGCGGTATTTAACACTAAATTTCCTGCCAAAAATAACCAACTTTCAATGCTTTATTGCAAACATGTTTAATAGATTTATATCTTAAAATATTTAAGACGATAGTGTTCTTTTTATATTGTTATGAAATATTGTTTGCATTCAAAGTAAAATGCATAAAGCTCTTGAATAAAGTATATTTTCCTTTCTAAAATGATTGTGTCGATATGACAATCTCACCGCTATTGCTGTAAAACAAACTTAATATAATTGTATAAGTTTGATCTGTAAATCATTTGAAAATTATCAGATGTGTTTCTCAAGTCTAATCTTGGTATCTAGACCGATCTTTTGATCGCTTTATTTTGCCTATGTAGAAATGAACCTTATAACAAGATATGTCGATAATTTACCTTTGCGTTTAACTATTTTAGCTTTTTTCGTAAACTTAAAATGTATAATTAACTTCGGTAGTCCACAAGTAGGTGTGAAAAAGGAAAACAAGCACACTTGAAAATTAGAAATAGTCAGGAATTATATTTCGTTCTAATTATCTTTTTCAAAGTTAAGTGTTACCGCTTGAACCTGTCTCCAATCTCTTGGCTATAACTAGCAAGAAAAAGACGAATGTGTTTGGAATTTAGCAGGACTGACATATAAAAGAATATGTACTGGAATTATTAATTCATGACTTTTTCGCAACTTGAAAGCGAGTAGATGTTGTTTTTTTGTTTTTTTTTAATTGTAGAAACACATCCTGTAGTATTGCAGAATTTGATTCTAGGATGGAAAGTTGCTACATAAAACAGTTACTTCTGTGTATTTTGAAGTGTTACCCTTTGCAAATATTCTTTACGGGGCAGCTTTATACTATTTTAAAATATTTCGTAAATGGGGGAGTCAAGTTCTTTATAGCTTCTCAAAATAATTTCTGAGCAGAAATGTATAAAAAAATTGATTGTATTGCCAATTTTGTATTTTCAGAAATGCCGACCAATTAAAATTTGTAATTTTGTTTGAAAGTCCCCTGCCTTGTAAACTGTATTTCTTTTATCTTGTCGAGTATTACGTATCTCTAAAAAAATTCTGGACTGACATTCACGTCATATGAAGGGAAACTGAATTGAACATTTCCAAGAATAATGTATTATAGGTGGAATTATTTGTATGGGATTTTTATTTAATGAATAACGTCATGAGAGAAAAAAAAACGTGTGCACATATAGTGACTCACTAACAGTAGCTTAGATGTAGCACAAAGAGAGAACTTTGGTTTAAAAAAACAAAACAAAAAAAACCGGTGACGATTGAACCCTCTACTCAGATGTAACTTATCAAATGTATAACAAATACATCACGTCGAAGTGCCTCCAATATGTACTTATATAGCTAACATTTACAGGGTGGACAATTTCACAGGAACCAAATCATATATTAACTCAAGCAAAAAAAAAAAAGAAAGTAAAATTGCGGACCGCAAAATCAGATGAAAACGATAAAAACACTTTGGAAAAACCCAGATCAAGGCAGACTTTACAAGTCAATGAGTAAGTTATGATCCTGGATCCTGACTGGATAGGTTTCTTTTTACATTTAGAAAATAGGTATTCCCTTTGGATTCGATCACATCACTAAATCCAATACTTATTCACGTCTCTTGACCGGTAAATAGTCCGAGATGTGAGCGTTAATATGAATGATGTCACGCAATGTAAAGAAGAAATTCAAAAGGCCCACCCTGTCGTGTCTCGTCGCCATGCATTTGTTCTACCTCTCCTTCCAATTTTCCTTTCTTCGTGTTCACCCAAACAACGTTAAAGAAAACATGTTACTTCAACGGACTCCGATATTTACCATTCCCATTTATTGCTTGACTTTCCTTTTCACTTTTTCTCAGACCATAAAAAGGAAAAGAACATACATTATTAGTTAAGTAGATTGATTAACTTACTTACATTCATACATTCTGCTACTATAAACTATGAACTCTGAATTTCTGTGAAATATTTAACTACATGCATTTCCACTTTGAACATTTTCTCAAACATTTGTTATTCTATTCCGTAAATAGTTTCACTTATTTTACAAATTAAACACTTTTATTCTTTCAATCTATTCTTTCAACCTTCTCATAATCAAAACTGTGGAGGTTGTTGACTATGTTTAGAAGTGGTTTTGTACCAGGCAAGGCTGACGCTCCTCTCAGTTTGTCTACGTGCATCCGCTGTACAAAATGAACGGCTGCCTCTCTCTAGAAAGGAAGAATAGACAAATCTACCAACCTCATTCTAGAATGAGAAAGTGTAGTCCTGGACCATTATTTATAGACCTCTGGGTCAGTATACATATTTATACTAATACTTACATTAGAATGTCTATGTAAATTCACACTAGCTCCATAATTTGCTAAGAGGCAATTTAGAGAAATGACCCAATAGTTCTAGACAAGGCAATGTTTGACAAAAGAATGAACAAAATAGTCTAGTCGCCCGTAGAAAATAAAGGCTGTTACTGAGTTAAAGAATAAATTCAACTGAAAAATCATTTAACGATGTTAAGAAACGTTAAACCTTGTCAGTACGATTTGCATATATCAGGTTTTATCAGCCCCAAGGACCAAGTGGTGTAAAGCATAACGGCACGGAATTGTAAATTGGAGAGCTGTGTTCTAATTCCAGCCGGTTCCATAATATGCATTTACGAACAGACACCATTGAGAAAGATATGAATCTACATCTTCTTACCTATATATGTGTTAATTCGTAAAAAGATAATGACGTTCAGACTTTGATTCATGTCCTTGACGTTTAGCGTGACAGATTCATGAATGTCCGAACTAACTCAACCAAATAAAAAATAAATTTGTCGTCTTTTCTAACTTTCAGGAATGGTATAAATAAATATTTTAGAGAACAACATCAGAGGAAATAGGTTGATGGAACCACCATAACAACTGGGTTAATGAATATTACTTAATAAATTAAAAATATGACTTAAATATTATATTGAAGGTTTTATATGTACTGTAATGATAATACTTTAAGACTCCATAATCACTGGTTACGCGTTGTTTTATTTTACATAGAAGTGAATTTGGACTTTGCTCAAAAAGAAAATTAAATTAAGAGGAAAGAACGCATGTTGAATCAAAATGAGTAATTAAAATAGGTGAAATATCTGAATAACTAATATGAGTTATGCCCCCTTACATTGTGTATGAACTGAAAGTTTTCTGTCGACTAAGAAATAAAATGTTCTTCAAAATATTCCAATACCTTTATCGATTACGAGAGGAGACTAAAATATTTCTAGTTTCGGTATAATGGAGAAACCTATAATCTATAATAAAGAAAAGTAGAATACCACTTTAAATAAATCAGTGTATATATGACGGATGGTGTAATTTGCTAATGTCAAGTAGTAATAACGTTTTATATTTCAATAAAGAAGATGATTTAATTCATGAAAACACAACGGTAAAAAAGAAACGTTTATAAAAGTGAAAATGATTAAAAAACATATTTGCTGGTGAGTTGAATTGGTATACAATTGTTGAAAAGTTTGATCTCAATAAGATACTATGTTTCTGTGTATTAAGATTAACTACATTCTTCAACACAGTCTCTGATCAGGAATATTTGAGAAGCGCTTACCTACATTTTATTTGTTGTTGTTCCTAGTTTCATTAAATATGATCAGACGTAGATCCCGGCTGTACGCAAAATTAACTTATCGAAGTTCATAAGTCACTAATCAAACAAATAATGATATCCTATATTTGGAGAGATTACAGTTGCACTTACATTTGTCTTCTTTACGACAATTGCAACACTCGGCAACAGTATGTTATAATGAATATAAATGTCATAAGCGTTTTTAAAAAAAGGTATTTGTGCTTTATTTTTATTACGGAGGAATAGCACTATCTCACCGACATGATGTGGCTTCCCTCTGTCCCTTCTTCAAATATTTTTACGGCTTCTGCTCTCTGAAGTACTTAGCTCTATGGTGCCCCCACTAAATGAATTTACTTGATCTACGCGACGAGCGACGCGATCTCACCCTTTACAGTGAAACCAATGTACTGCAAAATCTACACTAACAGCTACTTTTCTTGCACTCTGAGCCTGTGAAATTCCCTTCCACATCCATGCTTCGATGAGAACTAAAGTCTTCAAGAATACAATGCAATGACAATTGCCATCACTTATCTCCATGATTCACATCATTTCACTGACAACCCTTGTATCATGTTCTTTCTTTCAACTTTACTTTCATGCAGCCCTCTTTACAACAGTGTTCTCATGCTTCTGTTGGTCATTGTCAGACATCTGCAACTTTTTCGTCTTTCTCATAACTCAGCTGTTATGAAACCCCTGCACATTAATGGAATTGCTTCTATTCTTTGGGTGAAATGTTTATAAATAACACTATTAGAAAATTATATATATATATATATATATATATATATATATATATATATATATATATATATATTAGTTTGGTGGTGTGAAAACAAGACAAAATTCTTACTGCACTACGCAAGACATGTCCAAAAAAAGAAATAGAAATTATATTTGTCCTCATTATCTGCTGATTCCGCCACTGCCGCCCTAACGACCATTAAAATAGTTAAAAAAATAAAAAGAAATAAATTAAGTAATTAACAAATCCAAATAAGTATATAAACCATTGAAAACCGAAAAGAATAAAAAATTACAAAAAGATAAACAAGTAAAATAATTTTCACCATATCATTAAATAAATTTAAAAAAATAGCTCTCCTCCAAGAGTAACCGTTAGAAGAATTACGCACAATGCACTACTGACACTTATATATAAATGCCTGAGGAAAAACAAACATAAGTGGCCTGGTTATTGCGCCTAGCATGAAAAGGTCTGTCGCCTCTGAGCGTTGACGCCAATGTTCTTATATATATATATATATATATATATATATATATATATATATATATATATGTGGAATTATTCATCTAGATTGTATCCTATTCTCGAAATTGGGTTTATGATCTTTAAACAGGAGGTAGGCGTTTCTACTACTGACTTTACCTACTCTATTCTTAATGATTAGCTTGCCAGCAACCCGAACAACCACCAATCTCTTGGAAGAATATTCATTCAAGAATGTCCGATAACATGAAAGAATATTGAGCCACAGATCCACACCCGATCTCATTTGGAATTTCTATATATGATTTTACCACTAAAGATGACTGTAAAATTATTGGCTCCACGTAATTATCTGATTCTTCATACAATCTTGTACTTTATAAAAGCCAGACCAGAAGCGGCCAATTCTTCAATATCCACAATTGTTAGAGTTCAAAATCGTTCCTGAGACCGTGTTGCAGAATTTTTTTTTCTTTTCACACTATCAATTCTCTCTGACTGTCTCGATGTGAAGTGTTCCTCAATCCTGTGTCGCTATTATCATGGAGAGTACTCTGATAAAGTGCATCATTTGCTTCCATTCGATCTTAACTTCACGGCTAGGAACCGCCATTCCACTTAAATGTAACAAACGATCTACCTCACCTGTGATTTTTATCAGAGGGAAGTATCTGTTTTCCACTCAAACAGCCTCATTTCCCGAAACCCTATGAAAAACTGTTAAGACGTTCCCCGATTACTACAATCTTAAAATGTTAAATTTTAGAGTCAAATACTATTTCCCGTTCTTCATATAAACTACCGCTTAACGTAATACTCTCCCTTGTGGGACCACCGTTCCTTTTATATTGTGAGCAATATATACTACTTATCTATTTGTCTACCTTTCTTCCAGTCTGCATGTGTTAGGCTTTTTCTTCATATAGTTATTTTATTTAATAAACAAACTGCTTCCTGGAATTGCCGAGTAACTTTTGAAACCACAAATTAAACTTTTAATTTCAACAATAATTTTCTAACAGCTGTTCTAGGGTAAAACTCTTTTATTTTTAAACAT
This sequence comes from Ascarosepion bandense, assembly GCA_037127315.1. NCBI lineage: Eukaryota > Metazoa > Mollusca > Cephalopoda > Sepiida > Sepiidae > Ascarosepion > Ascarosepion bandense. The sequence goes on along the minus strand of JBBBDQ010000980.1, from coordinate 2,562,169 downwards.
AATATTTCGATGACTTTGAAGACCCCTCATTTCGTATACAATAAAACATATACTATATTCAGATACGACAAATCATGGTCGTTAAAAAAGTATTTACTACAGAAATCTTTTAGTAAGTTTCACAGAACTTGTTTACAGAAATCTTCCATATATATATCTTTCTCTATCAGAAATCACCGACTCTCTTTCATATATACAGGTGTATGTTTGTGTTATTTTGTGTCTATAACAGCTGTTCTTTGTGCTTAGTTGCTAACACATCAAATATTATGAACGAGGAAGTAAGCTATATTATCATCATTACTACACGGAAACACGCACCTCAGTTCCATAAATAATGACAATGCCATCTGTCATATGTCAGATGTCTATACGCGGCTTCTTATCGGTACATTTCTCAACATTTTCGCTTCACAAAGATTCGACTTGTCCTTGGCTTCACAATACTGTAGACCTGAAACAAGAATCCGAATACGTTTCACCTTATTCCCATCCCCAGCACGAAAAGTGCGCTTGCAGACCTCTTCTGTATCGTACTAACTCTTCTCCGTTTTCCCGCAAATAATCCGAATAGGATTTGTAATAGGCAGCCAAGGCAATGCAGACTGACAAGTATCACGCTTTTGAATGTGCAACTTATTTATTTCGATGGAGCAAAAAGCGGAAATCACACACACACACACACACACACACACACACACACACACACACACACACACACACAAATAAACAAACAACAGAAAAACCCCTCATAAACGGCAGCATTCCAGAGGGAGGGTCAACTTGAAGGAGAGAAACGGAAAAACGCTAAGATGGAGTTCGCTTCACAGCACGTAAAAACGTATCACTTTGACGGCGCCGCTGAATCACAAAATTTAAAAGACTCCCCTTTATACTTGCATATCGCATCAGACGCGATATTGCGAATGCATCACAAGTTTTGCGAGCATTCGCTCTTCTTTCGTTGTTTATATGTTTTCTATGATATGTTATCTGTTTGTCATGTCATGCGCATTTTGCTTCGCAATATTCGTCCATTAAATGGTCGAAGAAGAAACTCTGTCAGAGATAGACATCCTTGGCTAGAATACCATTTGCCAATATCCTCGGCTCCCAGTTTTAATAGGGAAAGAATTTACGAGACAGGAAGCGTGCATTTAGTGCCTCAAATAAAACAAAGAAAGAAATAACTGTAAATATGACTCGATATCTATTATATATTTTTGGCATGTTTCCTTTATTTTGCCTCATATTCAGTCTGCGTTCGTTCATAGATTTTCAAACTGAGAATCATACGATAAACATTGATGTCATGTACAGTGAATAATACAAAGCTCACTTAAAAATATGATAATTATACATTATTAAAATACTGGCTTTGCAGCCCATTAACAATGCGTCAACACATTTTTCAAAATTAAGCGATATTTCTCTCTACTCCATCTAACTTTTTCTCTCGTCCTGCAAGTCGCGATGGATCAGTCAGTCAGTTAAGTATCATAAGTAAGACAGGCTTGGACGATCATGTCTCTTTTGTGACAAGACTGTCTGGGCAGAATATTTTACCGTAGTACTTTGCCATTACTTTCAGCAGTAGACTAGTTGCTGCCCATGGCTATAGAACGCAGTTTGTTCTGCAATTTGAACCTTAGCTAAAGGGAGAAGATATGGAGTAACACCTTTCCCAAAAATATCTGTGTGTAAGTGAATGCAACTAAGTCAAGAATAATTCGAACTCGGCTCTTCGTTTCGAGCTGATATGCACTGCTCCACATTGGACATCCATTATGCGAGGGATAAATTGTATAAATTACGCAAATTTGAAAGAAAACTGTATTCTCTTTTTAACGGATATATTAACCAAAATTACACAAAAATCTGTTGAAATAGTAATGAGTAAAATTCATTCAGGAAAATCGTCAGTGGCTTCAACCACTGTCTCCAGACATCTTCAGAATCTACTTATCACTTTTAGATTTTATATTCGTTTAAGTAGTCGAATTTTGACATTGTCATTGCTTCAGTTCATCTTCTGTCTTACAATATTTTTTCTCTTTCTCAACTGCTCCTCACACAATAATCAAGGTGGGGTTGCAATATGGGGAGTTAAGTGGCAAGATATAAGAGGCTATGTGATTGCAGTAATTTTCTGACACTCATGTATGACACCACTGACAACCATGCCTGGATTATCCTGTTTGGATGGCAAGAGACCAAATCCTGTTATCAGACATTAGTTCATTCAAAAGCCACTCACTTAACCCAGGGTCACAATACCTGAATAAAGAATGTAATATAGGTCACGGTGTTGAAGCTGACACATTGTGGGAAAATGAACTGAGTGTGTGATCAATTTCGACACTATATATATTATTTATTTTTTTTAAATTGGCAGAATTTTTCAATTTTTTTTATTTTTTATTTTTTATAGAATCTTCTCGACTACGCTAATACTTAACCCCAAACACTTTGAAATATTCGTATTAAAGCTTCCGTAAAAATGACAAGAAGGAAAACAAGAGGTTTCCTAATTTTCAGCGGTTTTAATTGCGCTGTGGTGCTCTTTTTATCATAAACAGAGCCTAACTATTCCTACTATACTGACCAGTCGTAAAATTAAAGTTATATATATATATATATATATATATAAATTATTTTTATTCTATATATATTACCTTTCATTATAGGAAGTAAAAGCATTATTCATTTCATAGAAATGCATTTCTCTCTTTTTGTGTCTCTTCCCGCCACATTATATATATATATATATATATATATATATATATATAAAGGAAATTAAGCGAGATATAATCGAAAGTATTTATGAATACTAATCTATTTGAATAAACTAATATGTTTATCTCATCAAGCCACGTATTATTTAATTAATTGATGCGGGAATCTTTCCTGGATATCACAAAAATGTTTTAACAAAGTAGAAATCAAGTAACATGACATAATAAAAATATTTATGCATATATTTTAAGGATCAGGAGAGTTGAAAGTAATAATTATATGTATATATATATATATATATATATATATATATATATATATATATATATATATAATTAGATGATAGATAGATAGTAAGGATAAATAGATAGATAGATGAATTTCCAACGAATTATTTTTCATCGGATATAATTTAATTTTACCTCAAGTAATAAAATATATTTATAAATAAAACTACTGACTCATAAACTTCTCCACTACTCTTATATTTAAACCTAAACTCTTTGAAATGTTCGTATTAGAGCTTCCTTATAAAAATCAGAGGAAAAGAAAAGTGTGGTCACATTATCTCTAATACACTAGCGAGTCCGAGGTTTGCAATAGTTTTTCAAAAGGACATTGTGTTAGTAAATAAAGGATGTCGCACAACATTGACTTCATTTAAAATGTGAATATCTGAAAAATCTAAAAAGCTAATTAAATAAAATTTATTTTGAACAACTAAAGCTAATTAAATAAAATTTATTTTGAACAACTAATGATATACATATAAAAGTTTAAACTATATATTCAAATGATGGTAGATGTAATCGATTTCATAAATTTTCACACATTTAATAAACGTAACATTTCTCACACGATATGTCGAATCAGTATTCCAGCTTATGCTTAACAGGCTGTAGTGTCCCATGCGTAACATTCCACAGCGACCCGTGATTCTTTCAGACTTTTTAGGCTTGTAGAAAGGTAGAGATACAGATCTGTCCTTTCATACAGAGTTAAAGAAAATGTTAATAAGGCATCAAGTGAACGTGTTGGCCATTTCAACATTACATTTTCGTTATCATTGGCATTACTCTATTTATTTTAAGTAAAATAACTCCTATGAAATGATTATTCTTTTCAAACGCGATGATTAGAAATGTAATTCAATATAAAGAATATTGCAACACATTGCATCTTGGCATTGAACCACCTTCTAAATACTGAAGACACGTATTGTATCCAACGTCGTTTACAGTGATGAAAAAATGCTTCAGGTTCCTTTTATTTTTGGATAGCAATAAGATGCCTAGTTGAGTTCTCTTCCTTTGTTCGATGACTGGCAATCATTTTATTTCCACATGTGATTGGATTTTTGAAGAAGAAATATCGCAAGTAACGAAATATAAAACATGGTGGTTGCCAAAACTGGTGTAACACTATCGACGGCCATTGATAGAATTTCTGTGTTGTGGCAGGGCAAACTCAATCTACGCATTTTTTGGCTCAGCTATAAACATTGAAAACAATGAACGACTTTATAACATAGTATGTATGAGCTACAAAGTTCATTGTCGGTTTGTGAGAAGCGACTTCAACGTGAGTACTATCGCTCGGTTGCCATAACACTGATCTAGATATTTTCGGCATTTTATTTATTATTCTTATGGTATTTTCCATTATAAATCAATTACTGCTTTGGTTACATTACCTAACAAGTGTGCAGGAACATAAGGCAGACCGTTGTATGTTGTTATGGTTTCATTTCATGATTTTATAACTCCTTAACATTCCTGGCATTACATAGACCAAGTTCTTCTCTGGCTGTATACAACAAGACAATTTTGTATATCTCTTAAGCTGACGTTTCCACATATTCTTTTCATGTGTTCTTTCATCAAGTTTTTATCGTTCCAAGTGCACCCACTATCACTGGTATGGTACTTGTTTTGAATTTCCATTTTTTCTATTTCAATTTCCAGGTCTTTATATTTTAACAGTTTTTCGAGTTTCTTGGTTGCTATGTTACAATCCGCTGGACAAGCCATATCAATTGATAAGCACGTTTTTTTTCTTTTTGGTTTTTAACAATAATGTCGGGCCTATTTGAAAATACAATATATAAGAAAACATTTTTATCTGAGTTTGTATGATCCTAATATATATTTTCTGATTTTTCCATCCACACTTTACTTCGAACCTTTCATTTAGCAGCCCCTCTCGTTCAGAAAATTATACTGACATATTTATTTTCTTAGTCCAATCTGCAGGCTTCCCAAACATTATTGATATGCTATATAGCTTTCTCTGTTACTTTTTCAAGTGACTGGCTAGTTGGGTACAATTTTTAAGGATCTCGAGTTTGAATGTAGACTTGGGATTATACTGATTTCTTGAAGGTTTTCTACAGTACATCCCATATACTCAATTTTCTCTGTCCATCGGAAAAACATTGGAAAATCAGTTAATATAAAAGGCCGGAAGTTAACAAAAAGTAGAAACTAAAGATGCATAATTGGATGAATTCCAAAATAAATATATATAAGTAGTATCCTTGGTAATGGTAGAAATGACTTGAGTTCTCTCGGTGACTGGCGTCTGTATACACTGCTTACATGCAAGACGTTAACATTTGTCTTTTCTGACCCCCATGCGCCGATGGCTTAGTGTGTATAGACTCCGACTGACACCAAATCGGTCGAGTTTCGATCCCGGCCAGAAGCTACTGTATATGTCTAGCCACACAGATGATCTGTGATACAGCGAAACGGGCTTTTATGTGGATCACTAATATATATACAGAAATAGTTTTGTTCCAACAAGAGAAATTGGTATAGAATAAAAGTGCAAGAAATCGTAAACGTTTGGTTTAAAGTGTAGATTTGTTGTTGTTATTATTATTATTTATATTACTTGCCTCTTGTATGGTACATTTAAAGCCCATAATAGTATTTGTGATGCTACACGTTCTTCGCGTCTAAAGCTGACTGTTTTCATGTGAATAAACTTGTGACTTCACATACAGGGATCCGTTTAATTTTGTCCAATATATCATGGATAAATAGATAAGTCAGTGGTTTCATGTGTGTGAAGTTGGGTTTTTGTTTTCACTCGCACGTTAAACTTCTGCTGGAGCATTCTTTATCTGTGAGAAATTTGAAATTGTTTTATACGGATCATCTAGTTCTTTTTATTGCTTTCGCATACTATTAGAATTTTATATGTGTGTGTGTGTGTGTGTGTGTGTGTGTGTGTGTGTGTGTGCCTGTATGTCTGTCTGTGTGTAAGAGAGACAGCGAGAGCGTGTATATATATATATATATATATATATATATATATAATAGACGATAGACGGATTGTTTATATAGGGCTAGAATATTCGAAAACTTTTTAAAACTTCATTTAAGCTATCCTGCAGGAATAGAACTTACGCCCCTTTAGCCAGATGAAAACTGTCTTTAGTTTCGACATATTTTTAACCGGCAGCATAAAATACATACTTTGCTTGCTCGGCTAGCCTACTCTTTAGCTGGGTTGGTTAAACCACTAAGATTACTACCAGTATGCACATAATTTTCTTAAAAATGTATTATCTAATATTCAGGTTGGTAGAGGAAATTAAATAAATATAAAATTTAATAAATAAATCTATTTTAATATGAGTATCCACGAAATATAAGGTAAAATTGTGTAAAATCTCTATGATTTTTAAATAAAATCATTTAACTTACAATTATATATATATATATATTTACATATATATTGTTAACAATAAACGTATATATATATATATATATATATATATATATATATATATATATATATATATATTGTTATTAAAACCTGATTTAATCGATATTGTTAATGTTTAATTACATTATCTTGAACGATGGCATTATATCATTGTCAGAAAAAAAAGAGCCCAACATTTCAATAACAAATTGGATCCAGAATGAAAAGCGTCCAAAATTTTTCATATCCAGTCATATTTTAACATTTGATAGAAATGCAGCACTGAAATGTAATTCCTTATTGGCATAACAAAGGATGCCTTTAAAAGGCTAAGCATAGTAATAAATCAGTTATTTACGTGCTATACATGATACACGCTTTGGCGATTATGCCACAAATATCATATGTCAGACTGGGCAGAAGTTTATCCCGCAGGAGTTTTGCTGTTACTTACTTCAGTAGACTGGTTGCAAAGCAAGGCTAGATATCCCAACTTGTAATGATATTTAACCTAGAGCTTGAGAGAGAAATTATGGATTAATAATTTTTAGGATATTTGATGTAAGTGAATTCAACTGGAAATCAAATACGGCATTCTGATTTCTCGTTTCCAGCCGGTATCTACTTGACTAAAACGCACAACGCAAAGCAATAAAAAAACAGCAAACTGTTTCACGAAAAAGAAGTATATAAATGTTATGTATATCGGTTTCCCATATGCAAATGAATGATTCCTCCCGGATGATGAAGGCTTGAAGCAACAGTCATAAAATTATACACAAGTATATTGAGAATAGGATGGACCAAAAAAATTAGTAACGTCGACCTTTGAAGATAGTGGCAAATAAAGACACTACAATTTCTGTAGAAACAAAGAAGAGTGTACTGGATTGCTATATGATGCCTGCTATTCAATTTGGCAGTGAATGCTGGGCAATCTCATCAAAGATGAAATACAGACTTGAAAAATACAAAGTGTGGTTCTATTTTAGGATGATGCAAATAACTTGAATCGGACATGTGAGCAATTTTTTGGTTTTGTAGTTTACGGCAAAATCTTCGTCGCAAAAAGTTTTGTGGCCTGTTTGGGATAGGAAGAAAATCACGAAAACAAGAAGTTCTAGTACAAATGTATAGAACCACAGAATACATATACATTGCAGAGTGTTAGTAATCAGCAGATAGAAATGTAAGTACGAACGGTATCGTTAAGCTGCGTTCGACTGCCTCACAACTGTTACTAGACTATCTTTTGATTGCTTCCAGACTGCCACACAACTGCCCCATCCGTAAGTCTTCCAGCTTCGTATGTATTGACGGAGTAAGAGTCCATTCTTATAGATAGAGCTTCATAACAGTGACGATGGTAAGGAAAAGAAATCTATCCCTTAACACCTGGAAAATAAAACTGAAATTACTTGAATATTTAATGATGTGAGTGGGCTTGAAAAATCTGATACTCACAGGTCAGATTTTGGGAAAATGACCAAGGGAAATCAGCACGTAACAAAACTAACGTGATTGATCAAGTGGATTGTAGAGTGTTGTGTTGGTGGGGTAACAGAAGAAAGATTGCTAAGAGCTACAAGTGATAGAGAGAAATAAAAAGCCATAATCGTTTAAGTCCGGAAGGGAAACGTCACATAGATATAAATATTTAACCTCAGGAGAAATAACTCTGCCGATGTTCGCTGCGTTTTTATCGTAACAGTCCTTATAGTTTTTGGTCAGATATCGTATCGCAAATGATCCATTCTAAAAAGTTTCTAAATGTTCATCCAACATTTCCTTTATGTTCTACTATAATTAAATAACTTTTCAAATTTCTTTTTTATCGAACTTATACTTTCAAGTTGACACGTTTCAACATTATCTTTTTTTCGCCGATTAATTTCTATCTACTTCTCAAGATATTCCTCAACTTTCAAGACCTCTGTACTTATTCTTCTTTCTTTTCTTTTTAAGCACTTGTTACAATTCACGCTTCATTTCAATTTACATGACATCGTTGCCGATTTCGATAGGATGTCCTGTGTATCATTATGCAGGTAATTTCCCATATATTTTTTCTTTCTCCGGCACAATTGATTTTTTTGGTTCTTTTCTCCTTGTCACATCAGTAACAAAATCGATGGCGCCATAGATTTACCTAAACCTTTTTCCATAGAAATGAAATTAACATCATTCATTACTGCGAATGTAAGACGATGTAATTCGGTTTTCAGGTGATTAGTCAAACACTATATCTAGATCAGTGACATTCGTCTGACTTAACGTGACAGATTTATATCCGATAAACAAGAAAAAACAACTGTAGTTGAAATTAATCCTGAAATATTACGTGATTTTTTAAGACACTATTTTACATTTATAAAGAATATTTCTTGTGTCCAGAAATGTTGTTATTTTGGATTACTTTTGTTTACTTAAACGAATTTGCATTGTCTTATTTTTGGAGGCCGTTTTAAAGTTTATGAGAACTGCTGTAGTTCTACATGGGCGCTTGAAAATTTTGTTCGTTACCGAACTGGTTTCAATTTCAGTAGAGTTGATCTGAGATTATCGTCGTTTGAAAGCGATGTTTAAAGAGCTGGAAGATACGGGACACCCCTACATGTGAACCAAAGTCTTTCGTGAAATAGGTTCAGGGAATGATTTTGAAAGCATTTGATGTTTATAATAGGATAGATTCAGAAGATATTATGCGGCTGGGGGTTTAATCGTATTGACTTTGTTAAAGAGATGAGCTGTTAACAATACCAGATTTTGTAAACCCTCCTTGAAACAGTAATTCTGTAATATGCTGTACAAGCAAAGGTGAGTTTGTGTTGAACAAAATCTAGCAAAAAGGTATTAAATGACGGATGTCACGGGGATCCAGTCGCTTGATATTAGTAATAATTATATATATATATATATATATATATATATATATATATATATACTACCGGCCAAAATTATTAGGCCACCTCAGTGTGTTAAAAAATGATATATTTCTTACTATTTCATAGTGTTGAGTGCAAACTGACTAATTGTTAATTAAAATAGAACAGTTCTTTTGTTAATATTGCAAAATAACATGTACAAAAAATGAATTTATAAATATGTAATAATTACATATATTGTAGTTTTATTAATTAAAGAACGAAAAACATTTAGGGTGATTCGGACGAGTTCATTATTGCTTCTTTGCCTTGTAAAATTTTACAAATAATAATAACAAAAGAACCATTCTATTTTCATTTGGAAATAAATACTAAAATATTATGAAATAGTAATAATATATCATTTCTTTTAAAAAACTTGGGTGGCTTAATTATTATGGCCGGTATATATATATAAGGAAATTGAATATATGTCTATGTATCTGATACGAAGTATTGTAATAATGTGTATTATTTATAATGTTTGGACTGTTATCCTTATCTTTGATGTTCTGTTCACGACGTTCTTGCCGTTTTGAACTCCGAACTCATTCAGGTGATTGAAACTTTGAACTAAACACTTTATTTAAAATAATGAGGTAGATTGAGTTCATTCCATGAACATGGCATTTCCCGATATCTTTGTCATCACAATTTAACTCAACTCCCTAAGTTTTTTTTTCACCACTTAAATTAGTATTGAAATTCCAACTCCATGGGTCAAATCACTTCATCCAACAAACGCTTTTATCTACTGGGCCATATGACTTTGAAGAAAAGGCTTTTTTAAGTTAGTCATGTGTCTTTCGGGCAACGCTTAAATCTACTTGTGCATATGTTCTGGAGGCAATGCTTTAATTTACTGGGTAATGTGCCATTGAGGACAACATTTTTACTTAGTCAATATAGTCGGGATTTAAGTCTTGGTTTAATATTAATTTGATGAAATATAAAAGAAAATATTAGCCATTCAGTGAATATGGCATATGGGGAATATATATAAGAATAATATAGTATATCTTTCCTTTTATCTCTTTCCAAAAATAATGGCAACCAACTGTGGGAAAATGTTCAGCCTTGTAGGTTAATATTCTTGTAAGACCTGATAGCCCAAGCGTGTTTCACGTATTGCTCATATATGACTAATTTATATTGTAATATTTCCATTACACAAGCTGCAGCAGATATCAGTAATACATAAGTTTTTGTTGTTGTTTTTTTAATTTTTTTTAATTATTTTTGCATTGTCTTGAACGTTATTGCATACAGCTTATGTCTTTAATTAAAGACTAAACTGAAACATTTCTGACAAAATTGGAAAACATAATAGAAGATTCACACAACGAAGCTAATGACTCACTTCACCTTCTGAGAATAAAGTTTTAGCTGACATAAATGGAAAGATTATATAGTGTGGTGACCAAGTGAAAGCTTTTAGAAATAAAAATATATATGTTATAGAAATATTGCATATTTAACAGTAAATACACCAGAAGAGTATTACAGAACTAATTTGATTGAAGGTTGTTCAGCTTTCAATCAAGTCCACAGCAAAGAGCTTTGTTTCACTGTGTCGTGCTGTACATTTTTTCTCGACAGAGTGTATTTTACATATTTACATCTTTACTATTCTTTTTTTTTTGTGTGTGTGTACTTACCTGGTCCGGTCTAGTGCTCTAGCTATATATTCACCTATTCTGAATAAAATCAACTGATGTATCTGCAGCATTATTAGTCCTGATCTGGCATCTCCACTTGATAATATTTCCTACTAATTGACCTTAGGTTCCCTGTGACTTTTCTATAAATATTTTCATAGTAATTGCTTTCTACTTATTATTATTGTTCTATGTGCTCTGTCTATTCAGTACGTAGGCGATCCCTGCTTTTCACGTCTCCCTATCCCTGGTGGCTCTTAGCACGCCCTTTCTTCTTACACCATGCAACCCTCGTTCTAACATCCACCTGATTATGTCCTTTAAATATGTTATCCGTTGCTTTCCACTGTGTCTCCTACCCTGTATCTGACCTGTTAGTTTAAGATTCTCCAAGCCATCCTTCCTCATTGCATATCCCAGGAACTTCATCTCTCTTCCTGGTGCTCAGTATTAGTTTCCTTTTTGATTCCATCATTTCTAGGACCTCATCATTGCTGACATGCTCGATCCATGATATTCGCAGCATCCTTCTGTAAAACCGCATTTCAGTTGTTTCAAGTTTTTCCTTCATCTTTGATGATATTGTCCAGCATTCTCTGCCATATTGAAGAACTGACAAAACATAGCAATCCAGTGCTCACTTTCTTGTTTCGAGCGAAACTGTCCTATTTCTGAATACGTTACTCAACTTCTGTAATGCTTCCTTCGCCATGTCAATTCGCCTTCGGATCACGGTATCTTCTGTTATAACAGTTCCTAGGTATTTATATTTTTGCACGTACTTGATTCTAGTATCCCCGACCTGCATTTGGCATATTGAGCTATTACTTTACTTAACTTCAATCTATGGTACCTAGATTTTATGAATTTATGCACAATGCTAGATTAGCGACGAGGTCTCATTTTTTGTAAGTTTGTATGGTTAGATACAAAGGTAACTTATCTTTTTATAGTTTTGTCTGTTTTTGTTTTAGTTTTACTGTTGCATTTCTCTCTACTGTTATACGCTTCTGTCTTCTTGCTTCCCGGTCAGCTTTCATCTACGAAAATGTAAATATAATGTCAACCGTTATATTTTGTCTTCTTAAACACTTGTTATTTTATTGTTCTCTCACCTTAAGATTATTTTTTCTGATATTCTCTAACACTCAGTATCCTTTTGCATCTTCATTGCTTTATTGGTTTTCTTGGGATAGAATAAAACAATCCTAAGTAGACAGCGTATGTTACATGAGAATTAATTTTGTGGCCTGGAGAAATGTAGGATTAAAATTTATTCATTTTGAAAAACTATATTAATATTTACACTCGGAATGACTACCGGCTCAACATTTAATAGAAATATTTAAATCGCCCATTATTTGAACAGAAGTATTTTCTATGTTTTCTTCTAAGTACATTTAGATCACATCGGTTGAATGAAGCTAGTATTTCTCTGGAATCTTAACATAAGCTAATTATTTTATTAAGTTTTAGTTCACTGGAAGTTACTAATTGTCACGTAGCGGTAAATGTGCGTTTAGTCTAAATGTCATGTGCTATATGGAAAAAGAGCAATGAAAAAAAATGATGACGCTTCAATGCTAAAAACATCAGAGAAAAACTCAAAAGTTTTGGTTAGTATTCTATTAATGATGAAAGTAATTCTCTTTTCGCGTATCTAGATATCTTACCATGACTAAATAAAAAAATGAAACTGCTTTAGTAAACAAAGAGGTCTCTTTATCAATACTCAAAAATCGATATTGCTTGACTGCACAAAGAAAAGATAAAGTTTTTATACATTTCTCTGATATAAAATATAAATAGAGAATTGTTTATAAACTCTCTTTTTAAAGACACGATATCGATTTTTCAGTTTTGTTCTTATATTCACAAACAAGCAAAGATGCTTGGAAATATATAGACTCTTCTCTAGATATGGTTTATATAGTATAGCAGATTCGACTCTATTGATATAATTGTCCTTATTTCCCAACTATATAAAATCCTGCGCTAAACCGCAGGTCAACATTTACCAGTTTATGACACGCGGAAACCACATCTGCCAATAGTAGTATTAAGGCATCGAAAATAGGATGTTAGATGTGGTCAATAAGAGTATCTTAAAGACACTACAGCAATCGTGTTATATAGGAAATTCTTTAAATTGATAATAGACTAGACCTATTATTTGGTGACCTAATACTAGTAAAATCGAAACGAATAGTCAGTCATGTTGTGTAGTGCAAGGCGGAAAAAAAAACAAGTAAGTCAGTAAAGGATTCGAAAATTTATACAATTATATATATATATATATATATATATATATATATATATATATTAATGTAAATTAATAAAAGAGGAGGTTTTACATATGAACAGTATTATTATTCGGGTGTTAATAAAACAGCGCTCAATGTCTAACAAATCTGTATTATATATATATATATATATATATATATATATATATATATATATATATATATAAGATAAGACACTGTTTTTAACAATGTTTACAATAATTCGTAATCAAGTCAGTTTTCTTTAAAATGTGTAATTCGCTTTTGGATCTCAATATCTCACTTTCCGTCTTCCGTTAGAATATATCTCAAGTATATAAATTTTTGTACTTGCTTGATTTTTTATCCGCAACCTGTAATCGACATTTTGGGCTCCTCCATTTGCTGATGACTATGCTTTACTTTTTCTTGTACTTTGTTTGTAGTCTTTCATTTGACTTTCTTCGTCTACGTATCTTATGCTCAGATTGTGACGGCCAATGACGAATCCTGACATAAAATTGTAGGATACTCCGAATAGTCTCGCTTTACTAGTTGAAACACATTGAGTAAAACACATACCGCATTCTCCTTTCTATTTCACTGTCTTAGCATTTAACGATTGATGACATTTCAAGAGGGACATATGCACCAGTGAATATACGAATGAGCGATTGAAAACAATTAACAAACAGTTATCGTTTTAAAATAAGTTAATAGTGGAAGTAGACAATAACTGAAGTTTTGGAGTTAATCTTTGTTTTCAAGTTGGGTACAACATAAAAAGGGAAGAACGGGGACCAAGTTTATAAGTAATAATAATAATTGCAATGTCATTTATGGCAAATATAATTTAATATGTATGCAATTAATAGTAAAATTTATAATATTATTACTTTATTTTGTCTTAATTACTGTTTTTAAAGAAAACAAACAGGTTTATGTGTTATCTAATAATAAATGAAAAAATCATGATAAATAATTGTAATGATAATATTTGTCAGTTATGTATAGAAACAAAAGATTCACAATTCACTGAGCGAGCGGCCATTACTCCCTTCTGTTGAAATGTTCTAAAAGATTTCTCTTAAAAATGTTTTCAGAAAAATAGTTTTCTCAAGTTTCTAGTATTGATGATGGGGATCGTTCTTCCTAAGGTTTTGTTCATTTTATTTTATAATCGTTTGCCACCAAGTCAAGCAGTACTGTCACTGGTGCACAGGGGTTTACATGAGAGAAGAGCGAAATGTTACATAAGAGGAGAGCCAAGAGAAAGAGGAACCGGTTACTAGGTGTGTCAGAGAATAAATAAGAGAAGGATTGGAATACTAGTCTAAATAATGATGGGGATACTGGTGTAAAGTGTGACTAGAGAGAAAAGAAAGAAAAACAAGATACAAGGGTCATTGTAAAAAGGATAAGGGAAGAATGTGTGTCAGGGAAATAAGAGTTAGAAATTGCCGTTGCATTTAATCTCTTTGCTGTCAGGGAATTAATTCTTCCGGAAGTTCGGGAAAAGAAGCTGTTAGAGTAGAAGTAGCGGTTAGAGTTAGTTGTTTTGAAAATAAAAGGGACGAAACTTGGGCACTAGGAAACTAAGTCATGAAAATATTTGTATAAGTGACAGAGAGAACCCAGCCACATCCGGGCAGTGAGAATGTGATTAGAGTTTAGCTGCCAGGTCGAGAGCGATTTACATAGCAGATACTCCTCTTGAACTTGTCGAGAACCCCGATATGTATAGCAGGGACGCCTGACCAGGTAAAACAACAGTATTCAACGCATGGTCGGATGGTTGTTTTGTAGATATGTAAGATGGATTCAATTGAGAATAGCTTTCTTGTATGACACAGCGACACAACATTCATGGCAGTAGATTTCGATATTGATTCAATGTAGTCTTTTCACCTGACTTCGGTTGAAATGCTGAGGCGGAGGAGGTGCAGTGTATTGCTTTTCGAGAGACTAGCTTGATCCATGCTTATGAGGACAAAGGAAGGATTGTCTATGGTATTAAAGTATAGTAGGTTCGTTTAGGAAGCATTAAAATTTGCCATCAATTTCTCACCATTGACAACCATTGATTAGATTTCCGTTTCAATATCAGCATTGAGATTATCTTTATCAGCCTTGTCAGATTTCTTAATGAGGTGGTTAGAAAATGATGGTGTCGTCAGCGTAAACGCCTACTGGGAGATTGTTGATGAAGATCAGCAAAAAGTCACATCTAGAATAGAGCCCTGGGGGCACACTGTTCGTGTCATAGATAATATTTAGATATTAAAAATGAAGTTATGCTATCATTTTAATGTAGGTCAAATTTATATCAAGATTATTAGCAGTGCATGTTATTTATGTAGTTTAACATAACATTTTGAAAATCGCTTGAATTTATATAAAGTTGTTCTGGAGATTTAGCCAAGCTCTCCTCGCGGGATGTGACAGAAGGGGTTTTTCCTAGCACGTAAGTTTGGGCAAAATATTCCTGTAGTCTACCATAAGTGCGGTTTGATTTGTATGCTTCTCCTAAGATAAGAAACTGCCCTTTGGCAGGGACACTTCTGGGTACCTTTCCACCCGAAAGCAGTGTGTTTGCAGAACTATATAAACTTATTATCATAAAAAATGTAAATTAACCCAGGTTTTTTTTTAAAGCGTTCACATTATTTAGATCGGTTTATCTTCATCTTTGTTAATATTATCAGAATATATCATCTGCACCAAACCTAATTGTCTCAATATGATGTTGAAACACCTGATCCAGTACGTTTAATGACGTTAGGCTATGTCACATTTGGTGATTAATAAGATGGGTGACTAATTGGAATTGTTGTAATCTTAGATACGTGGATGATGCAATGAATAACGTCTCGGAATAAGTAATCCTATTTCAGTCGGTTTTACATTTACTTATGCTCACGAACCCTTAGTAACATGCTAATTCCCCCCCTTTTTTAATTCCAAGTACGAATTAAAAAGCAGTTATTCTATCAGCAAATCGTTATTATCAGTTAAAAATTTCTTAGCTTTAAATAGCAATAAGGCGAAATGTAATACGTCTGTCAACCGAGTAAATATGTTCTTATTTTAAATAATAATAGGCGTAAAAGACTAAACAGTCTGTGTCCAGCGGACAGCGTCTGATGTTTTCAGATTTGGTTAATCTCGAACTGAATCTTTTTTTTAATTTACGGGGCGTGTTCATTTTCTTTCCGTCTTACATTGCTGGTAACATCTAGATATGTTCTTGATAATTTTGTTTTTTTCATTAAATTTAAATCTTTACTGCTGTATATAAAAATAATTCTTAATTAATTTTGTTCCCAATTCCAAACTGACCCTGCGTCGTATCACCCGTTAGGTCCCTGCTTTTAATTTAAAACTGGTATCAAAATGTACAAAAATATAGAAATATAGTTTTATACTAAAATTAGTTCCAGCAATGCATCTTGAAAAAACAAACTACCTACAATAAATGTGACTCTCGTCTAAAAACTCTCATTACCAAATTACGCCAAGGAATTTTGATGCAAAAACTGTTTTCCTCCAAAGAATACATATTCAATTTATATCCTAAATATCTTGTCGACATTAAATAACCCACAGAGATTGATATTCCGTAAAATAATTTGAACCAAAATATACGTAGCCATAATAAAAATTAAGCTGTACTAAAAAAAAATCAGACCAGCGATACCTACATGTACATAAAGAATCAGTATCAAATTATATATTTACGTAAAAGAATTCAGTGTGAATTACCTCAATTTTGACGAATCAAAAGACACCGATGTCTTTCGGAGAATACAGCTCTCGTAATGCTGTGATAATAAAAACAATTATGAAGGCAATTAAAAAGTAAATAATGTAAATGGTGGTTTGCTATTAAATAAATTTTTACGTAATAAAATGAGTGAAATCTAGGCCGACTACCTAATTGTTATTTCTCATTCCAGTTATGCAAACAGAAATGATGTTAAAAGTATTTCTAAAATGGCAATTTACACGGTTTAAATTGTATTAATAAGTTTCTTCCACTTTCATTTTCTCCGATTAGTATTTATTTTTACATATGTCAATATCAATTTTTGATAGCACATCAATTCGTGAATGTTTTTCTAAACAAATTATAAGATCAATAAAACAGATTTTTCAGTTGATCAATGTCGTCACTTCTGTTTGATTTAAGACTCAATATGATAGCAAAAAAGAAATCCTTTTGTATTTAATTGCCTTCTTTAAAAAAGGGTACACGCATTTAGAAAATGGACGCCGGGGACTGTATAAGGATAACATATTATTCATACTGATCAGAATGCCTACGAATTTAGTCTAAATCAGAATTAGGCCGGAAAACATGTTGATTTGTAAAAGACACCTGAAGAAGAAATGCGATGTTTATGACTAGAATGATATTTACTGCTGTTAGGAATTTTCAATAATGCAAAATATGCAGACGGCCTCAAAATTGATTTCCATATTCGTTGTCTACTGAGAAAATGAAAGTTTTGTAAATTAGATAGGTCTTTAGATTGTGAACTCATCACTGAGGATTATTTCGTCTTCAGTCAACATGGACAATGCTAACCTCTAGTAGGGTAACTCATTCGGTCTTCTGGGTCTGACGTTTTCCACTGGCATGATGTGGAATAATTTTATTGAATTGATTGTTAGTGCTCATTTTTGAAGAATTGATACACCGTGTTTTGTTAGAGAATTTCTCAGCTCAGAATGATTTTTGTAGTTTATATATCAACCATTCGTCAGTGTAATGAAATTTGCTGTCATAGTGGTTTGATGATCCTGTCACATATCTCAATATTCTCGATGAAATCCGATGAACAAACTCTAATCAAATCAAGTATAAGATGGCTTCCCAAGTTCTGTGAATTTCCCTTCTATATGACTGGCTACTATATGTCTTTTCTATAAATATTTTTATTGATATTATTCTAATAATATTTCTTTTTTGATAATGCAACCACATGAATGTAAACATACTAATAGATTTGCAATAAATTTTCACAAACTTTAGGTAGAAATAACTAGATGCAAATAGGTGTTAAATGTTAATATTTTCTTCTATCGTAGAAAACATTTCTGCTTTGCTGATTCCTTGCTACCTACTATTAAAATATAAATGCAACATTAATCACAGTCTTTTTTTACCCAAGCACTGCTTTATGTTGATCTTTATCCACACTAGTGTCTTAATATATTTCCTTCACACACAGTAAACACTTGTATCTTAATGGCATTATAGACTTGTTTATAAGTCAATCGACTAAAATTGAAAAGAAAATACTTAATAGTTATTATAATTAGCAAATAGTTGATAAAATATTATTAGCTGTTTTGTTTTTCCAGAATTAGAAGAAAAATTAACATCCATAGAATACTATTTCTTTTGTGATTTTGATTTTTGAACTGAAACCATATCTAATATGCGACAGCAGTTTGTCCACGTGCAAGGAAGTCTCTTCTTCTTAGTATTTAGTATTTGTCAGTTATTGCTATTCTTTATCCATTGACTATAATCTACAGCCAAGTGAATGAACTTAAAATTTCTATTCCACCAGTTTCTTGAACCGTATGTGGAATTACAAGGCATGATCTTAGAAAATTAGATGAAGATTCATTTATTTTATAAAGTAATGATTATTTGTAAATTATATATATATATATATATATATATATATATATATATATATATATATAATGCGCGTGTGTGTGTGTGTGTGTGTGTGTGTGTGTGTGTGTGTGTGTGTGTGTGTGTGTGTGTGTGTGAACAAGTTATATATCCGAGAGAAACGGCTTGGAAGTAAATCCTAACGCATTCTATAAATTTCAAATATTAAATCTGATACAGTCAGACGGATCAATGAAATGAAATGTTTTGATGTACACAACTAATATATATCACATATGGAAAAGTAAAATCGGATGGCTATTTCGACAAGTGAAATTAACACTCGCCTCATCAGCTGATACAAATTATTTCTTTTTACTAATGAGACGGGTGTTAAATTCACTAATCGAAATGGTCATCCGAACTTGAAAAATTTGAATATGTGTGCGTGTGTGTGTGTGTGTGTGTGTGTGTGTGTGTGTGTGTGTGTGTGTGTGTGTGTGTGTGTGTAGTAATCCGAATACAGACCTGTTTTGCTGTATCACAGCATATCAGCCAGGTTGGAAGGTCTAGTGATTTGATCTCTCTCGGTGCTTGGAAGCTATGGGCCCTCGGTGAAGGAAGGCATGTTTTTACGTGTGAGATTGACAATGAAACACACGCCAGTCGCCGGAGTATTCAAATTCACTAGTGAATGAACGATGAGGAATAAAATTGTTAATGTCTACCATTTTTCCAATGTGTTCAATCGGCATGCAAGAACAGGAATAGTCACCCGTACGCAGTCCTGTTTGTACTATCATAGCTCATCAGTAAAGTTACACATGCGACTGCTTCTGACCAGGTTCGAAACTGATATCAGTCGACGATTCTATCTCTAAGCTCTGTAAGGGAAGGTAGATTTTAGCGTATTCTATACACGATATAATCACGCACCAGTAGCCGAGAATTTTAAAATTCTTAAATGAATGTAAATAGCTGTGAGTGTTTAATGGTTTTTACGTCTACCATTTCTCCAGCGTGCTCAGTCTGTGTGTGTGGTATTGTGTGTGTGTATGTGCGTGTGTGTGTAATCATTTCGCTCTAAGAAAAAAGGGAATACTACTAGTACCTCAAAGTGTTAAATGGCGTTAAAGTGAAATAGAAGACATAAAGAATCTAGATAGGATTGAGGAAAGGACAAAAATGAAAGGTATTCAGAAGACAGAAGATGACAACTTATGTTTCATTTAAAATTTTGGAGTGTAGGAAAACACTTCAAGGGAAGTAAGTTCCATAGTTAGGGAGTTCGAGAAATAAATACCGTTGGAGTATATGTGGCGAAGGCATTTGGTTACCTTCTTCTTCTACCTTAATGTGCTTACTTCATTCGGGACTTAGGCTATCATGGGTTTTCACGTGTTCGGATCATTGACGGGTCTTTGCAGGCTTTCTCCTCCTACAGCACACAAGCACCGTTCTGTCATACACCTTCTCAGGCCCGTCAAATATGTTAGCCGCTGCTTTCTCTGTCACTTTTTCTTCTATCTAACCTGTTAGTATCAGTTTCTCTAAACCTTCTTTCCTCATTACATGTTTTAGGAAATTTAGGTGTCTGTTCTTGATGACCAGTATTAATTTTCCTTTCGTTTTCCTCCTTTCCAAAACTCGTCATTGCCCACAGGTTCGATCCATGATATACGCAACTTTATTTTCTAGAACCATATATTGCTTCAAAATTATTCTTTCATCTTTAATGATATTGTAGAACTGACATCACATAGCAATCCATTACTCTTTTCTTTCTATCGAAATTTAACAGTCCCTTAATACATTACTCAACTTCTAGAACGTGGCATTTGCCATGCCAATTCGCCTTAGAATCTGAGTCGCACTTTCCGTCTTCAGTTAGAAGACTTCCCGGATATTTAGACTTCTGTACCTATTTAATTTTAGTATCACCCACTGTATTTGTCATTTGGGCTGCTCTTTTTTGCTGATGATACTCATTCATTTTCTTGCAGTATATGTGTAGTACTTTCTTATTACACTCTTCAACTACTTTATAGAGGAGGTTTTGTAGTTTCATTTCTGTGTGTACTATCAGCAAAGGTATCATCGGCGTACCTTGTTTTGTTCAAAACTTGGCCACTGATTACCAATCCTGGTATAACATCTAGGGTCTTTAGAAAATATTTTTTGGAATTTTTAAGTTGGGGATTATTATGGGTTTCGTCAAGCGCTTTTGGAATGCTCGAAACGATGGTAGCACAAGCGGTTGACCTCTCCAAGTGAATCTCTAAACTCCATATATGTTATAGTGTAATTTCCCTGCAAACATATTTAAAACACTTTCTAATTGGACTATTAGCTGATTAAATTATATTTAATCTATAGCAAATTTAACTCATGACAGTGTACTATAAATAAATATAGATATATATAGTGGCTTTGGAACCAGTGACTCAAGTTCGTCTTCGGAGAAGCTATATATATATATATATATATATATATATATATATAGTGGCGGTGGCACCAGTGACACAAGTTCGTCGGAGAGGCCATATATATATATATATATATATATATATATATATATATATATATATATATATAAACGTTTATGGTGACATTTATTTGGCCCTTTCTGAAAATGTCACTGGTATATAACTAGTTATTCTAGTTGAATGATATTTGCTGCCATATATTTTTTCTTTTTTTCTCTCTCCCTTTGTCTCTCCCTACCTCTATAATACACACACACACACACACACACACACATATATATATATATATATATATATATATATATATATATACTGTTCAAATTATACCAAAGGCACCATGCTATATAACCTACAAACCAATGATTAAAATCGGCTTGAAATATCAAGACAGCGTTTCTTTAAAATTATATATATTTAATTAGATCATTCTTTGCAATACTAGGGTTGGTCTTAGATGTGTAGTTTTACGAAGAGGCATGTACGGGGGAGTGACGGCTGAAGTTGTCTTTCCTTTACTTTTCGTTTCCCCAGTTTGTCTGCTCGGTCCTCTGTCTGTACCCAGGAAAACACGGCCTTATATGTAAGTTTATGTTCTGTCAATCTTCACACAATTACGTCATTACCGTGCAGGTCAAATCGCCAGTTGTTTTCTTTGGTCAGCTGCATTTTGACGTAACAGCTTATTGTTTCTTTCATTGTTCTATTTTTTCCTTCTTTGTGATGCTGATGCAAATGCGTGTTTATATCTTTTCTTCTGACAACCGAAACATATATCTCGTCGGCTGTAAAATATTATTTATTGTTTCATAACTCCAAGTAATTTAATGTAAATTATGTTCTCTTCTGACCGAAACATTTTATTAAATTATTTCTGTTGTTTATATTTCGTGACCTTAAAAACCAGAGTTATTGCCACAATACACATTTTGTTTTTGTTTTTGACTTCTAGATTCAACTGAAATCATTGAGTAATCCTTTTTCGCCTTTAGCAGGAAGAAATTCCTTTCAAGTACAATTAAATTCTGTTCCACATAAGTTTGAACTGCAGGAAATCAGTTTTTATTCTCGATAACGAACAATGGACAAATAATTCGGTGGATAATTTTGATTTATCCATGGAAGCTCTCGATTCTACAGAGTCTTCAGATTTAGTTGGATTTTTTTCTGTACAACTTCATGGCGTTTATAGACATCAATTTATATAATACAGGATTTTATAGAGACGACTTATGATATTCATTAATCCCGTTGGGTAACGTAAATAGACTTAGAAAATTAATTGATAGAGGTTTTAAACCTTTTGGTTTTAGCATAGTTAATAATCACAAAATAAATGTAGTTGACCTCTTAGACACAATGCTAGACATAGATTTTAATAATTTTTAGACTTACCAAAATATATCCCTATTCTTATAAACCCTAGCTCTAATCATCCACCATCTGTTATCAAAGATATTCCATGATCGGTTGAACGTCGCATTAACATACAATCATCCAGCAATAAAATATTCGAAAATAAATACGATACAATACTTAGAGATAATAGTTATCAACCTTCTAAGATGAATTTTGTAGAAAAATATAGTGGTTTCAGAAAAAAAAATCGGAACAAAAAAATCATATGGTATAATCCTCAACTTCATCAGTTACAGAATTCTAAACTTGGACGGAAATTTCATAAAATAATTGAAAAACCTTTTCCCAAAAAATAAATCTATCAGAAAAATTTTCAGTAGGAATATGCTAAATTTCAGCGATAGTTGCTCTAATAATTTAGAAAAAGTAATTAAATTACATAACAATAAAATATCGAAATTATACAACAATAACAATATTACTTCTACAGCACATTTTGATTTACCCCATGGTGGAAGTTTTTGTAATTGTGGAAACACTAACCAGTAACCCTAATTAATAAACGTTTAATTGAATCCCTGGTCTACAAAATCCTTTTTTGTCGATAAATCCTAGGGTTTGTAAAATGTATATTTGTAATACAATGAACTTTTGTAAAAACAGTTTTTACAATCATCTCTTCTTTTCACTAATCAGGATAAACAAAATATGATATCACTTTCTAAATATTTCTGGAGGTTAACAGAAAAAAATAAAACACCTTAAGGCAAATGGAATATTCTTAAACAACCTACAATATCTAGATCGTTAATGAACAATATTTTGAAGTGTATGAAGAATGACATATTACTGAATAAGAGGAATGAAACTACAGTAAATTGTAAACATATTAAAGAATTAACCTTACAATCCTGCTAGAATTATAACATATAGTTTGAAACTCCAGTAATTAAAAACTTTTTCTAGTATTAGTCTTACTATCTTGACAATTTACTTTAACTCTATGTTATTTCTTCTGATGTAATTTTATATTTATTTTCAATTGCAATATCTAATCTATTTACTGACATCAATAATTTTAATTTTAATTTTAATATTTTTTCGTGTATATTTTATTTTTCAATTTTTTATTTGTATTTGTTCTATTTTATTTTTAATTTCAATTTTTTAAATTCTAAATTTTTATTTTAATTTAATTTTTTAAATGTAATGTTATGTTTAATTCTTATTCATCTTATAAAATATATTACTTGTCCATTTTTTTATATTAGAGATAATATATTTTTAGATGCCCTCAGGATTGCCCTTTATGAATGATTCCTATATTTGTGTCTGGGATTTCGTCAGTTTTTTAAATGCCAAAACATTTAGTTTTATACAATGTAACGAACGTCTCTAACTGCAATTCACTTCTTACCAAATTATGACATTGTACTTTTTGCTGCATCTGTTGTTCCCTATTTTTTTCCCGCTGTGTATTTATTCACTTTTTCAGTTTGTTAAGCCCAGGCGTCGAGTGACCGACATTTGCGTGACAGATATCTATTTTACTTATTTTCTAAATGTGTGGTTTCTCTCTCCTAGACGTTTCCATTGCAACTTTCCGCTCGGTCCATTCTCTCTTATTTTCCTCTTTGCTTTTTATTATTTCTGTGTATTTTTCATTCATCTTGCTTTCCCATTTTTGAAATTTCTCTTTTTTATTTCTCTTCTTTTCTACCCTCTATCTTTTATCTCTTTTTTTCTATCCTCTTCCTTGTATGAAAAAATTTCCAAAAATAAAAGAATATGAGTTTTTTTTTTTAAAATGACATTTATTAGCATCCTATTGTGGATCTCCGTCGCCAGTTTACTGTGGAGTCGTGGCGAAGCATCACTGCAAGTAGTGACCGATTTTTACCGGAAGTAAGACACGGAACACAGATGTATATTCATTAGTACAACAAGATATTCGAAGTAAATTTCTAAATACGTGATGTAGAAATAAATAAGATCAAAGTTAATATTCCGTTGATTATGCCTGACTAGTAGCTGTCGTCAACTGCCTTCACGGAAGTCAAGCAGGTAATCTTATATAAAAAAAAAGGAAAAGTCTATTCCTCGTAAAAGAGAAACATAGCACATCAATATTAACTAACAGGTGCATTTATGTAGTCGATTATAGTTTCTACATATTATAAAATATAATTTATATTAAATATTCATTGCTTTATTTTTACATTTAGCCCTCTTTTGAATTAATGTCTTGAACGTTGCAAATATTTTCTTCGTTCTTTATTCATTCGTATATATATATATATATATATATATATATATATATATATATATATATATACGCTCAATACATTAAAAAGATAGATCATGTACTTCAGGAAAAAGGGAAGAGTCTGTGTTGTGAAATGTCAAAGATTTTGTCTGCTTGTAATGAAATTCATTTTATTTGAACTTGAAAACTGCCTTCAGCACTTATATTACCTGCCATCTGTCTTTTCCGTCACTAAATGAATCTTCTTTACTTTCCGGATGATTTCCTCATCCATTGCTCAACGTTGAATCAACAGGATCTATTTGCTAGCCAGTGACTCCAACTTTAGGGTAATAACTTCTCTTTGGAAGACATTTTCTTCCAGACTCTGGCTTATATAATCTAATTCAACCCTACATTTTAAATTCTTCAACTCGCCAAGTTTATCTTCTGTGACAGGAATTGAAAGATTTCAGTGATCTTTCAATTCAAAGATTTCAGTGATCTTGTCGGGAAGACGAAATCGCATGTCCATACTTGGTTACCCGGAAACGAATAAATGTGAACTCGGAGAGAGGACAGAGATTCATGAAAAGTAATTAATTTATTTGAATCTTGGACGAAAGATCCGATTGTTCTCGATACGCGTGTACAAGACGAGTAAGCAAGGATTACAGCGCAGAGAATGTGAATAAAAATGTTGATAACGGAACAGTATTTCACAAAATCCCCGTCCACAATGAATAACACACAAAATTAAGAGACAGAGAGAGAGAGAGAGAGAGAGAGAGAGAGAGAGAGAGAGAGAGAAAGAAAGAGAGAGATAGAGGGAAGAGAGAGATCATGTGTTAACTTAGGAGGAGATGCTATCATGGCTCGAATAGTATTATTAACATATATAGGTCAGGCATATATATATGCGCACACATGTGTGTATGTGGTTTTATTCAAAAGGCAAGCTATCGAAACTTTTAGTGAACGTTTTTCGGTGGCCAGGATTTTAACAGAATTAATAACGTTTATCAACCTGTAATTTTGTTAACCACTGATAGGAAAATGGTTAGAACAGTTATACAAAGTAGTACTGAAAAGCAAGAAGAAAAGAAACACTATTTACTGTAACCTACTCTGCAGATTGTGGCTTCAGAATATGCCGACTGCACCCACCTCTAATATGATCTAATTAGCATGGCGATAAACAAATCTAGCAACAAAGCTTTTGATCTAGAGTTTTTTTTAAGCATTTTTAATTGCTGTTCTTCCTAGTTCCAGCTTCACACGGGATAGTAGCTCCTGTTACAGTGCAAGTTTTGGTCAAATAATTTACCCCCAAAACATAATGAAAACACTAATATAAAACATATTGTAAAAAAATCTATTCATACTAACTGATCTTAAAAATGTGTCTTAAATAATCCACCGAGAATGATAGTTGATTATACAAAAGTAACCAGAGTAAATTAAATTATTTACTGTAACATCAAAATATTCATAATCTTCATAAAATATCCAATTCTAGTCAATTTGGGCGCATTGGTGTCAAGCATGTGCTTAGGTTTACAAATAATTGACATAAAATTTCAGAAGAGTATACAAAAAATTATTAGGGAATAGGATTCTATCAATTGAAAAAAAAGAACGTGAAAGGCTACGTAATATATATTATAATATATGTAAGTGTAGGCTTAGAATTTCTCTCAGGTGATTTGGATAACATAGATACGATCCTGCATATGAATGTTTGGAAAAAAATTAACATGTCATCAGTTAAAATGGACTAATAAAAATACGAGTAACAATTAAATTCATAATTAGAATGATAAAGAGAAAGAGTTGGAAATGTATACGACGAACACTAATGGCCTGAATAATTTTACGCTCACACGAAAGCAAGAGCAGTAAAACCATAAGGATTTTGCGTGGATTAAAGTATAACAGGAACAACAAGGATGATATATTAGGTAGAACGACAGTATATTTGGACGGTTATTGTTGACGCACGGAACATTGATTTCAACTAAAAAAAAAAACAGACATAAATTCTCTGTATTCGGGCAGAGAGGAACCCAAACACAAACGATGATGTGCATAATTGCAGTCTCTTCTGAAGAAAAAATAAACGAGAATCGATCAAGCTTAGCTGGGGTGTACAGGAAATTTTTACTAGAGCTTATGCGCTCGAAAATATCACGTGAAAATTGGTTCTGTGCCTCATCCCAAATTAGTGGGGAGGATTTGGGTAAATACCTAGTCATAGGTAAACGAATATCACTTCACCCAGTCTCTTTCTCTTTCTCCCTCTCTCTCTTTCCCTCTCTCTCTCTCTCTCGATTGATCTATCTATCTATCTATCTATCTATCTATCTATCTATCTATCTATCTATCTATCTATCTAAACCTAATGAACATAGTCATATAAAAGAGGCCCCATTCAAAATCGGTACGCTGCATTTCTCAATTAACAATCACTTTGCGATTTGATCTGTTTCTCTTTTGTACAGTTTATTCATTAGGGTTCCCTCACTCAGTTAAGTGCCATATGTGATACACATTTGGGCAATCATGTCCTGAAAGTGACATGGTTTACTGGCCAGTTTACCCGCAAAAAGTTTCGATTACTTTCCGCAGTAGACTGGTTGCCGACGAAGCCTATAAAACGGAATCTCTCCTGCAATTTAAGCCATAGCTTGAGAAAAAAAGAACCGAATTAATTCGTTTCTTAAAGTTTTTTTTTACCTATTTGAATGCAAAGAATGTAACTGTCATTCGATTTAGGCTCTACGATTTTCAGTTCCGCGCCGATATACAATTTCATACTCGATTTAAATTAAGCACTTATTATTATGTATACACCTATCTGTTATTTTTTATTATTTTCTGCTTATATCTCCTGTATATTTTTGTTGCATAACTTTAATTGGTTTCTACATTTAATCACTGTGATATTTTTTCATATTTTTCTTGTTATGTAACAGGGTTTTATTCATAGTAATGTTGTTTTACCAAATGTAATAATTAAAAAAACGACTCAAACACTATGATCTGATGGTTTATTTCCTTTGTCGTTTCAGGTGTTTTAATTTCCGTATTTTTTTTGTTTGGTTAGATTCTTATTTTCTGATGATTAAATTGAGGTGTGGTAACGACAACTGGGTGTTGACTTCAGTGTCACCTCACACACACGATTCGAGATTCACTTTAAGATAAGAATATAATAAACCGGTAGATTATACTTTATCATACATATATATATATATATATATATATATATATATATATATATATATATTCATTTATGTATATACTCATACATAAATATATGTATATATATATATGAATATATATGTTCATATATAAATATTCGTATATAAATGTGTATATATATATATATATATATATATATATATTTTCATATATAAATATTCAATTATAAATGTATATACAAGTAAAGTATACATTTCTCTCACCTACGCGATTATCACAGCAAAGAAATAAAATTATTTTTTTCATCACTTTGCCTTGATAAAATCCATGAAAAAACGAAACGCCCACGCGAGGAATATATAATTTTCCTCTTGTCGTCTTTATCTAACCATACTCTTCTTTGCCGCGTATTATAACTACGTATACATTTGTGTATATATATATATATATATATATATATATATATATATATATATATATATATATATATATATATAACCCATATTAAATACCTTCTTGTTGCTTATAATCTCATATAATATATTTAGTAGCTTTACTTCTTGTTCTTTTTTTATGTATATTGTAATTTGGTTTTCTGGTAATAATTTGAGAGACGGATCTTCAGGCGTCGGTCGTTGTTCCGTTTTCATGTATTATTACTTCAAATTTTAGAAGCCAAATATATCTTTGCCACATAATTTAATAAATTAAACAATTTTAACGACCAACCCTCCACTTTCCTAATCTAACGCCAATATATCTTAGCGACGTCAAATTTTATGCTCAAATAACCGTACAAATATCAGCATCATATCTCCTTTTTTACCAGAATTCACACGAGACGAGGATAGATGATCGTTCAAGAGAGTTAACTTTCAAATGGAACTGATAAAGAAAAGTAATGTATGAATGAAACAATGACTAAGAAATGAATAATATAAAGGAATCGAAGATTGTATCGATT
Source organism: Ascarosepion bandense (assembly GCA_037127315.1). Classification (NCBI taxonomy): domain Eukaryota; kingdom Metazoa; phylum Mollusca; class Cephalopoda; order Sepiida; family Sepiidae; genus Ascarosepion; species Ascarosepion bandense. Next base: position 2,532,992 of record JBBBDQ010000980.1, on the reverse strand, counting down.
GACTCTCGGATCAGTTATACTTGTAGTGTTCGTTGAAACACTGCGCGGGTCTTTTCTCACGTTAAATCATATATCCTGAAAAGTGGTACGTCTACTTACAGACTAAAAACTTTATATCAGACGTACATAAATATGATAAAAACAGGCTATATTCTTATTGTTTTAATATCACTACCAAATATTGTCTGTTGCTTATACTATATATTTAGAGATCTCTGATCAAACCCAAATACAATTATACAAATTGGAGTAGATAGATCTTTCTATCGCCAGGTTCACACTCCACCCACGTCTATTGAACAGGTTAAGAGGCTCATCCCTTGTTCCCTGTTTAAGATGTGGTTTCCGGCTTTCTCTTTTCCAATCTTCTCACTTTTTTAATTTTTTTTTCAATTGGAGTAGATTGATCTATCTATCGCCAGGTTCACACTCCACCCACGTTTATTGAACAGGTTAAGAGGCTCATCCCTTGTTCCCTGTTTAGGATGTGGTTTCCGGCATTCTCTTTTCCAATCTTCTCACTTTGTTTTTTATTTTTTTTTCAATTGGAGTAGATAGATCTTTCTATCGCCAGGTTCACACTCCACCCACGTCTATTGGACAGGTTAAGAGGCTCATCCCTCGTTCCCTGTTAGGATGTGTTTTCCGGCTTTCTCTTTTCCAATCTTTTCACTATTACGTAGCCCCCTTCACATCAGTGGCGTTACCGCCTTGCTCGGGGTGATACGATTAAAAAAAAATACAATATTATTGGTGATATCCTGGCATCACTTACCTACTCTCCCAATATAGTTTTCCCGTGCCTTATCTATAAATAATTCATGGCGATTCTTCCAATGAACTTTCTTCTATGATATATAGACATCATGAATTAAAGCGTAGTATTAAATTGGCGTAAAGTTCTCATCATTTAAGATTTCACTGAGACATATTTTATGCTAACAGTTTCTTTTCTTGCACTCCTCACCGTCAAATGTGATCTTCGTAAATATAAATTCAACGTAAACGGTAATCTTTTGTTTTCTTATTTTCTGTTTAATTTTTGTTTTTCATCCTTAATATTTTGCTTTTATTCACATTTTTTCAAATTCAATAATCTTTTGCGCCTTCATAGGTTCATATCTCTTATTTTATTGAAAAAATATTTGAACAGTACGAAAATATATGGCTGTATCCTTTATACTTACCAAAGGCAATTGCTAAATATTTATCTATGTATATACCATATTGTACAATACCCAACAATGAATTTTTGAATAATAAAATGTCACATCTATATATTTTGAACTAAAACAATAAATATCTCAATCTATGAAATCAACATTTTTTCAAATAAGCATAATTTAAATAACCATGTTTATTTTCGAAATTTTCTTCCTTAATCATACATACTTTCTGTTTGATATATGAGGATTTTTATTTAAGAAACTGAAACAAATATTAGAAAAACGCGTTTTATTCTGTTCGCGAGATGTGTCTTTTATGTAATTGCTATAAATTTATTCTTTGAATAAGAGCAGCTGTTTCTTTAATATTGTTCCTTTCAACGCAATTAGTATCCCTTAAAAATACGCTTGTTTCACATAAATAAAAAAGATGGTGATCCGCCTGAGATTTTTCACATTTGTTTTACACAAAGACGAAGGAAATATATTCTTTTTTAAGGATTTTACGTCAGAATTCAACTCCGTCTGCGGAATGTTCTTTTCGGTGTTTATTTTTTAGGCAATATTTAAAAAACTAACTGCTTTGATTTTTTTAAATGGCGTATCAAATAATGAGAACAGTGATCGAGCATTCATAATGAAAATTTGAATTTAAAACTTGTTCTGACCATTACGCTGATATTTTTAATTCGAACCTAGAAAGATTTACTATGCGCAGCTTAGATGTAACATAAGGCCGAAATGGTACACACAGAGAAACTTGGACACATTAATTATGCGTAACTGATCTAGCGGGTAATGATTTTTTAAGATTAGCTTGGATTATGAAAATTTATGAATGTTTAGAGAAACCAGTGAGATCCCCACTTCTCAGTAGTAATTGGCGTACTAAAATCAACTTGCTAATAACTAAGCCACGTCTTAGTGCTCACCACATGAAAAAGTATGCAGTGATTGATGTACGAAATATGTCTGTATCTAGTATCTAACTCGAAGCAAAGCCGAATTTAATAGCATATGTGAAGAGCTTGTTCCGAACAATGTTTCTTATTCGTATTCACGTTCATTCAGACGATGAAATCCGGGCAATCTGCTATTGTTTAAAAAGAAGCACATGTATTAAAAATTTTAACCAATGAGACCAATTCTAAAGAAAAGCATCTTATCTGAGACGATTAACTTATAATGAACGCTGTCCAACTGTAAAATCAATGTCGATTTATCCTTTTTTTCTTGCCGTAGAAACAACTGAAACTCACGAAGACAAACACAACGTCGAACTCTCTCTCTCTCTCTTTCTTTTTCTCTCTCGCTCTCTGTGTCACCCTATGTTTAATTCTCTCTGACTGAACACATATACATGTTTGTGTGGACACAATTACGAGAGGCGGTAATATCCGTGTTTTATATTTTCGTTTATTTAAGTTATATTTTTGAATACAGTTTGAATTTTCTTTTTGAATTGGAGAGGGATATACAAATTGAATGTCCTGAAAACGTATTTCATGTTGGCTCTTCGGTTGATTTTCTTTGGTGTCATATCAACGTCTATGTCTCATTTAATTTTGAAATCTAAACATTATATTGAACACCTATTATGGCTTCAACTAAATATATTTTGAACGCAATTGTGTTATTTCAACTACATATAAAAAGTATTATTGGTCATTTTCGTATAAAATATATGTTATTAATTTTAATTTAAATGTATATTTATGGTATTATGTTTATATACAAATACATTTCTGGTATATTTATATTTATATGTACTGTATATATATATTTTATACATTCACAAAGTTTTATTTGTGATCGGTGTTCCATATTTAACGATAGCTGGGAACTTAACATGTGCTCTCAACCATGTCATAATTGATCTCAAAAAATATTTTAAATATGGTTATTACATAAAACCCACAAAATATGCAATATTCCGTTCAGAGACTTTGCTGATGGATGTACAGTTATGAAAAATGATAGAAGCAACTGCTTCAGTGTCCTTTGTTTTATCATATTGTCAGTCTTAGACCCACTGGAATGAGAGAATGCAATCGATTTCTAATTTTCCATCGGATTAAGTTATTTGCAGTAATATTATTCTATTTTCGGAATGTATGATGAAATTTGTTTGGCTTTAAAAAATATTGCGTCATCTGTGATCGCATCAAATTTTTATCACAACCAGACACTACTATCACGACTGTTGATTAGTTTTCATACGGTCATAATCTGCGATGGACTACAAAAATTTGTAAAGCTGCATAAACAATCTATCAAGCCATACAGAGAGAGTGCGGATATAGATGTTGTTAGCTTTACAACTGTCAGTTTTGTCATCAGGGCGAAGTAACGAAATGGAAACTTCAGTCAAAAAATTAAGGGAAAAATAGGTGGAAAAAACAAGAAACAGCTTGTATGCTATCAGTGAAAGTGTGAAAGATCATAGGAAGATAATATGCGTTTCGTTTAAACTGATTTACATAAAGATGTAGATTGTAGTGATACCCAGGATAAACATAGCGAAGATTTATTACTTAAATAATTAAATGTTTAAGTTTTCATGTAGAAATATATAATATACATGAAATAATTGTGGTGAGAAATATTACATTCACAAAACAAGAAACCAATTGATTATGAAAGTAAAACAAATATTTATTAAAAGACAATTAATAAAAGAATAATTTAAAAAAAACTGTTCCTTTTGTTAAATGTTAATTGCCTACACAACGAAATTTTCGTAAATATATTTTAGTGGGACTTAATGTGTTGATGCGTTTTTAGTATGAAACGTTAACAGCTCTTTAGCTTAAGCTTGAATCTTTCATGTCATTAGTTCGAAAGAGGAAAACCCGGAGGAGGGACATAAAAAAGGGTTCACTTATTTTTATATTCGAGATCTGCTGCTGATATTAGAATATTACTTTTAAGAGCTTCTAATGCTACTGTTATGTTCAAAGGAAGCTAATGACATTACAGTGTATTTCAGTATCCTCTTCCAAACAAGATAATTGTACGATTATCTGAGAAGAGACAATCTTTGTTATTTTTAGTAAAAAAAAATATTTACATATGCCATCAAATATTACGACCGCTCTTTAAAGTTTTAGGTTTTTTCTGCTTCTTCGTTTCAAATGAATGATCACCAGTATTTATTAAATGTACCGTTTTTAGTCTGTTAAATAGAGTTTGGTTTTGTGTTTGGTTTGGTTTGTTTGATGGCATATTAAACTCTTGGAGTCATTTAATGCCGAACCGTTAGTTCCTTCAGAAACATATTTTTTGTTGAATACATTTTTTTCCTTCAAAAAGATATCGTTGTCGGTAACATTTTTCTTTCAAAAACATTTTGTTGGTAATATTTTTTCTTCCAAAAAGTGTTCTTGATAATATTTTTCATTCAAAAAAGTTTTGTTGGTAATATTTTCCTTCATACTTAAAGAATATATCTCAAAATATTATGTTTTATACTTTTATATAAAATTGACCTCTGCTTGGAGGGTTAACTATTTGCCAATAACTGGAACACCATTCCGGGTGAGAGTGGACCTGGAAATAACAACAATTAAAAGTTGGTTCTATGCTTCTTACAACCTCCCAATCAGAGGCCTTCCTGCCGGATGCAGTTTACCGTCATGCCCAGGAACATTACCGGAATTATTCACTTGTTTATTTTTAATTACAAGTGTGAAATATTTATCTCTACATTTACTACCGTGTAAGGACCTTTGTCTGCGCTGTGGTACAGTGAATACCGACTCGCATTGACACATTTATGAGAGTCGATTTGAATATATTTGCATTCACTTACGCGTAAATACCCTACAGAAAGGTAATAATCAGTCACTTCCTTCTAGTTATGGGTTAAATAACAGGCCAGATTGGGTTATATAGCCAAACAGTCTACCGCATAATGCAATCACAACCTACAGCAGGATAAATCTCTGCCCAATCAGTCATTTAACTTTTGAGACATGTTCGCCCAAGCGTGTATCAGGTATGGCACTTAGCTCACTGATGGACATCTATAAGATGGTTGTAGGTTATGTTTTTGTTTTACATTGATTGTTTTTACTAATAACCTTTGAGTGATTCTCTCTCATATGTTACATGGGTGGATTGTCTATGAGACGATGATCTTACTGGAGACTTCTTCACTCTCAACATATCAGCAAATGAAGCAGGGTCAAAGATTTGTTCATTTCATTTGATTGTTAACTCTCCGGGTAGACGTGAATGTGCGCCACGTAAAAATTCGGCAGCAGAATTCAGTGAATCCCATTTTAAGCTGTTCTAAAAATATTAACGGTATATTCTGAAGCTAAGAAATGTAGTTTGTGGTTGTTTTTACGTGTTATATACTGCACCTAAGAAACGGTGTTGATGAACGATATAAGATTTAACGACGGACAGCGTGTATATCAAAATATATCCATTTACTCTCGTCGGGTGACGTGTCATAGAGTGGAGATATGTTCCAAAGTGATTGAGGAGCCAGAGGCCGCACTTGTCAGCAGTTTTCCCTGGTCTTTCTAGAATTTAGTTCAAATCCTGATTCTCAACAGACTGGATGCTACAAATAATGTCTGCCTCTTATATTAGATTACGTCATATCCTGATACATTATTATCTTGTATGAGATTACATCATATCCTGATACATTTTTTACATAATTTCAAAACGCACATTATCTGATTTTGGCTAGGCTGGTTTCAAAACAATCAAATAATTTCCTGACACGGAGAAGTTTATCTGCATTCTTAATTTTAACAATAATCAATACATATAAAAACACTTTTTAATTTTTTTGTAAAAGTTTGCATATTTTTACTGTTTCATAAAAATAAACTTCTTCAGAAAATTATTCACAGCTCATAATCTATAAAATATGGCTTCCTTCACAGAACGATAAAGAGCATTTTATCATGCTGTTAGTCTCAGGATGATAAGCGGTTCTAAAAATTATGTTTTTACCAAGAAGGTTAGTTAGGGAAGCTAAGAGTGAGTATTCAAATGTTCTTCCTCTATCCGTGATGATGGTTGTGGGAACAAATATTTGCGGACCCTGCTAACTGATTCTGTATTGATTCCAGTAAAGCGTGTTATTTCCGGTCAGCGTTGAAACGGTCAATACAAGTGAGGAGAGAGTAATTTTCACTACAGGGAAAGAATGTTATAGTAATGCTTATATAGACATGGCCAAATCGCGTATAAAAAATGTAGGATTTAGTGTGTCACACTACATTGGCTTTGCGGCCTGCTACACAATGGTAGCTCACGCTCGAATATGCTGTACCGAGTAAAAGTTTCTGATAACTTCTTTGAAAAGAGAGACCTGGGTAACGTGTTGTTTAATTCACGTGGTTGCAAGACTGTTCCATTGTGAAAATTCGAGGCATCGGCAGCCAAGGGTAACTCTGCTTCATGACTGGGAAACCGTTGTTAATCAACAATGTCTAACTGTTCCTTTTACAAATTAAATAGTGACACCTTATTTTCAAAAAGACTGATATCACAGTTCTCTTTTTGTGTTCTTGAAGAACATCTGCCAATGGAGAAAAATATTTCCGCCAAGTTTTTTTCTCAATATTAGAACCCTAAAAGTCAACATAAGAAAATCTAAATTTACACTTAATTGGAAATCTTTTGAAAAGAAATCTAGTACATAATTTTTATGTTCTGGCAAAGAAGTGACAATAAGCATATCAATGGAGCTGAAAACTGATATATGATCGTATAAATAAAAAAACACAGTACGAAATTTGCTTTTATCTGATTGTTTCACATTTATTAAAGCTTGTTCAGATAAAAGGTTTGGGTCAAGTGAGTAGTATATATATATATATATATATATATATATACGGAAATATACGTGTTGATTTGAATACCAGTTTGTTGATATGCGTTTTTACGTATGTATTTATTTGCTATTGTACCTACGTAATCAATTTCACAGACACATCTATTATGATACTTTTTACAGCTAGTCAATGTAACCATTATAGTAGGCATCCTTATAATTAAATATGAGAATAATTTATATGTGTCAAATGAATTTGAGTAAAAGTGCGACGAATTAGGCAAAAATATTTTCTGACGTTCTGAGATTTAAAATTTTTCCCATTTAGAATTTTTTATTCATTTATTCACTTTTTCATATAATTTTATATTTCATTCTACATCTCATTCCTTCTTTGATTATTTATATTTTTTATGAATTCATGGTCATTTTTTTGAATTTATCATTTGATTCAATATATTTTTTGTTATTTTTTATTTTTAAATTCTATATGATTATAAGATTTGTATAAATAGAATATATTAGTTTATAACGAAGAAAACCATTTAAATCAATTGCCATTTATTATCAAACACAGACAAATCGTGAATTTCATTAAACTTTTAATGCAGTTCATCATGCAAATGGAATAATATGTATGTATATATATGCGCCGTATCGGATTCGAATTTCGAGCAGTTATCCTTTACGGCATTTGCACATACTAGAGTCGGTTTCGAAAGATAAAATTGCGCATAAACTCTATTTTACAGCCACTTATACCTTTTATGTGCCAATAAAAAAAACAAAAAAAACAAAAAAAATAAAAACAAATACACTAATACAGTTATCAGTAGAAAAGCTCTTTTCATAAGAAAACTGGTTCACTAAATTTTAACATGTGTTGATGTCGGTGAAAATAAAATGGAAACAATCTCGTATATATTATCAAATCAAGAGTAAAAAAAATAATAGTTGATCTGATGCTATTTTTCACAATCATATATACGTGTGTTTTTAGCGTTCTCTTTAGAGTGTCACAGGCCATCTACCAGATACGATGTTCAGGCAAGAGAATGTTCAAGACATAGAAAGAACACTACATAGATTTGCTAGCCGTCTGAATGACACCAATCCTGATAAACTACATTTTGCACACGCTTTCTCTTTTTCACACAGCACTAAATGGTTCTACTCTTTCCACTTTCTTCTTTTTCTTCTATGCCCCATGTCCCTTCAGGATATTGGCGATCATGCCTTTCCACGACTTCCTATCCCTGGTGGTTCTTAGCATGCCTGCTCCTGTTACACAATGAAACCCTCGTTCAATCATCTACCTGATTAGGTCCTTCAAATATGTTAACGGTTGCTTTCCCCTGTGTTTTTTTTTCCTGTAGCTGGCTTGTTAGTATTAGGTACTCCAAGCCTTCCTTCCTCATTACTTGTCCCAGGATCTTCAGCTGTCTTTTCCTGATGCTCAGTATTAATTTCCTTTTTGTTTCCCTCATTTCCAGGACCTCATCTTTGCTCATATGCTAGATCCATGATATTCGCATCATCCTTCTGTAGAAACACATTTCAGTTGCTTCAAGTTCTTCCTTCCTTTTTGATGATATCGTCCAACATTCACTGCTATATTGAAGAACTGACAACACATAGCAATCTAGTACTCTCTTGCTTGTTTCTAGTTAAATTGTCCTGTATCTTAATAATTTACTCAACTTCTTGAATGCTTACTCCGCCATGTCAATTCGCCTTTGGATCTCTATGTCGTACTTAATAGTCGGAAAAAGAAGAAAGTGTTACAAGATTATAATTACTGCTTTTTCTCATGCTCAGAATAAACGTGTTGGCCAAATACAATTGTTTACATATCAGTGACAGCAGACATTTCAATTTTCAAAAATCAAGTTCGTCCCACTTTAACTGAACTGATCTTTAGAACTAACATTCAAAAGAAAAAATTAATGCAGACCTTTCAATCATAAATATTATTTCACAAGAAAAAAATTCATGTAATTTCTTTTCGTTAAATAAATTTACATTCATTAATACAACGAGACGTTCAACTTTTGTTTAATGTTCTAAATTTTTTAAATGTGTGTGGCCTTGGTAATGTCTGTTACAAGCCTTTTTGCAACCATAGCTCACGCTTCCCGCACTATCCTACAGCACTTGAAGATAGATCTCAAGTAGACATATACACTGATGACACTACCGCTTACTTTCACCTCAATCAAAAATCTGCCGAAACTAACAAAACGAACTTCGCTGCTGATCTTGAAAAGGACCAGCAATCTGTGCTGAACTGGGGTAAGGAATGGCCTGTGAATGCTAATGCTTCCAAAACGAAGTTGCTTTTTATTAACCATCACAGACCGATTGCTCCTACCCTCCATTAGCATAGATCAGGCTAGTCTCCCTGAAAGCCAAAACGGAGCCCACTTGGTTTAATACACAACAGACCTCAAGTGGAATGACTATATCAAATCCATAGCTAAATCAGGCTGCTAGGAAGGTTGGCTCTGGGTAGGACTAGGCGGTTTTTCCCTTTTCACACCATCCTGCACATATATAAATCTATCATCCACCCATGTATTGAATACTGCGGCCATATTTGATCGGGTGCCCCTGATATTCACCTATGGTTCCTTGAAAAAATCCCACGTAGACTCTATAATGTGATCGATCCCGACATGTCAGCTCAGATACAGTCACTTTCTCACCGGCGCCTGTATCTTCCCTGCGTCTCTTCTACAAATATTTTCATGGCTTCTGCTCCGAGGAACTTAGATTGTTTGTGCCCATTATCTATGAATTTACTCGAGCCAGAAGATTAGCAACTATGTCCCACCCTTTTACTGTGAAAGCAATAAAATGTAAACGCAACTTCTACACCAGGATCTTTTTTTCTCGCACTTCCTGGCTATGCAATTTTTTTCCGTTTACTTGCTTCCCCAATAGCTATAATCTCCAAGAATTTAAACATAAAGGGAATAGTCATATCCTATCTCAGTGACTTGCATCCTCTCTCTCTCTCATGCACATCTCTCAGTCTGCTACACTCTCATCACTATTCTCATCCTTCTCTTACCCACTTCCTGACAGCCCCTATAACCTCTCACTCTTTCACATAAATTTCCTCCAAAATATAACCCTTGCCTTGCTTAAGGTGATATGATTACCAAAAATACACGTAACATTCCTTAATGTTGTACACACATTGAACACATTGTGTAGTTGTATTTTCCTGCTTTTGAAATCTCAGAAGGATATATAAGTACAAAGAGGTTTCCATTTTCATTTATCTTTGTTTCATAATGTATAGTAAAGAAAATAAAGAAACAAATTTTTAATTAATTGTTCGTGGAAAAGAATGTTAAATGATTTAAACGCATAACTGGTTCAATTTTTTCAATGTTTTTACTAAATTATATTAAAGACCATCAAAAATCGTGTGTTAAGCATTTGTAACTTTAAATGTTTTCATTCATCCTAATTCTATGAGTTTTCGGCTTCTGTAAACCATTTTTAAAGAAAATTCTATTGCTTTGCTAAAGATTCGTTTCAAGTTTTAACTTTCTTTATGTTAGTTCAATTAGTTCAATTAAATGAGTCTTCACCTGGTGACGAAAAACAAAGGAAGGTTATACGAATCACATTTAGGCAATTCAAAATTACCACATACATTTTATATTTTAATATATTTACTTTTGATAAAAATCTTAGGTTAGCAACATTTAATTCACGAAGGAAAAAATATATTAAATTATTTAATACATAAAAAAGGCAACAATGAACTAAAGCATGACAGCTTGAGATTTTATTCTAATAACAAAAACGCATAAATATAAAAGTTCTGAAGATTTTAAACAACAAACTCAGTATTTCTATCAAATCTATTAGAAATCGCTTTGAATTTGTGTAATGCATATAAATCATCAGTCATGATGTCAAGAACCTATTCTGAAGAAAAGAAATGTAAAAAAATTACTAAGTACCTTTTTGGACTTTAGTACATTTTGCATGAATTAAAATCAAATATTTCTATTTTTGTGTTTTACCATGATTGTGCGCAGTACAAATAAAAAGGAATAATGACATTAAAAAAGAAAAAAAAAACATATCTTTAGACATGTAGAACGAAAAGAGAACAGTCAACTATTGCAGATTTAATACATGTTTCAAATGAGAATTCCCATTAAGTCTTCCACATATAGAAAAAACTAACGATGTTAAGTGAAGTTTTTCTTTAACAATCCAACACATTTTTTACCTCTAAAAATGCTTATCGATGAATACGCATATTTGAGGACGCATTTTTACCTTAAAAATATTACCCAAATATTCATGTCATTAGACTCAATTAAATAGATTTTCTGTTTAATAAATAAATATAAATTTCACTCAAATATATTAGCTAAAAAAATAGCAAAACATGAACAAACGAGTATATTAAGGTGAGAGATATTGTTTAGGGATACATTTGATAGGATCGCTCATATACTGTAGAACACATAACTAAATGTTTTCCTATAGTAATTCATGGCTGAACTGCATATATAAAAATAGAGAAAATGAACGTTACTTTGCACTAGATTTATTCAACTTATACAGCAAGTCGTTTTGAAATATGTAGAAGATCTAGCAAGATTCATCATCGGAACCTGTATATGATGCGCAGAAGATAAAATGCTTATAGAAAATACAGAAATGCAAGACATCCTACAGAAGATAGTTAAAGAGAGTAGAATGAAATGAATAGATGTAATCTACATGAACAGTGAATGTTTGATCATCAGTAAAGATAAAAGAGCAAAAATGCCAACTACATCCGGAAATACTAGCAGTTACAGAATTTTAATACCTGGGATGTGTTCTGACAGACAATGGAAATTAAGACGAAGGTGTATTGGCATGGCCAAGGGTGTATTCCAAAGGCCGAATAGAGGATTAAAAGACCAAAATACAACGAAAGGAAAGTTGTTATGTTATATATCTCCTTCTATAGGGAAGTGAGTAAGGTTATGTAAGAATATAGTTCATCAGGACTTCAGACGTCAGTCAGACGACCAAGAGCCGTTTTTTTCTTCCGAAAATATATTTTCTTGTAGTATGTATTTGCACTAAGCGTACGGCTTGTATTAGAAAATACGTCCTATTTAATGAACTTTTTTCGTTTCTTGTGCAAGTTCCTTTCAGAATATGGACGACGATTGCTGCCCTAAGTTGTTCCTTAGCTTTGTCGTTTTACTCGTAATCCTCATTGCTTTTGCCCCTAACATTTGAACAAACACGTTGGGTGGGTTATTTGCTTTTTTTCTGTTTCCTTCTATCATTAATCTAAACAAGATTTTCTCTTTGACCATTGTTAGTTTTCACGTTTTAATCATTCCACCCTATAGAAGGTAGGAACGGATCTGGCGAAGAGAGGGTTATATATAGTGAAAGTGTAAAAAAATCTGAGAATGACTGGGACCTTGCTTTGTATCATGTACCACGCTTAAATTCATGTATACAGGGAAAATATTTTGTCAGAGCAGGTACCGTGAAAATATTTGGAGGAAAGACAGAAGGAAGCTATTCCACGTCGGCTAGAAAGGGACTAGGGTTAGGAAAGTTTACATTACATATCCTTCTTTTGATTTTATCAGTAATCCCGAGAGGTATAATAGGATCACAAAAACATATATGCGTAGAGTATTCAATGCATTTCCAACCAACATTCTTTTGCAATAGATACAGTTGTTTATTCAATGTAACCGCTCTGCTTCTAGTTAGTAGAAAATGTGAAGCGAAGAAAGCGCGGTGTACTGCTCTGCTGGAATTTAGTGTCAGCCCTGCTGATGGTAGGCGGAAAATTTATCTATGGTAGTTGCGTAGCGTAGAAAATTTTGTTTTCTTTTAAATGTGAGCTTTCATTTTGTTTCTAATTTCATTAAGTCTTCGTTGTTTCTCACATTCAGTAAAGCTTATTCTCAGCATCCTTTGTTAAACCACATTTCTCTTTTTTTATTTCTCTTCTTCATCCTTAGGCGCATCTTTTTTATTCAAAAGTGAACTTGTTCAAATTTTCTGGCTTTTGTTTACCCTCGTTCTTTCTTTGAAATTTGTAAATAATTTAATGACTTATCTTAGTGCGCTTTCTGTATAACACATCAAGCTTCAATGACTAGATGTTTAATTTCTTGTGCATGATTAAGTCAAAATACTAAAATATATTTTTCTGTACAAACAAATTTTATGCAGAATTGTAATATGCAATCGCCATATACGGCATTTCCGTTATATTAATATTGATATATACATTTTAATAATGTAGATGTGTCGGTTTAGTTATAGAGTCTATAAGATTAACATGCTATGATTACATGTGCATACAGCAGCCACTAGAGTACATAAATACTTTTGCAATAAAGAACATTTGTAGAATTTACTGTCCGTTTAATCTATAGTAAAATATTTAAAACCTTTAGCATTATATATATATATATATATATACGTTAATGAAATCTTTAATACTGCGTCATATTTTAAACAAAGTGTTATTTAAAAATGATGAAAATTTAAAGTAAAATGGGACAGACATAACGATAAGAAAGAAAGCGCACGCGGTGATTTCCCGTATGCATCTTATACTCTAAATATTTGCAAACTAGAGCAGACAGGTCATTCGTTTCGTCCTCGTCTAACTCCGTCAATATATATTGCTGACATAATAGTGTGTAGCTATAGAGAGCTGATTAATGTTTCTTTTATTAGGCCTTGTGTCATACATAACCTAACAGTCTACAGCTTACAAGCTATATCCAGAATTATCATCATCAGAATTATCATCATGAGAACAATCATAAGGTTTTCATCGTTATCAGAAGGTTGGATGTCGGCAGGTTGGAATATGTGGAATTGTGTGGAATAGTGTAAGAACAAAATAAACAGTTTGCATTTTAGAATATAAATTTATTAAAAAGAAATTATAAAAAAGAATTCGTAGAAATGTTTATCCAGGGAGAAATTTACGGGTAACAAGAGTTGTAGGAAATGTTCATAGTAACAACTATTGAAAGAGTATATACGGACGTACGTATGTATGTATGTGTGTTTTCTGTAAGAATGTCTTTGGAGGGAAAAATGTAAAAGAAACCAACACACAAGAAGGAAAGAGAAAGAGAACTTTTTGCGATATGATCTTATGTCCTAGTCGATTTGAAGCTGAATATACATTTTAGGTGTTTTGTCTTGTGGCCCTTATCTGACTGACCGATTGACACTGACCAATTTTTTATAGTATTTAGATTTTTCGCATTTGATCGCGAACTCCTTTTTGGTGTTGCAATTGCTCCCATTGGTCAGCAAAACAGGTCCCGACTTTTTCTTTAAGCACATGGTCAGGCCTTTTTCTGTTTGGAAAAATCAGGATTTCACAAGTCATTGTGAATTTTGGTAAAAGTGAAGAAGCAGATTGATTTTCATATTTAATTTCTACTACAAGCCTATAAAATTTGCGCATGAGTTGATACAATCCTGGCTGATATTTTGAGGCTCATATCAAGGTAAATAAATTTGAAGTTATTAAAATTGCTTATGTTGTACTAGCTGTTTTCACATTATTTCTTTCTATCAAGAATCTTAGCTTCGTCCCAAGTATTATTTCTAATTAACAAGATTTTCCTGCGATTTCATTTTTTTATTCCCGCTCTTGATAGATAAGACAACTGGGAAATAAGTTTAGCGTACACAGTGACCAACAAAATTGAATGACTTATTCTTGCCATCCAGAAAAAAATGTTTTCTACTTTGCGTAGTTTTTGATCTATCATTTCCTCCATCGATGTAGAATAGAAATCATTGCAGGTACAGTACAGATCATATTTATCAACAGAATTTTTTTTTTTTCATTCATATTTCCAACGAAAAACCCAAAAATTAGACAAAAGCCCGACCCTGTCTCACACAATGTCTAAGGGAAATATTTTCCAGAGTTTAACGCCTATGGCTTTGCGTGTTAACACTGTCCTCGTGCCGCATCTGATCACAGTGAGGAAGTTTTTTGAAAAATATACACATCTGGTGCAGGAAATATCTTCTCAACTGTATTACCAATATCAAACGAAAGAGCTCTTACATGGTATATTCAGTTTAATGAGATACTTATTTAATTTTTATTTAAAATTCTATCAATTAAAAAATCATTTCGTTTTCTAATATTGTGAAAAAATTTTGAAATAACTTCAGTCAAATTTGTCATTTTGAATAATATTGTTTTTTTAGCGTCACTAACGCTGCTGTCTACGAACGCGTGAACTTCATATTTAGAAAGATAAAACACCCTTTTTAATGTTTCCTCTTATTGCTTTCAATGTTTTTTTTAAATTTTAATTTAAAAGTTCTGCTAAAACCATATGATGATTTTTTTAAGCGTACTTAGATGTGGCACAATGTATCGAGAGCATAGTGAGATAAAACCTAACTACACAGATGTATTTGACCTAGATAAGAAAGAATGCCAACAATTACACCCTGTTGAAATATTCACAATGATTTACTAAGCGTAGCTTAGATCTAGAACAAGACTGAAAGTGTAAGAAAAACCAGTCATTTGTTGACGTAATTGATCTAGCTAGGAAAGACTGTTATTGCAACAAGTCGAATAGTGAAAATTAATCTCTAAGCGTATCTTAGACGTAGTACGTGTATGACAGTGAGAATCAAACACCTTACTCAGTCTTAATTGATCTTGTTATTACATACTGCAAAATATTACGCCACGTTGAAGAGAGCAAAATGATTTTCTAAGCGTAGCTTAAATGTATCAAAAGTCTGATTATCTAGAGTACACAAGATGGATCAAACTCCAATTTCCATCCTAATTGATCAAGCTAGAAAAGGCTGCTAAATATTGCACAAGTTTGAAATGCCCGAAATTATTTTCTAAGCCTGGCTTAGACGTTGAACAAGGATTAATGTCTCGAGCAGTGAGTGAGGATCCATGTCTGCCAAATTGATCTAGGTAGGCAAGACAGCTGAATAATAAACAGCGTCGAAGTACGCGAAATGATCTAATAAGCGCTGCGTATACATGGTACAAGGTCAAATATCTAGAGTTCGAATCAAACTCACCACATTGGCGTAATTGATTAAGCTTGGAAAAACTGCTAAACATACACCACGTTGAAGTAGCCAAAGTGACTTTAAAAGCTTAGCTTAGATTCAGACTAAAAGCAAATAAGTCTATCAACAAAATTGTCGTAATTGTTATATCTAGGAAAGCTACTATCGATTGATCATATACATATGCAGTGGATCGAACCCATTAGTCATTCGTAATTGAACTGCTAATCATTATATAATACCGTTGTCCTCTTTTCCAAAACGTAGAATAAATGTGGCTCAGTCGGAAATTAATAGACAAACTGTGAAGAAAATTTCTATATTCAGTTATAATCAATCTAACGAGACGTGATGTTAACCATTATATCACGTTGAAGTGACCTACTAAACACAAAAGAAACTCTCAAAACATATAAAGTCTATATGTATATTAAAAAATAAACGTTTTTTTTTTCCGTTATTACATTTCTTTCTCTTTACAGGTCGATATCTTTGGAGTACCCATCGAAATAATTGCTATTTGATAAGATATTTTGAACGTGAAATGATGGAGCAATTGTTGATAAATATTTAGCAATTGACACTATATTATTTACAATATTCCCTGAATCTTTGTTGTCATTTCTACAACGTTTTGGCCATTGTACGCTCCGGCTTTCTATATGTTAGAAATTTGGAACCGAACGCATTTATTACGATCACTGGGGTATATTATTCTCATTCCTTCTTCGAAGCCACTTCTGTTAAGCATCAATAATCTCCCTTTAAAATATCTAATTTATTTTTCCACTGATGTAGCCTGGTGTTAAACTCACAAATCTTTTGGGTCAAATCTCTGTAACTAACCAAGGACTCTATCCAAAAACCCATGTACCCTTGAGGACAACAGCAAGTGAATTTTTGGGACATTAAGTAAATATTTTTTAACAAGGTTCATATTACAATTTTTAATAATGAATTTCTATATTTTTTTGCCTAATCTCATATTGTATTCTTTTGTTTTGGATGCTAGTGATTTTCTCCAGACTTCCTCCTACATCTTTTTACTGGTTCCCATATTGTATTAATCTGTATGCTTGGTTAGTTTAGGAGATTAGTTTTGTCTAACATACGTGCTTCCTTAAGTTTCCGAAGATCCCAACGGCGTTCTCTATCTGTTATTTTAACTTCATCCCATAAGGCGCGGTTATTCACTTTCTCCCTCCATATGAGGTCAGCTACACTTGGTGTTTCTATGTCTCTTCGTGTTCGGGCTTTTGAGATGTTCTTGTAGCCTTAATTTAAGAGGGAATGCTGTTTCTCTTTTAGATTCTTTCCAAAGCTACATTAAAAGACGTACACAGAATCTTTAGTCAAGTTCTGCTAAGTTAGGGATCTTACTTGGGAGAGTTTCCTGCGAAATAAATAACCACTTTTGAAGGTTGCCCTGATGTTATATGGACAACATATCTTTTGTATTTTCTCGGATACCCCCTTCACATATTGTAAACTGACCAAGGCCGTTTTCTTAGAGTTGTTATCCTCATGTACCCTCCCTTTTAATTTCTTTGGAGTTGCAGTTATTTATCCTGGATACTTTTACGTTGTAGTGTATACTAATAATTTCCCGTTCGTATGTCTTTGGGTCGCCGCGTATGACTTTTGCTCGATGTTCCAGCCAGTGAACGATTCCCTTCATTACATTGGGTGTTGAATTTCAGGTATTATCCGGTGAATTTTGGCTTGCTCTATACGGAAATCCTGAACCCGTCTCTCCTCGAGCTATTAGTACATCCAGGAATGCTAGTTTGTTGTCGTTCTCTTTTTCCATAGTGAATTGTATCGATGATCTTATTGAGTTCACATGGTCCATTACTGTCTGGACCTATTCCTGGTTTTGCCAGTGTATGAAGGTATCATCAATGTATTTCAGCCATAGAGTTAGCTTCTGAGGTATAGAGTCTAATGTCATCTCTTCAAAATATTCCATGTTTATATTGTTGTGTTCAGGAACTCAGCATTTGAATCAGGTTGTCCATTGGAATACTGATACGTTCTCCTAGGGATGAGTCTGAGGCTAGTCATTCCCTGACTACAGTTAAAGCCTCTACAGTGTGTAACCTGGTGAAAAGACTCACCACATCCAGGCTCAAATTCTGGTTGCATTGTATAGGAGCCTCTTTGATAAGTCCCATGAATTGGGTAGAGTTGGAACATATGAAGTTGACTTTCCTAACAGTGAGTCAATTATATCTACAAGGAAGCGACTCAGAGGGTGGCACATCGAACCTAGTCTGTTAACATCAGTTTGAACAGAATACCATCCTTATTAATCTTAGATAGACCATACGTGTGAGGTAGATAGATGTAACGTTGAGACAGCTGCATATATGTACTATGCTGGAAGTTATCGTATTTCTTGATTAGGATCTGCGACAGCTGCCGCTCCGTTTACTACGTGGTGTTTTTCTTTACCTCGCTATAGCTATCATTTATATTGAGATCTTCCAGTTTCTTGATGTATTCAGTTTTGTCCATTGCTACAGTTGCATTGCTTTTCTCAGCGGCCTAAACGTTTAACAATGACAACAATATGAGGACAATATTTGGAATAATATAGTCTAAAGATTACTTTATCTCAGAAGTATAGACAAATTTTACCATTCAGTATTATATAATTGATATATCCCGGAAAGAAATATTAGTGTAAAGATTAGTGGAAGAATGGTACACGACACAGGAATACGATACAACCGATTTATTGTACTACTGTACAATTAACAATAAGATACAGATAAACAATCAACGAGTAAGAGCGGAATAAACTATCAAATAGAGAATGCCTTCGCCTAAGACGGTTGCTGTATTTACTAGCCTTCCCACGCAAGGCCGGATGTGACACATCGTCATTTTATAGTGGGTATTCCCGGCCATATAGCCGGGCCAAAAAAATGTCTGTCTATTTTTCCCCAGTCGTTCTTCTACCCTTCGGCGGAACCGATATATTGGAAGTGAGTTCGATCCAAACTGGCACTCCATATATTTGGCATTCTGTCACATCCGAGCTACGATTAGAAAGTAGTTTTAGTGGATTTTATGCGGTGTAATATTTAGAGGGGTATTTTTACGGTAAATATATTGTTATAACAGGGAGTTCATAAAGTGGTCCATAAATTACCCTTTGTCCCTCAACGATGCAACTTTTTGGCAAAAAACGAAACAGGTGCAACGTGATGTAACAGTTAACATGTTTGTTTTGTTTTATGAGAGTGTAGCAATTTCGAACCTCATGCGGTCCTCCACACATTCGGACACACACTACTGAGTTCAATGATAATAGGTAAAGTTGATTGGGTTCCGACTTTCGCGGATATGCGTTTTGGTGCAGTGGATATCGGCTCGGAACGAGAAATCGGGAAGTCGAAGTCGAATTCCTGTTGAATTCCATGCAATCACTTACGCGCAAAAAAGGTATTAATCTATATTTTCTTTCAAGTTATGGGTTAAATAACTAGACAGAATTAGTTTTATAATCTTGGCTGGCAACCAATCTACTGCAGAAAGTAATGGCAACCTACTGCGTGATAATCTTCTGCCCAGTCAGTCCTGTCTCTTTAAAGACATGATCGTCCAAGCGTGCATCACGTATGACTCTTGACTCACGGACTGATTTCATCAGTTTAATACAAGGATTTACGTTTTCTTTTGCAGGTTCTGAAGAAATTGTTAGTACTTGAATGAAATATTTTATGATGTCCTTTTTATTTCAATGATCGCACACTTACCGATTGCAAATTTGTTTCGATTACTATAAAGTTATTTTATTTGGAAAACGTAAAAGATCTCAAATAGATAACAAATACATTAAATATGACATCATCTCTAGTGAAGCTGCCCTTGGAGTATGGAAACAAGAAGCATCTTGAAAATTCGGAAATGACTTTAACAACATTGCAAGTTTGAAGAAATCAATTACAAGCATCAAATTATTTACATTAATTTCCACTTCTATACGAAATTTTATTACGACTAACTATATTTTATAAAGCAGAATATTTCTAAAATTATGTTGTACAAGTCAGATTCAGAGATTATGTTATTCAATAACATTACCGTCGGTGAATTGAAATAATGCTATGACTCATTAAAAGTGACTGCGTGCCTGCTCAGGTGGCTCACGTTTATTTTGTCAAATTAATTTCACAAGGGCGACAATCAATCTGCCTTCGGATTTCGTTTCTTGTATTAATTTTACCTGTCAGTTATGTCCTAGATATTGTAGTAAAGTTTATTACGATTGACAGTTGTCATTTAAGAAATAATTAGTAAACTTTAAGACATCCCCACTTTAGTACAAAAGTATGGATTACAGAGATTTCTCCAGTAATGAATATCAGTTCTCTGCTAGTTTCGGATTTTAATTAAGTATCTCACCAGCGGGAAACCGCGTGAAAATAGTCTCACATTGCCTCCCAGGTCATGTGGCAAATGTTTATATCATTTGGTCGACCATTAGAGTCTGCTTGAATAATTTACTTTTATTCTGTATCTGTCTGTATAGTCGCATAATAGTATATATAAATATTCATTTTTATTATACTTACTCAACGTTTTTACGGAAATACATAAGTTGTTTAGGATAAAAGGCTGAAAAAATATTTCTCGATTACTTGATCTGGAAATTTTTAATTAAAAAGAGAGAGGTTGCTTTGTCCTCAGAAAGTTAACATCTAGAAATAGGCTGTTGAGGTTATTCGTTTTTTCCAAATTCAATCTTCCTAATTGCTATTAGATAGATAGATAGATAGATAGATAGATGGATAGATAGATAGATAGATAGATAGATAGAAAGAAAGAAAGAAAGAAAGAAAGAAAGAAGCTTCTTTTTTCTTAATACGTGGTATATAGTATGTTTTTACTGACCCGGAATATAAAAAAATAAATTGATGTTTAACAGTTATAGATATATATTTTCTCAAACATGTTACTTAAGATTGATTAAAATATATATTGCTATATCTAGTATATTGTGCAAGATTCTTAAAGCAAACTTGATATGATATTGATTGAAAATAAATGGCATATATACATATTTGTATGTGCGTGTGTGTTCGTGATTTTGTGTGTGTATATAAATTTGTCACTTAATTAAAAGTAATACATTTTACATTACGACACGAAAATTTCTGTTACAAGACTTTTACCTAGTCATCAGACAATGTTAGATCATTTTTGTGAAAATGATATTCATTTGAATATAAGAAACAATATGCTTGTTAATTATAGATATGGGAAGGCAGAAAAGTTTATGTGTGTGTCCAATTTAGCCAATCAGAAAAGAGATTCATTTTAAATTTGTTAAAAAAATATTTTAGAGGAATACATGATTTCTTCTTTTCATTCTTAACCGCAAAGGTCTCAGCTAGTTTCAAAGATGTCTCAGCTAGTTTCAAAGATGTCTCAGCTAGTTTCAAAGACCCAGTCTAGACTCCATTTCCTTTGATGTATCTATTATTGTTACAGTTTTTCTTTTAGTTTTCTCTGTATCTCAACATATTCTAAAAAAAAAAGAAAAAAAAACAAGAAACAAAGAAAGAACGAAAGAAAGCATTTTATCTTTTAGATCTAACTTAAAGTTGCCTTTCAGTATAATAATACCCTTATTATTTCGATTCAGAATTCATGTTATTTTAATCTTGCAAATAACATTTTAATATCCATATACATATTAAAATAATTTAAAATACATTTTATTATTTTAATACAATCTATTATATTATCATCATATTCTAATACAATTCTTAATGCAATAATACAATCGAGTAAATATTCATTTAATTATTAAAACTTAATTATCAGTATTTTAATATAAATTTAAGTGTTATTCATATAAAACAAAATTATTACATATATGCATATTAATAAACATTTATATTTTTTGCATTTTTAAGAATCAATTATTTTAACCATATTCTCATTTGAAGATTTTGCAATGTTTACATACAATATTTATTTCATTAGGTTTAATTAATACATTTATTTTGTTAAGAAATTTACAAATATATTGTTTTTCGTATGAAAATCTATATATTTAAGTTGATCTACAATATAAAATGTTTTCTTTTAGTCCTTGTTTTTGTTTTAGAAAATGTCGAGACACAGAGAAAACTAAAAGAAAAATAATTTCTAACAATAATGGATACATCAACGGAAATGGAGTCTAGACATAGGTTTTGAAATAGGCTGGCACTTTTGCCGTTAAGATTGAAAGAAGAAATCACGTGTTCCACTAAGATACAAACATTTTCAACTAGTTAAATTGAACACACACATCAATTCTTCTTTTGAGCGGGTTGAAGGACCAAGCATCACACCATCTCTAACAGTATGGACGGCAAATTAAAATTCACAATCGAACACCCTGATGGCAGTGGATGGCTATCACTGCTAGACTTCATGCTAAAAAGAATCGGAAAAAATGCTACATTCACACCAATTTCTACAAAAATCCTACCAGCAATCAATCAGCCCACCCTCTCAGAAGCACGCCTGACACCTTCAGTGACACGCACACACAACCAGACAAAGCAGATTGATAAAAAACAGTAATGAAATACATCCTCTTCAAACCGGACAAAAGTCAAACGGTCACATCACACTTAGATAAACCACACATTAAAACAGATTGATTCCGGCAGACCAGAAAAAATGCCCCATCAATAAATTACACACACACACACACACACACACACACACACACACACACACACAGAGAGAGAGAGAGAGAGAGAGAGAGAGAGAGAGAGAGAGAGAGAGAGAGAGTGAGAGTAAAATTAATAGACAGCAAGAGCAGCAGACAGCCAACCAGTAATGACCATCTTTGAAAGGCCAGGAACACACTCCGACATTCTTCACTGTCATTCGGAAGATGAGATTTTGATCTCAAAATATTGATGTATAATAAATAGGTAATAATAAGAATCTTCTTTACCTTCATTTATATTGCTCAATGCATTGTGACAGCCTCAAGACATATATATATTTCCTTTTTTTTGTCTGATTTAATTGTTATTTCTTTCTATTGCAAATTTGAAATTCGCTCTACTCAGTAAAGCTGAATTTTCTGCGTTATGAGTAAAACATTTTAACGAACCTTTGTCCTAGTGGTATGAACGCTTATTTTTCGAAAGATTTAATAGCATCATAACTGAAGTGTATTTGTAAATCTTATTTTTCGCTTCATACTACATATCTATTTTTAGTCATTTTGATGCCACAGTGGTTGGAAATTTTCCTTTGATGTTCTACGGAAGGATTCACGCAGAGATTCAACTCAGCGGCCGTTCCTTCTTCTCTGTATGCTACTCTCCCTATGTCACTCTGTTATTTTCTCTCTTTCTCTCTCTCTTCTCTCTCTCGTTAATATTATATATATATATATATATATATATATATATATATTGGTGTCCCAGCAGATGCTTTCTGTTACTAGTAGATATCTTACTGTTACCACGGACCGGACTAGGACTAGTGCCGTTATTGTCTTTATGATGTCCGTTGTAAGAAACTTTTCAATCTCCATGTTGAAGAAAGTGGCTCTAAGTGAGAAGCCGATAAATATATTTTCACCCCAGACCGGACATTCTGGGTCAATTCTCATTCGTCTTTATTTATTTCTGCTTGCTCTGCCACCATTGACAACAGTAATCACTTCTTCCGGCTTCACCGGAGCGACGCGTCTGACTACGATAAACGCATTCATTTCTCTGCTCGTAATGAAATCAAGCGTGTCCTAAAAGATAGTGTTTACCAAAAGAATAAAACAGTGTATATCATCTCGCAAGTTTCTTTTCAAAGATTACTGGCACCTCTGCAAAAATGTGTGCTAAACAACCTCAAATCATCTATTCCTCTACTATTCAAACAATTTAGGTACGCACTGTCACTGCGTAAATTGTTTGGTACATTACCTGCAAATTCTTTTCGAATTCCAAAACTAAATCCTCTGGAGTACCCCACCCGACGTCTCATTTAAACTCAATGTTGTATACATAAGCCAGTGCCAGATTTCTATTATAACTTCCAAGCTTGACTCACGTAAGGCTAGCACAGATGATGGCATTCCAGTCATAGTACTATAGAAATGTTTCCCTGAAATCTTGCCTGTTCTCTCCAATATTTATATCTAGTGCCTTGCTGCTTCCTACTTTCCTGTTTGATGGAAGTCTGCCTCTGTAATTCCTGTTTTTATAAACATTGGGTAGCACTCTAAAACGTCTAATTATTACATATCATCCCGTTACCACATTTGGTAAAGTCTCCGAGGCGATTATCAATGCTGACATGTACAAAATCTAATATCCCACAAAGTACTACTCGACAAGCAGTACGGCTTTGGAAGCGCAGATGTGTTAATTTCCATCACTTAATATATATACCAGACTATTTATAAGAACGGCGTTGCCGTGTATATCTAACACGTTTGACAGGTTTTGCCATACTGGACTTATGTGCTCGCTACGGAATTTCTGGGTGTCTGATTCATTTCAAGATTGTCTAGAACGGGCATGCTTCGAGATAATGTTATATGAATACGAGCTTCTCCCAAGGCTCTATTCTAGATTTTATGCATTTTCGGAACATCATCAACGATCTCCTTGATATCAGCTATTTCCAAATAGGTATCTGTGTACATGACGCCATCATTCACACCCGTTTCTATAACAAATCTGTGAAGGCTAACGAAGTAAACCTTGCTGTTGCTCTCAAAAAGCACGTCTAATCTGTTATGGTTTTGTTTAAGAAATGACTCGTAAAATTTAATGCTGCGAAAAAGAAGCTGCTCGCCTTAATGACTATAGAAAGACTTTCCTACCTTGAGTTTTTATGGGCGACATTAATCTAAAAACAAACCTAAAAAAGTACACACACGCACTGCACCTTCTTGGACTCACTCTCCCAACCCAAATCAAATTCAACTACTACATTCTATGTATAGCTATATCTACTGCTAAGAAATTGGAATCAATGTGTCGGGCCTAAATATTATAACTATCAAAGTTCATATTTTACTTTTATATTTCTACCATCCATTCGTACATTGAATAATGCTGACATAATTTTTCATGTGGTCGTGCTATTTTTCTCGGTGTTTTCGACAAAATCCAAAAAAGGTTCTTAAAAAGTAAATGAACTCGAATAATTTGCTCAATTATTACTCACTTTCTCACGGACGCGATGGCTTTTCCTCTGTCTTTTCTACAAATATTATCACATCTTCTACTCAGATGAGTTTCTTTCCCTGTTACTCAAACGAAAATAATTTACTCGTGTTACTAGATTGGCAACTAGGTTCCATCTATCTAACATAAATATCAAATACAATAGTGCGTTTTTGTTTAGGAATAGCATAATCTCTAAATTCTAATTTTTGCTATTCCACACAAAAAAGATCTGTTGAATGAAATGACGGATATTATGAATAAAAGAATCCATACTAAAAATTACCTCTTAGGTTCATACAACCATGGATGAAAACGTTATAATCTATTTGTAAATTTAAAATTTGCGAGTTGAAAACTTCCGTGCCACGCGAACATTCAACAAAACACCGTTACGCAAGCGTTCTTAAAAAAAATAATAAACATTAAAATCAAATATTGAATATCGCCTGAAGACACCACTCATGGTAAAAACTAAGGTCGCGTAATTATTCGTTTACAAATAGAATATATATATATATATATATATATATATATATATATATATATATATATATATATATTCCTCCTCTCACGCTCTTAGAGATAAGGACAATAGCGACATAGATACGGCTCAATATATAAGAGACGCTAAAAATGTCTAGAGGATTTTTTTTGAAGTTTTTGCTATTATTAAGTCTTCAAGAAGTGAATAATATATATATATATATATATATATATATATATATATATATATATATTTCTTTAAGACATTAAAAAAGACACAGTCATATATATATATATATATATATATATATATATAGATAGATAGATAGATAGATGTTTGGACGTTTTTTGACGACATGGGCCCACTCTTATATATATATATATATATATATATATATATATATATATATATATATATTCCTGTCACGCTCATGGAAAGTGACACAATAGTGAGGGAGAGTCGAATCAATTCATTACAAAGGCAATAATAGCGAGGCTGTGCTGGATTAGTTTATTCTCTTCTATACCAGTTATAAAGCTGTATTATGTTATTCAGCTCAGTTATTCTCTTTTTTACTTTTCAGTTCATCTTAGTCTACCTTACCTGGCCTGTGGATTGAATTTATATTTGTCACTCCATACTGAGCAACCAGACATCCACAATTCTATTTCAAACGATTTTACATTAAAATCGATTTTAAAAGAAAATGAATATATTTAATTTTTTTCTCTCATTTGATTATCTCTCATTTACAGAAAGAAAATCAGGCTGTAGAAGAACACGAAATATAGTAACCGCTTATTGAAATGTTTAGTTTATTGTTAGTAATCACCCGAACGTGTTACGTTTCATAACATCTCTTGTTATTCTAGTTTTGAATACTTGACATTGAGTGGAACTGTAATCAAGAACATACAAAAGAAAATTACTGGTGAACTTAGACATAAGCGGTTCCATTAGACTCTCGACCATATTGATTACTTAATCTGAAATCTATGAAATAATACAAACTCGGCTGCCCCATTAAATAACACATATAGAATAGATATATTGATATAAATGTTGATTGGTCTGATTCAGTTTATTGATTTCGCCGGCTAAATACAAGGAGAATGAAAATAAATCCACACTCTAAAATCATTATAATTTAATTATTAACTCCCTTTTTTACAAGAAATATATATAATAAAGCGATTACCACGTAGTTTTTTTTTAATTATATAAAGACTACGGATTTCAATACAACCTTTTACGGACCGTGCAGAAATCACTTCAGCTGATTTCACCACGAACTCTTGTGGTATGGAAGACATAATATCTTGTAGTTTCACTTCCAAAGACTTCTTATAGTAGAGTAGACATGCTTCTTTAATCAAAACCAAACGAAAAAGTCACAAGATGTTAAAACTGTACTCCTTACTTTCCAATCACTTTGTATATTATTAAATGGTCTCTGGCCTTTATCAATGTTATAACCCATAAAATTGATTCTTTACGCATGTGTGCGCATTTTTTCAATCCAAAAACTTATAAAGTATGTAATGTTATGTATGTCTAGAGATAAAACATCGATTCCAAAGAATGAATTGTTGGAATTTAAAGTTCGATATCTCATCTAAAATTTATTTTATATAATTTTACGTTTTTCGTAAAAAACGTTCTGACCTGTCTGTCTACCTAGCCGGCTAGTGTTTATGATCTCTCAGTGATGTTTCTGTACTCGGGGAGAGTGCGGTTATTTTGTGCCTCTATCCTAAGACAGAAGGGCAACTGAGAAAAATACTTTTAGATCTCCGGTCCCGGGGAACAATGACATACGTCTGAACCACCGCATTGCACTAGAATGGTGGATCGATGGTCGCCTCCTTCGGCAGCGCAATCTATGGTTGCGGGGAATGGGTAATTTTTGATCCTTGCCAGAACGTACGCGTTCAAGTCCTCTACACTAGCTCGACCTGGTGTCATATCACATTTCAGCGGAGTGATGAGCTAAATATTATACTCCTGGTTATAAAATGAATGCATTTTAGATTAAACTGTCTGCCTTGCAGGTTTCGATTGGATTCGCTTAAGTAGCTGCCTGTAAGATAGTTGTTTTTTCTAGATAAGTAAACTTTCAGTTACCTAATGAATTATTATCAGTGTAATTCAGATTGTCTACTGCATGGATAATATCTCTAAAATAATTTCGCAGTTAATTTCATTAAGTACCACTCAGTATTTATGTAGCGTTGTTTCTTTTTTATCGGTTCGTAAGTCTAACACACAGGAAGATCTCAATAGAAACGAAGAAAAGAGTGCTAGACTGCTACGTGATGTCAGATCTTCAGTACGGCTGTGAATGCTGGACAATATCATCGAAAATGAGGAAAAAACTGGAAGCGGCCGAAATGTGGTTCTACAGAAGGATGCTACGGATATCGTGGACTGAGCATACAAGCAACGACGAAGTGTTAGAAAGAATGGCAACAAAAAGGAAATTGATGCTGAGCATCAGGAAGAGACAACTGAAGTTCCTGGGACATGCAATGAGGAAGGAGAGCCTGGAGAACCTGATACTGACTGGTCAGATAGAAGGAAGGAGAGACAGAGGAAGGCAGCGGATAACATATCTGCAGAGTCTGATCAGGGGATGACGGAACGGGTGTTGCCAGGAGCAACAGGAGCAAACATACTAAGAGCCACAAGGGATAGGGAGACGTGGAGATCCATGATCGCCTACGTCCTGAAGGGACAGGGCACATAGAAGAAGAAGAAGAAGCTTTTAAATTTTAAATAAATCAATGTCAACGGATAAAGTTAGTATTATCCCTTTGCTAATATTTCAGACATGTGGATTTTGGAGCTAAATAAACTTGAACAACTGTGTAACAAATACAAAACTGTACCTGTCAATAGAAACATATCAATTGACGTTTTTAAGAGCTGACACATATATCACATATAGGTCAAAGAATAAAATATCTATGTAATCAAAATGTGTACGATCCGCACTATTTCAAATAAATTGTTAAAAAGGACAATTCCGCCAATACTGGGAAAATCTATAACAGTTACTGGACATAATAAATCCATTTTGTTTTTAGAAAAATAGTTAATAGAAATATTTTATACAGCATTGTCTTCTAAGTCAATGAATACAGAATGTTTCCTGAAAAGGTTAATGTTGCCATTACCATGTACCATAGTATACATCTGCTTGTCGAAAAGCTATGTCACTGTATCGGGCCAGAAAGCTTTTTCTTGTCAGAATCCATTTTTCACTTTTAAAATCTACCGTTCGTACGTGTATTGAATAATGTTGTCACACCTGATCGGGTGCTTCTGATATTCTTCTTGACAAAATCCAAACGAAATCTGCAAATTGATCGATCATGGCTTAGCAACCTGACTTCAGTCACTTTATCACATACGCAATGTGATTTCTCTCTGACTTTTCTACACGTATTTTCATGGCAATTGCTCTGATGCACTCTTTTCATGGTTCCCCAACCACATGTATTTACTTAGGACACTAGATTTGCATCAAGCGGCCATTTTTTACTTCGAAATGTTAAATGTAACCGCTTCTTCTACTTTAACAGTTTGATCTTATTAGAATTCACTATTGTGCAAACTATATAGGACAAATAAACATTTTCCCTTTTGTAGAAATCACTACGATTCACTTGCTTCCCTAATAGCTACAATCTTCAAGACATTGAATTTAACATCAATTTCCATCTCCTATCTTCTTGATTTACATCACTCTCTTATCCTTTCTTTGACATCCCATGTACCTTGATTTTTCTTACATTGTATCCCTCTGCTTTCCAGTGGGGTGAAATGATTAAAAAAATACCATTTTTATATACGACTTTGCATCATAAGTGGAATTTTGTTTCTATATTTACTTAGTAACTTATTCCCTCTGCATGTTCGATTTCGTTATATTATTTAATATTTTAATCATTGTTGTAATAAACACAGAAACAACAATTACAATATTTAAAAATAACAAATAGAATTTATTATTGTGCAGGCTATATGAGACAACTGAACATATTTTCACTGCCTGCACCAAAAATAAATTGTAGGTGCAAGTACCATCGTTAAGAACTATGAATGAGTAATTGATAATCAAGTGAGATACCGCCATTTTGATTGACAACCGCCTTATGAGTAATCGCCCTGATATCATTATTACCCGCGAGTAACGTAATGGATGAATTCTGAAAGGTGTTTTATGACATTTGGTTATGAGCATCGTGATGGTAGATTGGAAAATGATACACAGATACCAGAAGTGTTAGATAAAATCAGATAAAAAAGGCAATCATCAACAGCGGTTGTCAATTTTTTGATTGAGGTAGATATGTCTGTTGTTAGAAAACGGTACCTGATATCTTGTGTTATGCACAGAATGAAGCGCTATTTGCAGAGAATAGTGTTTTCTGTTTATAGCTATCGTCACTCACCAGAAACCATTATGATTCGTAGAGAAATTAAAATAAAATACTAAAACCTTTTTCAGTTGTTGTCATCTTTTTTTACTTTGGTCTAAAAAGGATTCAAATATGTTCCCTTAGTTTTACAATATTGACACATAACTATACATATACCTGTGTGTTTAGCGACTTCAAAGTTCACCATTCCGAGTGGTCATCTGACAGAATCAGTAAAAACAGTAGTGGAGGAGCTCAATAGAAAATAATTAAAACAAACTGTTTAATCTTCTGATTTTACGTTTACTTCTTGACTACAAAGATTCAAACTACAGCAACTTTCGAATGGCTGCGAGGTAAATCTCCCCACGAATAATAGTCACTGGAATTATACAAAAAAAAGTTGATAACACACCATAACTAAACACAAGCATGAAGAGTTCTATTGATTGAATCAACAACCATCTGCACATGACCAAGTCGAGGTTTCAACATAGGCTGTATTCATGGCTGGAGAGAACTTTGCTTTGAAAGGTCTATTTTCCTCAGATACGAACCACATATGTGAGTAACTCTACAATATACAAAGTAACAGAGACCACATCTTTGAGGGTTTTCATCTAAACAACAGCTCAAGTAGATATCCAATATAACTCGAAAGAATTTTGTTATAATTAAGACGTGAACATTCCGCACTGCTTGAAATAATGTTTTCGAAGGAAACCCTCATCAATACTCAGCAATAAAGAGTGATAACCGCTACTAGACGTCTTTTTCTAAAAGAAACGTTAAGAGAAAGTTTTTACACGGTAGTATTGTCTTCCCGTCAGTTGGTGACTTTCTAAGCGCAGTTATATGCAGCAGAAGAACCGAATTATATGGCAGCCAGTGAGGATGGAAATCGTTATTTAGTTGATCTAAGGAAACTATCTTGCTAACTATTACACCGGATGCGCGTTTTTGGTACAGTGGTTATCGATTCGGAAATTTAAGTTGGGGAGCCGAGTTCGAATTCCAGTTGAATTCCTTGCATTATATACTCACAAATACCCTTGGGAAAAGTATTGATCCATCTCTACCCTCCAGTTATATGTTAAATAACAGGACAGATTTGCATCTAGTCTACCGCAGAAATCAATGGAAACCTATTGCGGGATAATCTTCTCTGTCAGTCATGTCATTTGGAGACATGATCGCCCAAGCGATCAGCTAGGGCACTTAATTGATTGACTGAATTCTTACACCCTAGCAAAATGTCTAACATGTAATTCAGATGCACCCTACTGAGACATAAATAAGGATTTAGTTAGAAACTCACGTGCACACTGAGGGCAGAATTTACTTTTGTACATTTACTTTTGTATGATATGTTATACAGTTGATAAATTATCATCCCCTTTACGTGAAATTACGAAAAGAAAATACCAGCAAAACGGTACTGTGGATATCTCAATGATATTGCTTATATTTCTGTTAAAAATTGAGCTATAATTTTAAAACTGAGGTTACAGGGCGTCCCTCTACCTTTTCTAAAAATAGTTTATTAGAAACTCTTCTGATGTGCTTTTTTGCCGGTTGGCCTACAGTTAAACTGGTTATATGGAATTACCAATCCTACTCTAACAGTTTCTTTGCTTGCACTTTTAACCTGTGGAAATGACTTCTGATTTGTTACTTCACTGATAAATAAAATTGTCAGAAAATTAAATGCAATGTCAACCACTATCTTCTGTCCTCTAAAACATGCCCCTTTTTGCCTTTACCTCAATCCTCCCTATTCTCAGACACTTTTAGTTTCACTTTTAGTTTCACTTTCACTTCTCTCACATTTTTAATGACATTAATTGCTGGAGTAAAACGATGAAAAATTAATTTTTCAAACTGTTACAGCAATAACATCGTTATGCATTATTTAAAAAAGCTTTTTGAATTTGTTTTATTATACCTGAGTCTTTAATGGTGTAATTTGTTTTCGTAACAAGATCAGAAAAATGTTATCATTTTTAATCTTCAAGGATATACTACTGATTTTTGCTTAATTTGATATGTTAGTTTCAGCAGTAATAGCCAATGTTATTTTCTCAAATTAAAGTAGCGGAAAAGAAGATATAACGCAGGTTTATGTGGGTAAGTATTGGCTTTAATGGGACGCAGACTAACAAACCATTTAGAGATAAAATAATAGACATGCTTATGAAACTTAAAATCTCAAAAGAAAAACTCCGATTAAGCTTTCTTATTGCAAAACGTTTTAAAAACTCCGATCTTCCCATTCGATAAATTCTAAACATAAATATGTATTTTACGACAGGAGTCAACCTTCCGTGCACTTTTACAGATATAACAACTATTTAGTCAGTCCTACTTTATTACAATTCCCTGGAAACAAGTATATATTTTCACATTTTTAGCACATTACTTCGATAAACCATATCGGTTCATTTTCTTATATGAAATATAAAAATTATAGTTTTTCTAAAGGACTAATTGATATTAAATCCGATATATTTTTACATCAAATATTTTTATAGGGGACACTTCGTATTTGACTTAGATACACAATTTTTATTTATTAAACAAAAGTTATTACGTCCTTGAAACGAATTGGTTTTTCAACATAACATATGAAAAAATTCGATTCGATAAATGGTAGGCTGAGCAGGAGCGAAACGTACACAGCCAGAAAACCTATTAAATGTTCATTGATGTCCGAATTTTTAATGAAAATAATGAAATAAGTCATATATATAATATCATCTGTCTATGTAAGTTGCCTATTATGATTATGACTTAAAATTTAGAATAACACAGATTCTGAGTGGGACAATTTCAAAATCAACAATTGTTAACAACTTTAATCCAAAAAAAGCCTACGCTTTTGTCTTTTGTTCTGTAGTACAACCACAAGACGAGCACATGAAGTTGAAATGCGTGTCATTAAAAACGGCTTCTCCATTTTGACTCGTATCAGCACAAAGATATATAGAAATAGAATTCATATGAGTTATTGTTAAATAATATCAACTTTTGTTTTAAAATGTGTAAACTTATTTAATTGATTAATGTTTTCATTTTGCAATTCTTCTAATTTAAAACGTTTTCAAATAATTGAATATATTCGTTCTTCAAATGGTATCTTCCCCGACGCCTGTTACAGAAAAGGAAAAACACCTTCTTCGGAACCTCAATCCATTTCATAATTCTGCGCTCACAGAGCCTCACTAGACAACAATAGCAAGACGCACGCGAAATTGAGAACATAATCTCTTGATATTAAGCAGCTGATGCTGCATCAACCAACCAAGCGGTTTGTTTCCGGATTTATAAGATAGGATTAGCTGTGTTACTAACAACTCCAAATCGATGAAATGGATGGAAGTATTTAAATATCTTTGAGATTTTAGTTAAAAAGAATGGCAAAACTGCTGGAGCGTAACAATGAAATGTTACTTGATTCCTATCACACTCATGAACAATCAAAGCATCTCGACAAGAAGTGAATGGATTAGTCGGATTTTAATCTAAGTGCGATAGAAGCCGTTAATATTCGCGGGAGTATTGGAAAACATGTAATGGTAATGTTGAATTTAGTCGTTTTTAGTCAAGAAATCTTCAGCTTTCACTGACTGAATAATCAACGATTGTATAGCTCGAAACAGACATAATTATCCGTCTCTTATAATCTGGATTCTTTTAAAGCTTAGATAGTGATGGTTCTCCACAATTTCTTGCTTTTCTAGCTTAAAGTAGAAATTATCATTTGGCTCTCCCTCCTAGTCACTGATATGCTAATCATTTCCATAATCTGTTTACCTAGGTTAATAACTGATTTCTTTTTCCTTATTGCATTCAATATATCTTGTGAGTGTCAAATTCTCCAAGTAGTCTTTCGCCATTATATTCCGTAAAAAGATTAATTTCTCGCTTTCTGATTAAAATAGAAAATTTTTAATTCGGTGTTGTCCTTTTTCCTAGATTAGTTGCTGTTGTAGGATCTCTCCTTTTTCTGAAATAATGAACTCGACTTGTGTATACATATACTCCTGTCATATAGATTACAGTAAGAAACACTGCATGAGTACCGTAATAGGTCCGTAAGTTACCGAGAGATACCGAAGTTTCACAGAGAATACCGCGTTAGTAGTCATAGTATCTCTGAGCTCCACTCAGCTAGAATAGTATTACGCGGATATACTATTTACAGTACGGCTACACTTCAAAAACTTATATATATATATATATATATATATATATATATATATATATATAGTGTATGGAGGTAGCAAGTAATTTTCTAAACATATTCTGTTAAATATAAGAGACAATGAATGTCTATCATTTTAAATCATGTGCCGTTCTAAACGTCGTATTTTTGCTTTAATTTCAGTTGAAAACAAAGACAAAAATTCTCCAACATTTATTTATTGATTTTCTTCTTATTTTTGGTAACTATTGCCGTTGCCAAGCAGAGATTTATGTCAACACAAGATAAAATCGTCGGTGTTGGTGGATGTTATAATATTTCAGTCTAAACAACCACTCTGAAGATGGCTCATGTGAGCCGAAAGCTTAGAAGAGAATAAATAAATAATTATCCAAATGTTGGAGAAATTTTTACTTTATTTTCAACTGAAATTAAAGCAAAAATACGACGTTTAGAACGGCTCATGATTAAACATAATAGACATTCATTGTCTCTTATATTTAACAGCATATGTTTAGAATATATATATTTCCTTTCTAATTGTATTCTTGGGTTACTAGCTTACGTTCCAGTTTGTAACTTTACCCTGAATATAACTATTTTTTATGACAAATATCTGCTTTTTTTTTGTTTATTGTTTTGTGCAATTCCTAATCCGGAATCCACAATTGCTAACAACAGTTTAGAACATAACTTGTGGTAATATTTTGATCATATCTATATTTTAATTGTTTTTTTCTTTATGAGTGATAATATAATATACCTCTCTAAAATAGTTACCTAACAAAATACCAAACGGATATTCACAGAATACTCTATTGTGAGCTGAACGCTAAATTCTAGATTGTTTGGAAGAGTAACTGAGAGAATTCTACCCGATTTAACTTGAATATTACAGAGTTACAGAAATGTCAGATTTTCCAAACACGATAAAAAACATTGTGGCCGTATTAATAAACAATTTGATTGAGTGATGTTTTTGTCTGTTTTAAAAACAGTTCTCATAACTTTGAGCTTTATTACATATTTGTACTAATCGGTCCGTACTGTCAAAAATGGCGGCAAAATGATTATAACTATATGTCATCTAAAACAATCACAAATACATCAACAAAGTATCAAAACACCACCATAGTACCATTATTAACAAGCATAATTCGATCTAATATATCTCTAAAATTAAATGATTAGTGCATTAGAAAAAAGGAAATTCAACACTGATTCAAAATACTCTGTTAAAAATATAGGCTGAAATAACCTGAAACTACTTAAACGTAATATCAAACAGTTTGATAAAAACATGAAACACAATGCAAAAACAATGGAAAATTCTTAAATTTAATTCACAAACATTTATAACAGAATTAAAAGAAAGAATTATGCATGTACTCTTATTGTTAACAGAGAAAAAATACTAAAATAAAATATATCCTGTAGAAAAATCGTTAGCTTTGCATTGAAAAACATTACTTTCTCGCTCTCTCTCTCTCGACTCAACCCACTCTTTCTATTAATGAAAACATTTGATTTCACAGATATCTTCTTACTTGCTATCCTTTTCTCTCTCTCTCAACCCTCTCTATATATACATATATCATCTCTCTCGAAAACCCTCTATCAATTACGGCAAATATTTAAAAGGGTAATTAGTGGTTTCATCCGAGATTATTTCCGCTAATCTTGACATAGTGGAACATTCACACACACACACACACACACACACACACACACACACACACACACACACATGTATATATTTTCTTCACTACGATCACATTAATATTGCAAAAAAATTAAATAAGTCATTCTTAGTGAACAAACACGTGGCAATAGCTTTCATAACTCATGTAGTTAAACAACTCGTAGAAAAGGAAATGAACAGTGCCGACTTGCCCCTTTACTGTCTTTCTTACTATGAACGGAACAGGAATATATATATATATATTCCTGTCACACTCATAGAAAGGAAGACAGTAAAGAAGTACGTCGGCTACGTTGTATCGAGTACGCTTTATAAAAATAAATGCATGAACAGCAGGTAAAAAAAGGTAAAAAACTACGAGTTTCACAACTTTTTACAATAAAATGTTAAAAACTACGAGTTTCACAACTTTGCTGCAATATATATATATATATATATATATATATATATATATATATATATATATATATATATATATATATAACGTTCTTATATTAAATTGCATTATAAAATAGTGTGTTGTGGATAGCTTTAGATACTGCAGGTGTGTTATTACGGTTGACAATGTGTTTAGTAATTTTAGACTTTTATAATAGATAATTTATCTTGTTTTTGTAGACTTGTCAGTAATTTTTTAATGAAACTTCATATAAGTGTGATTTTATATATATATATTTCATACATATATACTTTATATATATATATGTGTGTGTGTGTGCGCGTGTGTGTGTTTTCATGTATAATTGATTTAGGTTTGCATTTGGAACACCGAACAGAAAAAAAATGATAGACAGTGTGCCATTTTTAATCATTAGATAATAAAAACAATTCTGTGAAGTGTTTACACTATCCAACCCATTGTTTTATTGCCAAAATATCTCTTCAGCTGATGCATTATTATGTCTTCTTTAGTTTTTACAAGAGTCATTAACATTTGTATAATTATCGGAACTATTGCTTTTTGACATTTTTTTTTAATTATCAAAATAATTCCGACGTTCATTTTACGTTTTGTTATTTTGTTTTATGAAAGTCTATGATTCATAGTTTGGAGCAAATTCATTCTAATTCCAAGCATTCTTTAATATACTGAAATCATTCTTTAAATATCTCCGTTTTTTACACAAACGTTCGATTGTTACGTTCTTAGGTCAATTTGATAGACACATGTTTTTCATGAGCAGTTAAGCTTATGAAAACATTAGTAAAATCAAGATGTTCTGATTGACATTTAATGATTACTGAGTCTTTTCAGGCTGAAATATATTTGGAATTTTAAATATTACTGGAACGAAATACTCACAATATTTAGTATTGTTGAATTTATTGCTAACACGTTTTTGAGATAAAAACTGTTTGCGTTAATCATAGTGATTTGTTAATGGTAAATAATGTGTGGCACAATACCAACATTATATTAGAAAATGTGAGAATCGAACTAATTATTTGGGTTTAAATAATCCAGAGAGGTGATTTTCTCATCGCAGCATAGATGAAGTATAAACCGAAATTATATTACAAAAGTGAGAATGGAACTAATTATTCGGTTGTAATTCATCATTAGAGGTGATTTTCTAACCGCAGTTTAGATATCTCACAAACCCAAGATTATGCAACAAATAATAATAATCGAACGTGATTACTAGGTGCAGCTTAGATTTGGCCAAAGACCTAGTGTAGTAGGCACTCTGGGAGAATTGAAAGCTCTACTCAATTAACATGATACTAGCGAGACACGCTTGCTAACTATTAGCAATTTCTTACAATGTTGTTAATCATTACACAAAGGGGAAGTGGCACAATTTACAAAGTTATTGTGATTCATGAAACTTAACTTTGATATAAGGCAATTCAAATAGAATACTCAATAAGAATCGAAATTCCTTCATTGTTAAAACTGATTTAGAGAGGAAGGCATGATAACATCTACGTCACAACGAAATGCTCCCATTTACAAAAATATGGTGATTGAGGAAACGTGAATTACTTGTAATACAAATGTGAGAAAAATTTAATATGAATTGAAACTCAATACTAAATTTTAGTTGATCTGTCTAATTGCTAATACTGGCTCTATTTACAAAATCACATACAATTCTCTCTTTTAATTATTGTTACATACACAATTGCATACAGAATATCGGTTAGACCTAGATCAGCTTATTCTGCAAGTGCCGTGTTTGTTAAGATTCCTTCTACTTTGTAGCATTTAATAGATGTTATAATTTTGCAGTCTCTCGTAAAAGCGGAATCACCATCCATTTCTTCGACAGGTAAGTTGTGCTTCGATTTCCTTTCAGCCTTAAATTTATCCTGTAAGTTTAACATTTTCCAAAATGTAGTTTCTTTTACGTGGTTGATACTGGCTTGGCAGACCGGCTGCAACCACTCTCTCACCGGCGTGATGTGGCTTCCTTGTGCCTCTTCTACAAGTACTTTCATAACTTCTGCTCCGATGAAGTTAGAGCACTGGTGCCGCCTAAGCACGAATTTACATGAGATACTAGATTAGCAACTAGGTCCCACTCTTTTACAGTTAAACAGATAAGATGTAACCGTAAATTCTACTCCAATAGCTTCTTTTCTCGCGCTTTCCGCCTGTGGAACTCCCTTCCACAAGTCTGCTTTCCCGACAGCTACAATCTCCAGGTGTTTAAATGTAGGGTCAATAGACCCCTCCTATCACACTAACTCCCAATTATTCTCAGAACACTCTCATCTACCCACCCTCATTCTCGGTATCCTTACCTGCCTATCACTCACCCTCTGACATTTCCTATATTTAACCATTCTCGGTGTCCCTACCCGCCTATCAACCACCCTCTGATATTTCCTATATTTAATCATCCTTTCTCCACTCTATGTATCCAACTGCGCAGTAGTGACAGTGACATGCCTTGCTCGGGATGAAACGCTTATTAAAAACAAATTGTGATCTAGAAAATTTTCTCCGTCTCATTCTGGTGCTAAATATGAATATAATTCTTGTTGCCACTGCATAT
Source organism: Ascarosepion bandense (assembly GCA_037127315.1). Lineage (NCBI taxonomy): Eukaryota > Metazoa > Mollusca > Cephalopoda > Sepiida > Sepiidae > Ascarosepion > Ascarosepion bandense. The sequence goes on along the minus strand of JBBBDQ010000980.1, from coordinate 2,493,917 downwards.
AGAAAATCGTTGTTGCTTACAGATTTGGTCTATGGTATTTTTAGTATAGTTTTAAAGACCTTTAACATATCATATTTAATTATGTTAGAGAATAGTTCTTCTAGTTATAACTACAGATACCGACTGAATGACTCATAGGGAAAATTACCCGGTAAGAAACGATAATACCTGTTATGTAATATACTGCGTATAACAATAAACTTCATCCGGCAGTAATGTTTCTTACTGGAAGATTGGAATTTTTCAAGAGAGTAAAATCGCCTCCTAATTCCTGAAAACCATGACTCACTAGAACCTGCTAAGATCCCAGCTATGATCCAAGAGTGAGCTCTTCCCACGAACGAACACGCTATGAAAGTATGAAAAATACATTTAAACAAGCAATGCATATTTATATAAAACAGAACCGAAAATATATGATCAGAAGTGAATTAAATCAGTTGATGCGCCTGAAATATATTTATTAGTATCCTTGAAATTATGTTCGATTTATATAAATATCTGTATTAAATAAAATGTAATGTTTAATATGAGGCGATAAAAAATTCAACCAACTAAACGACCAATAAAAAAGCTTTCAAAATATTAATCAATATAAGGTCTTAGAAATATTTCAATTCATACGAAAATAGAATTTTACAAAAACTTCATAAAATGCATATCTCTATCAAAAATCTTTGAACCATGCTCACGCAAACATGCATCTTAACAAAAGCTGAGTATCTTCGACCATGTATTCAATTGTGTAAGCACAAAAATAGAACATAGATTTATTACTTCAAACTTCCTAAAAAAATTGAATTTTTTCAATAAATGACCCATAAAAATGCAAAGATCAAGTAATAAACTTGTAATTTTAAAACATTACGATATAACCAAACTGAAAAATTTATGTAATAATAATATAAACAAATAAACTAACATTAATAGCACCATTTTGCCGGTATGATCACTGTTGACACCAGTGTATTCATTATAATATTAACTACATATGCTGAAAACATGAGATGAGTGATTGAAAAAAAAACGTCCCTGATGACACATGCAATTCTGAAGAATTAAATGGAACGAAATGAGTTTAGATCTTTGACCTGAAAGTGCATCAAATGTGCATTTAGTGCAACCCATCTTATTTAGCAGATATTGTTTGTCCTTCGAATTCAATTGCACGAAAAAGAGATGGGCGGTTCCAAGGGAATTTTATTATTGAGAGTTTCAAATAGAATTAGTTGAAGATGTTTTTTCTATGTTTATGTATGGATTTCGCTATTTGATTTGAATAAACGACAAAGAAAATAATGTAAAAAAGAGAATTTATTAATGTATACGCGGAATGTACTTGGTGAATGTGCGGGTATGTTTTGCTTATCAGGATTTGTGTACAGAGTCTTGCAAAGAATGTCACATATATAAAAACCAAATTCCAAACTATTAGCTATAATATAGTTGGGTATTGCTAAATCTTATCGAAAATTTATGATAAGATTTGTTATATAAAATCGTATTTACAAAATCGTAAATAACTATTCTCTCATATTTATATGCAAAAATCACTTGGGTAAATATATATAGATATATAGCCATCTGCAGGGGGATATGTTTCGCTCTATCACAGTTTAAACGTATGGTTAGATATCCGATTGTTTTTTATCCAGGATTAAAACACGATCGAATTGACGTCAGTCAGTAATTCTACCTCTGAGACATGGGCGTTTGATAAGGAGGAAGATTTTAGAGTTTGATATATCATGTACACAGTTGGCAGTATTTAGAGTGATCTAATTAATTACTGAATATATACCCTCCCATTCTCTCCCTCTCCCTCTCAGATACACACACACACACACACACACACATACACACACACACAATCTTACAACCAAGCGGAAAAAACATTTTAGAGTGATGCGTTTCGTTTTAAACTCTCTTGTAATATTTACTTCCACGAACCCACGAAGAAGAAAAAAACAGTTTTTAAAAAGATAGAGCTAAGTACATGAACATATGACAAAAGTGTTGGGATCGAGTCAGCACGTAGCCCAAAGAAAGAACCCCGATACCAGTGATCAACTCACATAAATTGCTCAATACTTAGGTAGAGCGAAATAAGTAAAAAATGCCTAGTCAGCCAGACAGACCTACCTAGGTTTCACATAAAAGGATCGCCAGGAAAAGATTTTTCCTGACAATCCTTTCAGGTGAAAACTAGGTAGGTGAAAAACTACGTATATATATGTATACACTTTATGTGAAAACTATATATATATATATATATATATATATTCGTACAAACTAATGGGTTGGCAGTCCAATATTTATAGTGCTCGTTACTTAGTAAAGCATTATGTATGATAATATATGCATTATATATTTATTATAAGTTTATAAAATAATTTATTATTATTTTATTATAATTTTTTAATAAAAACATAGTTTACTGCAACAAAACAGCCCTTGCGTTTCGGTTCTATCATATTAAAGCTTCGTCAGGCGGAGAAATATTGTTTTACTCACCTCGCCATTTTCATCTACATTCTTTTCCTTGTGTTTCCATCATTTAGTTATCAAAAGTCACGCATATGTTCGACAAAATACATGTTGAAATTAAATTAAATTCTTTTTAATAACGGATTTGATAGATATTGAGGTTTTAACATTCAAAGTGCTCATAATTTGAAGGTGTCAATATTTACACGATGAAGAGAAATATATTGAAAATATTTTCACACACAACAATGTCATATATTACATCTAATGCGAAACAAAACAATATTCTTAAATATTAAAATATTAAAAAAGAAAAGTGGACACTAATAACACACATAAGGAATCAATGAAATATTTTCTTCTACCCACTATCACGACTGCAAAACTGAAGAATCATTTAAACACAATATATAATTTGTCGGCACTACATCTAAAAGAGTGATATACTTAATCAATACCGAAGAACATAGAACCAAATTTTAGATTTTAAAATCTCGTTAAAATCAAACTAAAGATAATGAGATTTAGATCTAATGTATGCTAAAATGGGATTGACAACAAGTTTGACATAAAATTGCGATTCTAATTAAAAGAGAAAAAAGTTTGACAAAAAATTCTAGAAAAGGATTTAATTCATAGACTATCTCGTGTAACAACCTTTCGCTATCACGACCACGCAAGTCGGAAGTCATCGAAGGCAACACGCAAAGACGACGTCAATATGTTAATGAAGAGAGAGCGACGACAGCAAGCGAAAAGGTTGTGAGGCTGTCAGCGTGTAAACGATCACCCTTAAACCATCCGTGGCAGAGATGGCGGAAGTGCCAAAGACAAAAAAAAAAAAAGTCACCAACACCACATTAACGCTAACGAAGTATTGGTAAAGAAACGCCCGCACTTTTGTCGGGCGTGGGCCGTTTCACCATGGAGGACGAATCGAGTCGGTCGTGGGCTTAGTCTCAATAGATCGCAGTGTGGTGGCTGCTCTACTAAGTACGACACCCCGAGCCTGAAGTCAAGTGGTCTATGAGCGATCCCTCGTCTCACGCTCCACGGGGGGTTCGAAATTTGACGGCGATTAGGAAATACAGGTCCAGGATTTTTACAACGTTACAGTATTTTTAGATGATCTATTATCACAACTTTTGATATTTAAAAATGATGCAAACAAATTAAAATAGATTCCAGAATAAATTCACGAGATTTTATAAGAATCTCACATTTATTTTAATTTACAATTCTCAGCGTCTCTTGTGCGCATGGGACATTGGATCAACGTAAACCAATACAGACCAATAAAGAACCAAACATATTTTGGCTTACGTTGATCTGATCAAATATATATATATATATATATATATATATGTGTGTGTGTGTGTGTGTGTGTGTGTGTGTGTGTGTGTGTGTGTGTGTGTGCAGTCATAAATCCAAAAGGAGATTTGTTAAATATTTCCTGGTCGATGTAAATTTAAATTACAGAAAAAAATGATATATTTCACATGAAAATCCAATATAATACATTTGGGGAACTGCCATTTCTATAGGTTTTTAGATTTATTCTACCCCGGCTGGACATAAAATGACGACATCGTTATGTAGACAGAAACAAAGTTTAGTTATGAAAAGTATTAAGAAGAAGATTGATTAGGAAGAGGAAAAACCAGGTGATAGAGGAAGACTGGTATCAGGCTAAATATAGAACTACAGATAAGTTAGCTTGTGTGAGAGGTCAAGTTTAGAAGGTAGGTATAAACTTAAGGCTATGAAATCTAAATTTTAACCGGTATTAGTCATTGTAGGATAAAATTTAATAAATCACTTAAAATGTTAGGGGGAAATAGGAAATCCCCCAATTACGGTGATTAGTTCTACTTCTATGACGACACTTCCAAATTAAATCCTTAACTTGATTCATAGTTAAATTTTGGTTAACGTATATTAATATCCTAATTTTTCTAAGCACAGTTGACGCGCGCACACACTCACACACGCACAAACACAAACACCAACAAATATAATATAATATTATATATATATATATATATATATATATATATATATATATATATATATTGTTGTGGATCTTTCTCGCCAACTTGTTGTGGTGTTGTGACGAAACTTCGCCGTAAAATTATAGTAAACAGTTTGTACGGTAGTAAGACAGGGAATATGAAGTTATGTCTAAAGCAGTGTATTAGCCTAACAAGAAACAAGATATTTAAAAGAAATGGGAAAAAGAACTAATGTAGAAATAAATACGACTAGTAGATGTCGTTAACGGCTGTACTTGACTGCTCCTAACTTGATTGTAACTGCCAACTCAACTGTTCCTTTAAACTGCTCGTAACTGAAGGATTCAGTTACCCTCCACCCCATGAGAGCAAAATGTCGTACAAGACATTTATAACGTATGTCTTCCGGGCCGTATAGCCCGTCCAAATATATCTATATAATTTTGCCCACTTTTGATTCTACCATTCGGCGGAGCCACGACTAATTAATGCTCCCCGTCCGAAAGCAGAGAGCTGACAATATTTATTTGCATTAAAAATACAAATTGTGCCACAAGGCCGAAAAGGGGAGTAGTAGAGGTTGGTACTCACTGAACTATCCTATACCTAGCTAAAATCTATCACGACCCAAACACTCATTAAAAATTTGCGTATTCACAACGAGAACCCATCCATCATCTCCCAATCCTTCACACACCACAATACCACATATTTACACGGGGCACCTAAAAAGCAGGAAAAACCCATGACAATAAAATTTATTTATATACAATGTAATATATAATTTAAAACATTTAATATAAGATGAAATGTTGTGGGGGGGATGAACAAATACACAAACAAAAAATACAACAATTTTATTTTAAATAAAAAATAAACAATGTTAGCAAGTGCCGTCCATCCCAGAAAAAGAGTGACCGCTGTATTCCGATAAGTAAATGGGGTGTGTGGAAATAATTAATGGAATGGGACAATCAAAGTCTGAACCAACAAAAATAAAAGGAGGCCAAAACAAACTTTGGTGGTTAGGAATCTCGACATGGATCATAACAAAAGATAAAGCCGGGTACATGCTAGGAACACATTCATTCACATCAAATAAGTACACAAAAGAAAGCTAACTTAACCAGGGTAGGGTTCCGAGGAATCAACCCCGAGGTAACTAGCAGATCTAAAAGAGAACATCAAGGTTAGCCCCGTTCCCGCGAACCAGGGTCGCCACATTTAGCCATCTTTTGCTGAAATCTCTCAAAGTCCAACGTTTCCAATCAGATCTCATCCTTATTTTGAACATCAGCTCAAAATACCGGATCAGATCCTCATGTGAAAGTCGCTTACCTCGCAACACTTCCTCCGTTCGCGTCATCCAAATTACACCCCCAGAAAACGGGGGCGACACATTGTTGCATGATCAATGAACAGAAGCTCTCGCGGCGCGATACGAACAGTCAAATCGCGGGCACATTCCCATAGAGGGCGAACACGCGAACAATGGTAGAAGGCGTGCAAAGCCGTTTCTTCCAAGTGTTCACAATCTGGCAAAACCGCAAGGCCCCATATGAAGGCCATGTCATTGAGAGGCAACTGATTCCGAGCCAATCGCCAGGAGCGAACATTCAACGTTGCTGAGATAATCGGTACTGGCGCCCACGACAAGCGGAGCACATCACGTAATGAACCCTTCGAAACGGCCCCCCTGTCACCTATTCTTACCGTTCAAGCGCCTTCTGTACCACCTCGATGTCAATCCGGGAGGACACGAAAGTAGTGACGTCATCAGCGTACATGGAAACCCTGCCCGAGAACCTCCATGTAGAACCGGACTGCACGCCCTCTCCCTTAGCCGGCGAAGTAGGGGCTCCAACGCCAGAGTATAAAAAATAGGGGCGACAGTGGACAACCAAGTCGGACCGACATAGACAGCCCCAGAACGCCAGACAAATTTCCGTTCACCTGTACCACTGCCGTGGAGGATAGATACAGGAGGCTAATCCAAAAGCGGAAGTTGGTTTCGTATCCAGCGGCCTGCAGGACAGCCGCCAGGTAAAGATAGTCATCCCTATCAAAGTCCTTGGACTGATCCCCTATATGATCGTGTGTATCAGATGCAGGTTGCTCTCAATTGTTTGGCCCTTCACAACACAAGTCTGCTCAGGTCCCACTAAAAACTCGGCAACCAACTGCAATCGATTTGTGTTTAGCAGAGTTATGGGCCGATAACCCTCTAATACCTTCCCCATATCCTTGTCTTTTCTCATCAGCATGATCACAACCCTGGTGAACCGGTGGGTGATGGACCCCTCCCGGAAGCAGTTGGTGAACACGACAGTCAAAATCGGGACAAAGATGTGAGATAGCCTCAAGTACAATTCATAGGGCTAAACATCGAGACCAGGCGATTGGCCTCTGCCAACCTTCTTCAAAGCCACGTAGACTTGGCCCTCCATAATCTCTCTGGAGTAATTAGTTCTAAGTGTCTTCACCTTGTCAGCCTTATCTAGTTTGAGCCGTTTGCTGAACTTCCTGGTGAAATGCCAAATAATATTCTTGAAATTTTCCCACGACTGAAATTATTCCCAATGACTCCTCCAGTTAACGCCCGCTGTAGTAAGTTAATTAGCTGGCACCGGAAGTCCCGCATGTCCAGTAAGGACACGTTGAACTTCCAGTAACCAGCCATTCTAGGCCTATTATCTAAATCTACCCGGGCAGAAACGAGTTTGTGGTTCGAGTAACCTAACCAGTGTTACGTGGGACAATCGAAAACATCTATGTCGACTTCACGAACTAAAATTCTATCCCAGTAGCTAGCTACCTTTGTAGAAGGCCAACTATTACCCAAAGTCCACCTCGTCCCACACTTGTGATCGAACCGTTATCTCTCGACAAGACCGAAATCCTCAATGTGATCAAACAAGCTACGATCACTTGCCTTCTCGCTAGCTCCCCACCCTCTATCCAGCTTGGGATCCAGAATGTCATTCCAGTCCCCTACTAAGACAAATCGCGTTGTATCCACCAGGAAGGGTTCCAACCAGCGAAAAAACGAGACGCGCTCCTCTCTGTCGTTGGGCGCATAAACCACAACCAGTCGAAATGCATAACTTTTACTGCAATATCGGCAACGATCAGCAGGTCCTCGACTCCGACATGGACAAGATCCACCTTTGCGTCCAGGGTACGCTTAACCTGTTAATAATTTCCTCTGGCCCGCTGGTTCCCATATGCTGAATAGACGACAAATCGTTAGACAGCACACATCGGCCTTGCAAATCACTTGAGTATCTTGGATCGCGGCGACATCCAGACCGAAGGACAAGTAGGTGAGCAGCCTTATTCCGATTCTTAACGTCCTTCATATTCAAGCTGGCTATCTCAATTGTCATAATTTAGATATAAAAAGAGAAAGCAAAAAAGTATTCCTGGTCACATACAGATCAGATTGCAAGAGAACCCGACGGATTGTACCAGGCTTCCACAACCAATATCAGACGTAATACATCCGTCCTGGACAATCCCGCCGACGTCCGTGTGATATGTTTGTTTTAAGGCCCCGTCAAGAGAGGAGTGGGGAATTACAGGGACCCTACTAGAACAAAAATGAGAAAATTTTTTAAGATATTTAGTGCAGGTCTGGACTATTTTCATTTTGTGAAAAACCTCTACGGCTTCCTGCACATTATCCCAAACTTCTAAGTTACCTCCGGTGTTTCTAATTAGTATAAGCACCCCGGGGGCGCCTGGGAAATTTGCCGGATCTTCGAGGGATTTTCCATCCATTATTGTTAGCTTGAATAGAGGTCTCAGGAGGGTTTTCTTCTAAGAGGAAAGATCCCTCTCTAAGGCCTGCCTGTCTATTTTACAAATGTTTTCACTTGTGAAGTATCTTTTTTTTTTCCTTGGTTCTTTTGGATGGGGTTTGTCCAGATTGGGAGAGGGTTTGTTTGTTAGTAAGGATGATGTCTTTGGTTGAGGGAAGGGTGTGGGGGAAGGAGATGAAAAGGATCTTAACAGGGAGAGGAATGGTTCCTTCCCCACTATACTTTGGTGTCGCGCAGGCGAAGCAGGCTCAGATTGGGTCCTCGGGGTGTCGAAGATCTGTTCTACCCTGCCTCGTTCAATTAGTTCTTTTTTTCCCTTGTTAGTTGTCGTTTGTTCCACCTTTGCTCATCCCCTTTTCAAGGATGATAATCGTGGGGGAGTCATTTCTTCGCACTCCATCTCTTTTTCTTTTGTGTGTTGTTGTTGTTGTTGTTGCTGTCAATGCTGAAATTTCTCTGGAGACTTCTTTTTCTTCTTTGCTGGGGATTCCTGCTGAGGAGGAGGAATCAACTTTTTCCCTTTCTTACTACTTCCGTCCACTCATTAGCTTGGTTGGCCTTCTTTGGCTCGGCCACTGATGTATTTTTTACCGGCGGTGATGCTGATGAAAATTGTTCTTTAGCGGGTTATATTCCGGGGCACATTTTGTATATATGCCCCTCCTTTCCGCATGCTCAACAATGTGGCGTCCTCCCTTCAACAACAACGAACAATTTTCGTCTACTACACAAAAAATGTTGGGGACCTTCAAGAAATTTTGCCGATCTACAATGACGTTGATATCTTCTGTCGCCACACCGGCCTTACTGTTTATACGCGCTACCTCCGCGACTGCACCGAAAGTAGCACAGAAGGCCTCTATGCGGTCACAGGAAATTTCAATTGGAACTCCGTGTACAGTAATTCTGTTTATTTTCTGCCAAGGTATTCTGTTTGCAACCTCATTTTACTTCCGGTTAGGTTTTTGGCTTCGTTTTCCGATATCAAACATGGCACGGGACATTCTTGCCAGTGTGCACGGGACAATGTTTAATGACTTCAGAGCTTCATCCATGTTCTCCCTGCTGACACTAATAAATTTTCTGGTTTTACGTCCGTGGTCAGCAGCGATTACACTAACCACTTCCGGTATAGCCACTAACTCGTTTCCCACAATAAATTCCTTTAATTTTTCTTAAATTTGCACCTAACAGTGCGCATCATTCTTAATAGGAGATTTTGCCCATGATGACGGTGAGAAGTTGAAGTGTAGGGAGACCAAGTCATCATTGGTTTTGCTCACCCTTAAAACACAAAAATGTTTCACACAAAAAGTCTAGAAATAAAACAGACGAGCAACCAAAACAAATACAACAATATTTAACAAAATGACGTACTCACAGTTAACAAACATTCCAAGTAACAAAGATTCCAAATGCAACACTGTGTACACGAAGTCAAAAGCCTACTAATCAACGACTCCAGGGCAGAGAGCTGAGAGTGTGCAAGGCAGTCTTCGGAAGTCACGCAGGTATTCATACATGTTGCAAAAGGAGAAGCCATTTATTGCAGGAGGGTAGCATAACACACACCCACACATACACACACTTATTATTATTATTATTATATATATATATATATATATATATATATATATATATATATTAGCACAAGAGTTAGAAATTGATAGTGTTCTTTATGAGAGATTGAAGCAGTTGTGTTCAGACAGATGTTTTTGGAAATCACCTTTTAAATATTTGATGATTTTTAAAAATTGATGGCTTTTACAAACTATCTGTTATTAATTTATCAATCTGAGGATGTGCGTATAATGTTAAATTTTAGGTATCACACACAAAGAGACACAGACACATACAGACACACGCATACACGCACACGCACTCTCACACACAGAGACACCCCCACACACACACATATATATATATATATATATATATATATATATAGATACATATGGAGGATTAGATATTTATTTCACATATTAGTATAATGTTAGAAAAATAAACAATATGGAAAACATACCTATGTATATTCTAAGATTTCATTTGCCTCAAGGGATGCTTCTCTGGATGTACCTACACATGTGCATGAAGGATGGCATTTTAACTTGGCCAAACATGCTTATTGTTTGTTTTAAATGCGAAAACATTCAAATGTTTAAGAACCGCAGAACATGAAGTAATGATTTAAAATCTTAAATAATTTATATACAATGAACATTATATCTACATTTTAATCTAAGTTCTACCCAGTAAGTAATTAGGATAAACTTTTTTTCTTATTTATTGTTTACATTAGATATTTCCGTGAACCAAACATTAAAAGTCAAAGAATCACATTCACGAGTCACCACTGTAATATATTTTTTCTAATCTCTATTATTATTATATTCGGCGCACTTGACAGTGATCTTTTTTAATTGCATGTGTCTTCATGTGAACGTAATAGATTCCAAGATTTCTTTAAAGATTTCACTATTGAAGTGTCTATTTTCGGAAACCCCAAAATGGTTTTACAATTTCTAACCCATACCTCCCGAAGGCGTATGGGTGTGGCCAAGTATGCATGTCGAAAGCTGAGTAGAGTATTGAGAGACAGGAAAATTCATTTGGAATTAATGAAGAAAGTAATCGATTGTTTTGTGAGATCTCCCATCGGTATGTCAGCGAATGTTTCACAATCTCATCAAAGATGGCAGAAAGAATTGAAGCAACTCGATTGTGATTCTACAGAAGACCGATGAGGATACCATGGACGTAACATATTAAGAATAACGAGATTTTAGAGAGGAAAATGAAATGGACATAGAGCTTAATATTAGTAAGAGACACATGACGTTTCTGTGCCATTAAATGAGAACAAATGGTTTGCAGATTTTCATGCTCACAGGTCGGATGGCAGGAGAGATGGACTAAGAAAACAAAGCGTGTCATACTTGACGGGATTGAGCCAATTCATGGCAGGGAAGGATTTTGGAGTGGTAACAAGAGAAAAGGTTTTAAGGTCTGCAATATTTAGTAGTGTGTGTAAGGCCATCGTAGCTTGCGTCCTTGGTTACACGGCATATAGGAGAAGAAGAGGAGGACTCCATTAATTACAGTTAATTCATTGCAAAATGTAGTTTAATATTTGTATTTTTCATGCACAGTATACGATTAACGTGAATTGATTTTCTTGATAAAAGATCAGTTATCATATAGATGCTATGATTTTTTAATGAGAAACATGTCGAATATTACCGGCATACAGATATAAAAATAGTCGCTCGTACAGTTGCCTCAAAAAGTGGTTCATTGTTGTTAAAGTCTCCCGTAAAACACATTTGGAATAGAAGTCTAGCAGATATACTTTGTGGTTTATATACCAGTGATTTATGTGGCAGTCTAGTGGAATCATCACATCCAAACAGATTAGTACAGACAGGCTCTTTGTTACGATGATTAATCTTTCCAGTCTGTCAATACCAATGGAGGTTACCGTACAGTACCGTTTACCTTACTTCATTCACTTAGGTAAACTGAAAGTTCAGAAATTTCTTTGTCTACCTGCACCTTTTATGAGGTGACTTTCTGCTAATGTGGCCAGTTACAGATGCCTACATAAGCATATATGTCTCTCTTCGACACCTGCAGTGATAACCTATGTGTTTTTTAATCAAATTAGTCACAGCTAACGCAATATATGTGTGCGTTTGAGAGAGAGAGAGAGAGAGAGAGAGGGGGGGTTGGGGAGAAAGATCGAGTTAGACAATCATTCATAGAGAGACCTTACCGTGATTTAAAACAAGAAAAGAGGACGCTCAATTTCTCGTTCACGATGACACTTTATGTTGTAACAATCAACGACCCCCGATAATTTCATATACGCAATTACACACTTGAGTTAAACGTCATCCTTTTGGAAAATTTCTATATTATGACTTGCTCTGGAATCTACATTGATATTGATAATAGTCAATGGCTGGAACGCTAACATTATGACACACACATCCAGCCATTTTCAGCAGTTAACATTGCTGCACGCACACGCACACATACCTGAAACGCACACACACGAACACACACGCACACACACGAACACACACGCACACACACGAACACACACGCACACACAAACTAATCCGGCTTTATTCAGCTCTAAATATGAACAAAAGAATAAAACAAGATTAAATTTCAATGTATTTTTCATATTTTTTTCACCCGAAGCAAGTCAATAAATCAAGGGTTACTGAGTGTGAAAGAAGATGAGAAAAAGAAGACATCATTTAAGAGAAAGAACAATAAAAGAACACAAATTATGAAGACAGCTCATAACGAATAGCATTTATATTTTTGAAAATCAAATTCAACCAGTAAGAAGCCGGAAGAAAGTTTCAAAAGCTAGAGAAGAAAGAGTTATTGTAGGAATTATATATTAATCTAAACATTTCAGCAGCAGAACGATGAGACATTACAGTCATTTTTTTATATTCCTTGATGTCTCCTCAGGGTTTAGGTTATCATTTCTCACCACAACTTCCTGTCTTTTGTAGGGGTTAATAAACATTGGCTTTGTTATTTCTAAACAAAACACTGATCTGCTTTCCATTTATTTAAGCTCACGATATTATGTCATGTATTGGTTTTCTGTTTTTCACTCGTTACCAATATGTTGTGAGTATAAAGTTTTTGTGCACATGAGGAGGAAAGAGGGCTTTAAATATATTTCAGCCTCTCTTTCATCATCATATGCCCTATAACTTTCAGCCACCTATAATAATTATAAATATGCGCACAGAAGCTATTTACGGCGTTGAGAAAATGACTGAAGCAGAGATGATACGTCATTAGCATTAATACTTCATTGAACTTTATCAAAATATTAAATACATAGCAGGAAAACCACACTAGATGAGACAACCATTTTCAATGCATGAGCTAAGGATAGACTTAAAATTTTAAGAGTATGGTGATATCAATTGCCTTGCACGACACAGAGAAATACAGTTAAAAGAAGCAGAACTAGCAGTTCATTCAATATAACCATTTCATTTCGTATAAGCAGGAATATTTAGTAAAATAAGGCGCAGTGCTATTCTTTTCTGGCGGTTAATTTCATCCATTCTAATGAGTCAATAAAGTTTCTTAGGCTTTGTTTGACGAGTATTTTCTGTTTTATTTATAATGTATTTTCTTCTCCAATTTAAGCAAGATTTCTCAATCCACAGAATTCCTGAAATATACACAATATATTAATGATAATTACAAGGCAAAACTATTCCTGTGGACAATATTTACGAAAAATTTGCTTCCATAAATTTTATTTTATTTTTTTAAAAGTTGGTGATTTTATTTAGCTGAAAAGATTTCAACGCTTTATTCAAAGACAGCAACATATAAAGTTTACCTCATTAGTGTTTAACATCCCCACCAAGGAAATTAATAACCATCTGCTGCTCAATATGTCATTGCTTGTTTGTTCAACGATTGAAGACATTGGAAGGCTGCAATCCTATCCAAATAATTAAAGATTTCCAGACCGTGAACCCCTTAATCATGCTAACAAGAATATAACATTATTTATAACTTTGAAGGTGATCCAAATAAGATAGGCGAACATATTTGTATTAGAAACGTTGATGAATATTTCTGAAACGGAAATCTGAGGGATCAATTTGAAAACAAAACCAACTGTTTATGTCTACTTGTATAAAATGTTGAGATATAACATTGTTTGAACGTTTTAATTATTTTTAGAGTTTATTTCGTTCTTTCTTTTAGTCCAGTTATTTATAAAAATAAACACAAAGAATTGTATTACTACATGTGATGCTCCTACACAGGGGATATATAGATGTCACTCAATTTCTTTAAATATATTATTATGTTAGAATTGTGATCTTTCTGCTTCAGGTATGCTGTTCTTTGTTTAAAATAGTAGTTCTAGACTGAAAGCCGAAAAATTCTCTGTACACTTCGACTTAACACAAAGCTTGTGTTTGTAAAGATGTTTACTAATATTTTCGAGGAAGTAAATCTAAACTTATTTATAAATGGAACTTTTTATCTGTGTGTATGTGTGTGTATTTTTCCGTTACCTCTAGACTCAGAAACGGCTGAACCGATTTTCTTGAAAATTTACACAGTTGTACTATAAGCGTGTACGAGTGTTCTTAGCTAGGTCTTGTGTCGAGGTACCCCCGATAAATATCGAAAATCGATAATCGAAAAAATCGGTTATAGAAGAGTGGTCTGATTTTAATCAAAGTTGATAAACTCATAGACAGAGACATAAGAAACGATATTTAGAAGTTTCAAGGTTGCAGTTCTTACAATATTGCAGAAAATCGATAATATATATAAATATATATATGTGTGTGTATATATATATATATATTTTTTTAATCATTTCACCCCGAGCAAGGCGGAAACGCCACTGATATGCAGGGGGTTACATAAATGTAAAAAGATTAATTAGAAAAGAGTGAGGAGTACAAACTAGTTAGAAAGGAACAATAGAAAGCTGAGAAAGCATGTGCGATGACAGATACATAGGTGGAGAGAAAGAGAAGGTTATACAGGGGAGGGGAGAGAGATAGAGGCCAGTGGTTAGTAGATCAGTATTGACTTTGCATTTAAATTTCTGGAGGTTGTAGCCGTCAGGAAAGCAAGAATACGGGAGTGAGTTCCACAGGCAGGAAGTGCGAGAGAGGAACCTGCAGGAGTAGAATTGTCGTCTGCATTTTTGCTAACCTGACTGTGAATGGGTGGGAGCCAATTGCCAGTCTGGTTGCGCGAATAAACATCTGTTGAGGAGGCATCAGTGACTTAAGCTCATCCGAGCAGAAGCCATGAAAATATTTATAGAAGAGACAAAGGAAGGCCACATTTCGACGATGGGGAAGTGGCTACAGTCGAGTCGCCAGATCAGTACCTATCACATTACAGACTCTCCTTTGGAGCTTGTCAAGAACACTGAAGGGAACGGCAGGGGCACCTGACCATAAATGGCAGCAGTACTCCATGCACGGACGGATGGTTGACTTGTATATATGCAGGATGGATTCAGGTGGAAAAAAACATCCTGGATCGATATAGTGACCCAATCTTCTTAGCAGTAGATTTTGCTATGGATTCAATATAGTGGTTCCATTTGAGGTCTGAGGACAGGGTAAGTCCGAGGAGGCGTAGTGTATTACTCTCCGGGAGAATCACTTGGTCCATGCTTATGGGAGGCAGAATAGGTTGCCTGTAATGGTTGACAGACAACAGCTTAGTCTTAGATGAATTGAAGTTGACAAGCCACTTCTTGCCCCAGTTCACCACAGAGTGTAAATCCCGCTCAAGGTCAGCAGCGAGATTATGTCTGTCCGCCACGACAGGTTTCTTACTTGAGCGGGAGTATATTGTAGTGTTATCTGCGTAGATGCCTACTTGGTACTTGATCTCATCTGGGAGGTCGTTGATGAAAATAAGGAAGAGCGTCGGGCCCAGGATAGAGCCCTGTGGGACACCAGCATTCGTGCTGTAGGACGAAGAGGCACGCCCGTTCAGAACGAACCTTCATTTTGCGGTTATTTAAGAAAGATTGGAATATATATATATAAGGCAAGATATTTGTGTGTGTCTGTTTATTTGTTTATTTGCCTGTAATTTTTCTGCCCCTTTATTTTAACTTTTTCTTCGGGTTTGGCTCTAAATAGGTATAATTGCAGTTCTTAGTCTCAGCCATGATACCATTTAGTCAGAGGACATATTTAGCCTTGAAAATTCAGTTTACGACGAAAAAACGTATTTGATATCGATAACAGGAAATCAAAATTTGACTTACATCCTTTCATTTTTCTTTCAGTCTACGGTTTCGCTTTAACTGGAAGCAACTATTGCTTTTTAGTCTTTCTTGTCAACGTCCAAATAGTCTGAGCTCCAGGATCACGGACTAGTTTTAAAGCTTTCATTACACCCGAGCAACGCTGGGCTGTACGGCTAGTTTTAATTAAACGCAAAAAACTTGACCTGCAAGAAATTTACATACATTGGAATTGTTCTGACAGAGGACGGAATGTGCGACACTGAGATCTGAAGATGTATGACCAAAGAGTTATTCCTCAAATCTAAGCAGAGTACTCGGAGAATGAAAATTTTGCTAAAAACGAAGAATAATGCATTTAATTGCTATGTGTTACCTGTCCTCCTCTATGGCGGCAAATGCACGACAATCACCTCTAAGATGGAGAAAATAATTGAAACAACCGAAATGTTTGCTTCAATAATTTTTTATCTTTGATGAAATTGTCTTGCATTTAAATTTATGTTTCCTTTTCATTTCCATCCTCCACAAGGATGCTGAGGATAGAATTGATCTAACATGACAATATTTTAGAGAGAATGGAAATGATAATGAAACTTAAAGATAAACTCAAGAAGAGACAGCTAAACATAATGCGAAAGAAGTGCTAAGAAAATATGATACTAACAGGACAGATTGAGTAAAAGAAATATCGGAGAAATCAATGCGTGACATACTTGATATACTTAAGCATGTAGAGAACAAAGCAGGTTTAGGGAAATGATGAGGCCTATGATCGCCTACTTCATGAAGAGGCATGGCATATAAATGAAGATAGAATATTTTAATATACTAACTTTAAGGAAAAAACGGTAAATTTACATATATATTTGATCTAGGTACAATTTAAACGGTTTAAACGGTTTAAACGGTTTCGGATTTATATAGCACAAAGGGCCTTCTATACGACTAGTTGAACCTGTGCAAAAACATATTAGTATGGCCAAAAACGTATTCCTATAATCTAAACAAAGTTTTGATGTCATCAAATTAGAAGTGACAAGAGATTTTTAATTTTTCTAAGTTAAATCATTTAAGTAGTGTTTTCAAAATGATGACCCGCGTTATTTAATATGTGTTGTTAATATGCTAAATACAAAAGCAGGGATTATAAAATAAGATACTTTCCTGTGCATAATTTTATAAGTAAAGCACAAAGACACAGAGACAAGACATCCATAGTTGCGAAATGCTCAGACTCTTTGTTTCCCGGCGGAGATAAACTCAGAAGAATAGAGTCGCGTCTCGGGAAAAGTTGAAGAGTGACTGTCTCTTTTTATGCAGGGATTACAGGACAAGTTGGACCAATTGTTCACGCTAACATATCCCACATAAAAAATCACATTTTGCCTTTGTGGAGAGGCGTCGGGTAAATACCCAGAGAGGAACTATCTGTCCAACCAATCACGTCGACAGCAGTCACTTGGCAGAAGTAAGAATACGCGAAGTGGCCTATGTGCACTTTATTTGGTCCTATTTGTTCATCATCATAATAAACATCATATTATTGATAACTTGCCTCATGTATCTATTTCTTGCTGTTGATTAACATATTACTTTTCTCGTGCAAGTGCAAATAGATTTTTTCTCTCCAGTGTTTGTACGTACAGTATAAATGAATAGCAGAACACACATTGGGATTGATTTATCAGAATACTGAATGATTAAAGTTCGGTCCCGTTTTATTTTCACAGAATATTAATTAGAAATTGCTGATATTCATGATATCTATTTTAGTTCAAATTTACATTCAATGTAAGAGAATACGTAATGAGTATGCGTAATTTAATTTTTGTTAATATTACAATCCGGTCAGACGCCTATATAAAATAATACTATCGATATATTTCTTTATACGCAAATAAAAATACTGAATATTCACTTATGATCAAAATCCGAGCCAGTATTAATCCTGAAGCACATACATTCGCTAAAAGATAAACCTTTCGAGACAGCCTCAAGCACTTTTGTTACTGATAAACAGGAAAAGTTTCAGGTGATTCTATTTATTAATTAAATGTGAAGTGGGCCAATCAAATGTATGTTTTCAGTTTTCGCTACTTGGTTATTTAATATTTTTGTTAAATGCACAAAATAGTATAAAACAAGAGAAAGAATGATTTTGTTTCTTCATTAGTTCTATTCAACTTTTATAAAGATTTCTATTTATTTGTATACAAGTTTTTGCGTAATCAACCAAATAGATTTAAATTTTGATAATAGTTGATTACGCAAAATATGGTTTTAATAAACTTATACATATATATTTCCCTCCTGTCGCCCTCAAGAAATAAAAAAATAAATGTACATATACATTTATAGCAAAGCCATGGGAAGTTAAATGAGTAAAATTGTAATGACCAACAAAGTTGAAATAAGAAAGATACATAAAGATGCAGGAAATTGCTTATATATATATATATATATATATATATATATATATATATATATATATATAAAATATTTTGTTATATATTTATATATATATTTATAAAATTATTTTTATATAATTTTTATATTTTTTTAATACTAAATTCAATTTACCTTTAAACATTAAGATTAGTTTTGATTAACTCTTACTAGAGCCCTTACAATAAATAGTACATTTTCGTAATAAGCCGCCTTTAATTAGTTTTAAGTCTTAAAATATAATTAGAATCGAATTTAAATCGTGAATTGCGAATATCATTTAGCTTTTTAAGTAAATTATGTTCAGGAAGGTGTATTTGAGTGTAAGTGCGTATATATATATATATATATATATATATATATATATGTGTGTGTGTGTGTGTGTGTGTGTGTGTGTGTGTGTGTGTGTGTGTGCGCGCGCGTGTGTGTGTGTAGGCTTTTGTACGCGTGTAGTTGTGTGCGTATGTGTGAGTTGTGTGTTTTTTATATATATTTATATATACGTATATGTGGTTACACTTGTTGAATTGATATACTCCCTAAGTAAATATTTTTTTTATTTTTCATGTTTTATCTATTTTTTTAATTTAAATCTAATTTTGAGAATTTTATTTAAATTTAGATTTGCATGTCAACTTTTTTCGTAAAAATTTTTTTTTTCCATAATTCTGTCACATTTACTTAAACTAAAAACCGCTATGATTTATTTTAAAACACGAATGATAACACTTTCCCTTGTTTCTATGTAATTAGCTTTTTTCTTTTCTTAGCTTAATACCCTGTCAACCACCCCTTCCCCACGTTTTTTACTTCTTTTCTTTTTTCTCTCTTTTCATATCCTTCTTCCCTCTACCATTTTCTTTGCCCAGAAACGGCTAAATTTCACTTATTAACTCTCGAGTAAGTTAAGGAGTAGAGGGTTTCTAAAAATATAATAAAAAATTAGACATAGATAATCGTCTGGTTTGTTATTAATCCCTACCCTTTAATTTTCTGTGATGAAAAATTTTTGGACTTCCGCCATTTAAATATCTTTGTTTATTTTTTCTTTCTTTTTTCAAATAAAGTTCGTTGCTGAGGACGCGAGCCTTTTCTCGTAGAAATGGCCATTCAACGAATTTGAACATCGGAATTTTGTTTTATGTTATATATATCCCAAAATGAATCTCCACTCTGATTAGCCAAAAGTAACACACATGTAAATTTTTATATCTTCCCACATACATACATATCAAACCAAAGGTTTTGTCATTTAAATGTAAATCCTCTGCACAACGAACAGCAACATTGCCTGATGAAGAGAATCTATCTCGAAACATAGATATTTCCGTGTCGCAATGTACAATTATTTCATAACTATATAATTATATTAAGCTCTATAATACTCATTATATTGAGCACTGTACATAATAAAATAAATGCCAGAGCACTCAAAATTAAAAAAAAACCCTGCTCCTCATCACCTGGAATTATATATATATATCAAGAAAATCCGTGGCAGGTATAAAAAGGGGTCAATTATCATACATTCTCTAGCTAAAGAAATTCAACCTTAAATTTACCTAGTTTTATACTGGTGTATCAGTGTAAATTCTAGTTAGAACAATAAGTATCCGGCAACAAACTGACACTCAAATCGGCCTTTTTACTCGACATATCCGCGCGAGGTTTAGCAAAATTATGATGGGAAAGAATTCTCAACTTGGTTTTAAGCAGATACTTAAAGAACAATAGGTGAGTTTCTATCTCACATTAAATTCATCCAGAACTGTCATCCATATAACGATTCTTTTAACACGTAACCAACAGAACAATACATAGTGTTCTGCCTTCGTCAATAGACGATGCTATATTACGACAGAGAGAATGACATCAATAAAGAAATATTTCGGTGCAGCATGCAAAACAAGATATATTAATTAAACTTTTCCGTTACTAAGATCCTAGAATGAAATAAGGCGTGACACAGAGTCTCCATCTAGCGGCCACTGTTTGGATATTTTAAAAGCTCGCAGAAAAAATATTTTGCATAAAAAGTACCATCAAATGATCTGCCAGGTGTGTAATTCTTCATCATTACTGAATCCTTGCAACTCAGTCACCCAGTGCTAATAGTATCAAAACTTACGCTTCTTAAAACCTGGATCGCCTATCAAATAATCCCCCCTCCCTAGCGCATGATGTAATACTTTACGGAACAAAGCTTGGAAATCGGACAGGGCATCCGTCAGTGTTTGAGAGAAATCCGATATTGGAAAATGCTCTTTCTTGCAGAACAGCACAATTCCCAATGATGGGAATTTTTCAGGGCGTTTTTTCATCACGAATTCGCAATCATTATCAGATTAGTGAAACATTCGATCTAGGACCGAGAAGTGAAAGCATATCCAGACGGGCTTCAGAAGAATGGAGGTATCGGTTCTCACTAATTACCTTGAATAACTTGCCTCCCCACAAGAATAAAAAGAATAGTTTTACTAATGTTATTAGTATAGCAAAAGGAAGAGGAATTAAAGGAGAACCGAGTGGAAGTCTGATGCAAAAATTTCCTTTGGAACCGCAGACTTATAGCAACTTCTGCATTCTCCCACAACTCTGATCAATATCTTTTAAAGAGAAGATCATGACCGAACCATAGGACCGTTGTCATGACCGGCATGCCTGTCTTAATGAAATATCTTGGAAGAGAAGCCACATTCGTCCTATCAAACTGCAAGCTAACAGGCATATCACGGTTGATCTTAACCTTTGTTACCATCTTACAATCACTGTTTGCTTTGCCGACTTCGGCAATCTGGGCTCTTCTCAACACGAGGACCAGAACGTCGTCAGAATAGATAGAGTATCTAGTCGAGTTAGTAGTAGCAGCTAGGAAGATTCTATATAGAATCGTATTCGACTTTACCTTTTTTTTTAAAGAAAATCTACAACGCAACAACGCAAAAATGAAGGCGGACAACATTGACAAATGGTGCAAGATAATATCGATGTACAAGGCTTTCGAATGCCTAGGACTAATATAAATTGAGAGAACAGTTTGCAAACGGCTGGCTAAGACCTTGGTTAAAACTTCACCTATTTTCAAAGACCAAAATTTATTCATCCCATCTCCACCATTTTTTGTCTTTGCGCAGCAATTTGATCGCAACCCGAGTGAAAAACTGAAATATAGACACATGCTTTATTTATTTGTTGTAAATCAGTTTCAGCAAATGAACGAGGACGGGCAACTCTTTCAATTACGCTTCCTAAAAAAGTTAATCTAATTCCAGTGTTTTTCAACAAGATTCAACGATTTGAATAGTTTTGTCTCTTTGATCGAGCCCAACCGCCTCGAAGCGAGGAAGAATGTCAAATGGAAGTAAGCAGTGCTCAGACCGGTTCTCTAAGAACAGAACCTGAAAGTAGTCACGAATGATTCACATATGCCCTTGTTTTATTTACTTTCTTCTTAACCGGTAATGCAACCCTAACCCATGCATTTCTTAATTCCTTAGTAGCAATTCAGCGGCCATATTCATTCCCTCAGAAAACATTCCTTTATACGTAGTCCTAAGCACCAGTGTTTGATCCGATTTGATAAGAAAGGAGACTAACTCTTTCCTAACTACAGCAAATCCGTATTAATTTATGAATCAACTAAACTATAGATTTAAAACTTCAACAACCTAAAGCTCTACATCGACTATTTTAACTAAAACTCGGTCGAGGTTACTAGAACGTTCCACCAAAGCTGAGCTGTTTCTATTTTTCTAAGTCCACCCTTTCTCGTAGTGGTTCCCATTACGATATTTATCGACAAGATCAAACATGCCGATAAAGTTTTAAATTAATTCATTTTCGGACTGTTAGTACTCAATCATTCACGTATGCAATCTATGTCGGAGTCAAGGACCGTATTACAGTGCCTCGCTAAAACAAATAAAAAATATATCGTCAAAAACGGCTCAGTTAACCAAAAGAAATCAGGCCGCTCATCATGGTCATTAGGTGCATAAAACCCATTGTGACGAAAGTCTTTATTTTTATGGCAAAATACAGCACGCAAAACCTGCCCTTCGGATTTGTAAACAGAAAGGGAAAATTAGCGTGAAAAGCGTGAATGGCATCATTTGTTTTCAAGATCATGCCTCATATATGGCGCAGAATCCAGTCTGATCATACACTATTACAACGTACTTTGAATTTATGAATTTGGTTTTTATTCTACCTCTTATTTACACTTTTCCTATTGTGTAGCATTTTCCGATTCCTTAAACACGAGATCTACGGTGAGGCTTTGGAGAGAATAGAAACTAAAAGGAAACGGATACTTAACACCTGCAAAAGACAACTTATATTTCTGTGACATGTAATGAGGGGAAAAGGATTGGATAACTTAATATTCACGGAACAAAATGCGGGAAAGAGAGAGAGGGGAAAGCAATGCGCAAAACACTTTGTGGACTTGAAAGATGACATAGCGGCTTTGGGAGGAGTAACAGGAGAAGCGGTGGTAAGAGCTGCAAAGGATAGAGATATGGAAAAGTATGATATCCTACGTCCTGAAGTGACATTGCACATTTTATTTTTTAATCATTTCACGCCGAGCAAGGCACTTCACTGCCACTATTGCGCAGGGGATTATATAGGGGAAAGTGATGAGAAAGAGTGGTTAGATATAGAAAATATCAAAAGGAGGGTGATAGACGAGTAAGTATAACGAGTATGAGGGTTGGGTAGATGGGAAGAGTGTTTGAGAGAATGGATGCGAGTTAATGTGTTAGGAGGTGTCTATTGACCCTACATTTAAACTCCTGGAGATTGTAACTGTCGGGGAATTCTACAGGATGTGCGAGAAAAGAAGATGTTGAAGTAAAAATTGCAGTTAAATCTTATCTGTTTCACTGTAAAAGCGTGGGAACTAGTTGCTAATCTAGTATCTCGTGCAAATTTGTCCCTAGGGGGCACCAGTGATCTAAGTTCATCGGAGCAGAAGCCGGGAAATTATTTATAGAAGAGGTACAGGAAACCCTCTTCACACCGGTGAGAGAATGACTGCAGCTTATCTGCCAAGTCGGTATCGATCACATTACAGATTCTCCGTTTTATTTTGTCAAGAACTCCGACGAGAATAGCAGTAGTACCTGACAAGATGTGGCAGCAGTATTGAATAGACGGGCAGATGGTAGATTTATATATGTGTAGGATAGATTAAGACGGGAAAAACTTTCGGGCGCTGCACAGAAAACCGACACTCATAGCAGCAGATTTAGCAATGGAATCAATATCGTCATTCCACTTGAGCTTCGCTGAGAGTGTGAGGCCAAGTAGGCGTAGTGTTTTACTCTCTGGAAAGTAAGCCTGTTCCATGTTAATGGGAGGTAGGTGCCTTTGATAATTGATAGCAGTTTCGCTTTGAAAGCATTAAAATTTACTATTCATTTCTTACCCCAGTCCAATACGGATTGGAGGTCACTTTTCAAACTCGGTAGCGAGGTTTGCTTTGTCGTACACACCAGGTTTTTTATCTGTTCTGTCATCGACGTACATGCCTACTTCGGAACTTATGGCATCAGGGAGATCATTAATATATATCAGAAAGAGACTAGGACCTAGGATAGAGCCTTGAGGAACATCCGCGTTCGTATGGTAGTTCTCGAGGCATGTGCGTTTAATACCACCTTCAGTGTACGATTAGAGAGCATGCATAAAGTATATAATTTACTAATGTGCCAATAACTTTTGTGGTTGTTCTCCGATGTCTTCCTTGATGGGCATTTTTCTCTGACTAGGAAATACTTTCATGTATTCTTTGCCAGTTTCATGTATCATGATTTTGTAGTTAGTGTGAAAGTCTGAGATAGGGAGCGGAAACTTGTGTTGCTTGCAAAAATAGAGATAGTGTGTTCTATTTTTTAATCTCCATCTATATAATAACAGTCCTTAAGTGTTGCCATTTGTATGATATAACTGCCGTTTTGCGCTCCGGCTTTATTCAGTAGATATAGGTTAGGTCCAGTGATTTGACCCAAACAGTTATGATTTCAATACCAGGCTACAGCAGTGGTGTTCAAGTACTTTAGTGTCTCCGGTTAGATGGAGACCATTCATGACTACCAAAAGGGAGGGACTTCGCGCAAGGAATGAGAATGATATACCCCAGTGATTGTAATAAAGATTTCTGTTCTTTGAAGAAGGTAGGGGCGTACAGTATTACGAATGACAACAAAGAGGAAGACAATAGTCCGAATAATGTAAATATTCTATATATTACTTATCTCAGAGATACAAGCAATCCTTCTATTTGACAATTACATCTGGATACGTTTGAAAGGGAAATCTTACAGGAGAAATTTCCGAATAGATAAATTTACGTCTTGATCAGGTCCAAACAAGCAACGTCTAGCCTGCTAAGAATCTAAATATACACCACTTAGGAAGAACAGGGTCTTGAAGGTATAAATATGATTAGTAGCACTATCATGTAAGCAATTGTGAGCTTCTCTGATTGGTCAGGGATAACATTCCAATACTATCGAAATTTTGAATATTTAAAGTCTTTTAAAATACAAAGTTTCGATTGGAAATTTGAAAAAAGTGTCATGTATTCAATCCTTTTGCATAGGGTAATTTTAAACTTTGATAAAAAATGGATTCAACCATCAGTTTTTAATTTTCCTTCCATATACATCTAAAACAACATTACAAGATATTACCTAATATCAGGCAAAATGGCGAACATAAAATAAAGTTATAACAGAAAAAAACATGTATCCAATATTTATGCGTGTCACTATATATGATGTATGAAAATACTTTTCGGAACATATGTGGGAAGTCCCTCACAGGAAAACAATGATAACATTTCTTAGAGATATGTGCTCGGAAATTTGAATATTTTTAAAGTGTAAACAAATTTTACGGTGAATGGTGCTGTTCTGCATTAATTATAGGTTACATTTTTCATTTGTGTGCATTTATGGGTCATTCGTTTTCAATGTTTAACTAGTGAAGTAGTGAGTTAACAATTAAGTTTTCCGTTTAACAATAATATGGTATTCTTGTTGTGAGCAGGCAGATATCATTTTTAAAAATTTCCGTGCGAAAGTTAATGGACACAACACTGCAGAATTTAATCCAATTTCCTTTCGAGAACTAAAACGACCGAGTCATCCAAACTTTGCAAATGTCTTTCTGTCGCGTTGCTGATACATGAAACGTGACATCATAAACTATGGACCGAGGAAGACAGAAATTTGCTCGTATGTCTTACCACGAAGAACACATTCTACGGCTGGCTGTTGGAGACAATCCAGGTATTAGCACACGTCAAGTGAGTGAATTTAGCATATCCTGCATCAATTGTACAGCAAAGAGGGTACTTCAGGAGCAGCACTTCTTTTCAAATTTTTTCAATATTTGCAGATTGTATTCCACTTTTATTCCTCACCAAGTGGGAGTTTTTATTGATCGTTTATTATAAAATCTGCTGACCAGTTATGTTTTCGAACGATAAAATTGTGAAAGAAATTAAATAAAAATTTAGACAATCAATATTCTTTGGCAAATCGGAATCCACGTGGGACAATACAGGCATGACAACATGATCAGGTTAATATTAATATGTGGGCTGTAATTTTAAATGAATTTTCGGTAGGTATATATATATTCTCGCAGCTCGTTTTCAATGCCTGCTAGAGGATGAACTCCTGATAAAACAAAGACACATGTGGTTCATACATGATAGGACTGCGGCACATTTTAGGCACGTTATTCACGAATAGTTGATATTTATCATGAGTAGTTATGGGAGGACTTATCCTCTCTAAAATGCAGTAGATATTAATAATGTAGAAACGCTTCATCAACCTGTCGTAGGGGCTTGCAAAACGGTTCGAGAAACTGTGTGAGTATTTGAGAGCATCGACTAGTCAATGACCCGACTAGTGCAGGACTGTTTATAAGTAATGTCACGTATCTGATCGTTTGCAACACACACACGTGTGTGTGTGTGTGTGTGTGTGTGTGTGTGTGTGTGTGTTGCAAACATTGAGTTTGCTTATTTTTAATAAAATTTTATTATTAATTTATCGATGTAACAAAGTAGTATCAATCTCATCGCGAGATTGTTTTCATTGCTGTGAATTGTGGTTACAAAAAATAAATGCAAAGATGTTTTGCTAAATTTTGCTTTAAATGTTCTAATTAAATTCTAATTTAACGCTAGAAAAATTTCTTAGAATTTATTAGAAAAAGAAACTTCTCCAAATGTTTTTTTTATGTTGTAATATTTGGGTCATGTATATGTTAATCGGTAACATGTTTTTAATATTTGCACTTTATATAATCCGACATGACTAAAATAATTAGCTACCTAAATACACAAATATATATATATATATATATATATATATATATATATATATATATATATATATATATATGTGTGTGTGTGTGTGTGTGTGTGTGTGTGTGTGTTTATCTATAGGTAGGCTTGAAGACTATCTGCGTGCGTTATGTAAAATAAAGGAAGATAAAGAAGGTGTTGCGTAGTATTTATTTACTATTCATTACAATTTTGAGATCCAAATCTCATCTTCAGAATGCTAGGAGTGATTGTTTTCACGTCCTTTTCTCTCGTTACTTAATTAAATTTACTCTAACATGCTTTACACTAAAACAAACACACAAACAGACATACACACACAAACACACACACAAACACAAACACACACACACACATTTATATATATATATTTATATATATATATACACATACACATACACACTATAACATACTATAGACGGGAACACATACACACACATACATATATTTATATTTCACACCCATTACAAGATTCTAAACAACGATACATTGACACACACTTACAAACACACGTATATCTCTCTACGCACATACACACGCACGCATGTTACCGGGAAAAGGTATGTAGATATATATATATTTAAAATAAACGCAGAAAAAAATAATAATAAACTCAGAAAAGATTAATCAACAAGCTAAGAAGAAAAAGAAGTAGATGCATATAAGCACACACACATGACACACTCACGCACAGGCACATACGAGAACACAGGAGAACGAATACCGGATCGCAAAAACAAAAAGATGCAGCGATAAACACGCCTCCAATTAAAGCAGATATACAGGGCATATCAAAAATATGTAGTCACAATTTGAATGACGAGAAAACCTTCATTTATGGACATAGAGTGAAACGGAATATCTTAGAATACAGAAGAAAAACGTAATTGAAGTTTCATGTTTGCAAATATTCAAATTGATGAACATTATTGTCCAGACAACGCTGATAACGCCCACCAAGGGATTCGCAAACGACAGGAAACATTTGGAATATCGCGACTTTGTCTTTTGATTTAAAATTTCAGTGCATTAATTGTTCTTAGTTTTGTGCGATAAACATTGTCTTTGAGATATCCGCACAAGTACCCCATTGGCGTGAGGTCCGAGGAACGCGCAGGGTATTCAATGTTACACCTTCGTCCAATAAATGTTCCTGAAAAAGCTGCATCGAGGTGAGCTCGTACATCGCGATGGTAGTGGGGTGGTGCTGCATCTTGCTGAAAGAAAATCTCTCACCAAATATCTCCGAAAATTGTGGACTGACAAACTCCTGAATTAAGTTGAGGTAACTACACCACACTCCACACTCTTACCCCTGGTAAGTTTACATGTTGATCAAGTGTTATATGAGGATTTATAGGACCCCAATACGTGCAATTATGGCGATTAATGAAGGCATTAATTTAAAGGATGCCTCATCTCTCCACACAATTTTGTGTGGAAGCCCTGCATCTTCTGCACATTTTGCCAGGTACCATTCAAAGAATTGGAATTTCCGGTCAGGATCGTCTTCATTGAGAGCATGGATAAGTGTTGGAATATAGTATTTCCAGTGCAGAAGCTTCATGATGTAATAGACGCTATTTTTGAGATGTGTGTTTCACGTCCAGTTTGTCGAAGTGATTTCTGTAGTGATCGAAGACGTGTTTCTTGCACCTGCTCCTCTTTTCCAGGACTCGTGTAGGTACGTGGTTGTCCAGGACGTTTCTTGTTGACATTTTGGACGGTTTCATCTGCTTCAAATTTGTCTCTGATGCGAGCAATGTTCCGGCGCCTTTGGTGGCGGTTTTGCGATTGACCTTCGTCTTTGCACTTCAATGGCGTTTTCGGTCTTCCAGTAACATTCCAGGAAGAACTTCCTATCTTCCAAGCTAAATTGTTTTCCTGCCATGCTGTGATTAATTAATTACACCTGCATAAAAATCAGAAATAGCATGGTAGAGAGAGTTAAAGTTTGAGTACGCTTTTTGTACACCCTGTATATAACAAGCAATCGTAAAACGACGTACACTAACCCTCTGACAGATGTTCGAAAATTCCAAGTAATGCTATCGGACAACGCGCGGCCAAAATGTGGACATATATGAATCATAAATAAAAGTAGACAGATAACATCAGTTTGTAATACAGCGCCACCTATCACTTTAACAAAGGAGAAAAAAAGACAAATCATGCTATCAGTCCAGGCACACATGTATAAACCATAAATACACACCCACATACATGCTCAAACCCACACTCACACACACGCGCGCGCGAGCGCGCGCACACACACACTACATTTAACGACAGCAGTAGCAGCGAAGGATTACCGTTCGTTAAAAGACACGGTCCAAGATCGGACGGACGTGAAAACAAGCTCTACAACAATTCTGAAGATGAGATTTTGATCTCAATATATTAATGAAAAATAAATTGGTAATAGCCAACACCTTTTTTCTTCCTTTAATTTACTAAAGGCAATGTAATAGCCTTCAGGACCCACCCAGGTT
Source organism: Ascarosepion bandense (assembly GCA_037127315.1). Classification (NCBI taxonomy): domain Eukaryota; kingdom Metazoa; phylum Mollusca; class Cephalopoda; order Sepiida; family Sepiidae; genus Ascarosepion; species Ascarosepion bandense. Next base: position 2,464,500 of record JBBBDQ010000980.1, on the reverse strand, counting down.
TTATATAGAATTCACACAGAACAGTGAAATGGATGCAATGATCACTGTTTCACTTATTTAAGTTCACATATTATTTTTATTTATAATATTATATATCAAATTAATGAGTGCGAGAGGTAAATTCTCGCCATTATATATTTTCGCACGAGCGCGCGTGTTTTTATTATTATTTTGTCGAATGTTGTGAAATACCCGTGAGAAAATGACGCCATTTACTTCGGCAGAAAAAAAGTGTGTGATGTAGAGCTTTGAATTGGCGCAGGAAGATATTAAGAATTTTTGAATGTCAATCTGAGGACAACGCAGACGTACTGGAAAGAGTGGTATGAGTCTAATGGTCAATATGCTTGGAGCGATCACTAGTTTTAGTAAAATTTTGTCTCCATTTATGTTCTCACAGTGCCTCAAAATCAATGCGTAGGTCCAAATCAAATCCCTTGTGGAAGTAATTCTGCTCTTGCTAAAGAGGTTGTCTGCTGGAAGAGCTTTTGTCTGGCTATAGAACACTGCACTATGCCATGAAACTGTTAAAATCCCAATCATGGCTGTCAGGCAATTTCTGCAACAATAGCAAATATTACATCTGGCCAGCTAACTATCCAATCTGCAACACCTGGGAATAGTATGGGTTGGGGGAAGTTGAGCGAGAGAATGAGAAAAAAATTCTTGTAACACCAAAGATGAGCTGAAGGCCAAAATAAAGGCAACATTCAGCAACGTAAACAAAGACTGTCAAGAAGAGATGAAGAAATTTGCGAAGCAGTATGGAGGTCGTAATTGAAGTCAATGGCATTTTTATTGAATAAACTTACTAGCATAAGAAGAAGTATTTCTTTTTCTATTTTGGATATATATCTTTTAACATGAGATGTCGGTGTTTTTTTCCATTTTGCTCAATTTAAAAGAAAATTCATATTTTGCATCCAGTATTTACCTATCGATCCCTATTTACACACACACACTTACACACACGCATATATATATATATATATATATATATATATATATATATATATATATATATATAAATTAAGAACCTGTCAATTTCAAAATATATCATTGAAACTAGATTTGATTACGAGTTTCCTGAATTTCTTAAAAAATTTATCGCGATTTTATATTCTATTTCAAACACGCCCACTCTCTTTCTCTCTCTCTCTTTCTCTCTCTCTCTCTCTCTCTCTCACACACTCTCTCTCTATATATATATCAATCACAGAGACATTTTCGTATATTTCTTAAAAATAATGGATTTTATTTTCAATCTGACATAATCAAGTACAACACATTTTTTATTTAGCAAGTACCCATGTTTGAGTAGACAATTTGTTTGTATTTAAAAAAGAATTTCTTTCGTCTACCGGCCTGCATAATATATAATATTCTTTGGATTCTCGATACCTATATTATGACTACTAGAAATCATATTGTTGCAATATCTAATCACTCGCGTAAATTATTTATGTTGCAAAATGTATTTTTGTCTGGAAGCTTGTCTGGCTCAACATAATGCACGAATTCTACTAGACAGAGATCTAACAATTTTTTCACTATAAGCATTTCACTGGATGTCAGTGAAAATTCTAGAGAACTATATGTTGCATTTATGTTATTAATCTGAAGGTCAGTATCAATCATACTGATGGAAAATAAATGTTTCTGTACGCTGTATGATAATTTCTTCGTGTTAGACGCTTTAAAATTTAAAAGCTAATTCTTGTAATGGCAAACTCAGAGTTTGTTATCAGCAAAAGTTAGCTCGTTTGTTTTATTAGACCTATTACTCTTTGAAAAAGGAAACTGCTCTATTTGAATGGTCTGAAAGTCTTTTTGATTTCATTATGGTAGGTGATCTTAAACACTAGCAAATTTATTCATTGAGCCTGCATACTCTAAAGATTTTCACTGCCATGAAGTTGAATAATGATATTGAATCACTTGTCAGGTTGCTTCTATCAAATATAAATACTTGTAGCGTGCGGGAATCAGTCTTACATATTTGTAAGTCTACCATTCGTTCAGGCTTTGAATATTGCATCTGGTCTTATGTTACAGATATATATTTGGATATTCTTGATAAAATCCAATTAAAAATCTGCAATAATTTCCTAACTACAAATTATTTACTAAGGGTTTCTTCTCTCACACTTCGCACGTATTGAAGTTTCTTCCAGCTTCATACTACCTTGTCAACTTTGAACTTCCAAAATCCAAAAACAATGTCACTGATTATGTTATGTTTTTTAATTAATTTTATTTTATTTATCTCTTTTTAAATCCTTTTTCTCATATTCTCGCAAAATCAGTAACACTCTTGCATCTTCAGTAACTTTCTTCAGGCAAAATAATTAAATACTTTATAACCGCAGTAAATAGATACATCATCAGCATAAATCCCAAGTTGTTCACTGATGACATAGGAGACCTCGTTGAAAAGTACAGAAATAACGTCGGTACATAGATAGAGCCCCCGTATGAGAAAATATTCTTGGAGTGTGACCATTTAACACAATATTTCTGACAAGATACATAAGCTTTAGCATGATCCTGTGTCTTAAAATACTTTATTTAATACAGCTGTATCGTGAGTATGATGCAAAGTTATCTATTATGTACAGTGACGTGGCTTAAACAGAAGACGCAACTCTTAGGTTTGAATAGGTAGAAATGAGAAACAGACATTGCTAAATTTATTTTAGCTCTACCGAAAGAATAATAACAGATAATTTTTAAAATTATTTTAATGTAAATCCTATTTTGATACAATTTGTTTATATTTGAAAGAAAAATAATAAAAATCAGTAAGAAGTTCAGTCAAAATTGGTTATGTGGTGTCCGTCTACGCATCTTAACAAATGGATTTCTACGCTTCTTAAAAGGTAGATTTTTATTCTCTTCATTCTGTGAAGTTTTATTTAATTTTTTATTTTGCAGAAAAGACTACAAAAATAAATCTTCTTTGTCCCTCTGATAATTTCCGAATAGCTAATCTCTATCATACTTTTTACTTTCGCTCATTTCTTTTCAATCCCACAAATAAAATTTTCGTTATTTTTGGAATGCTTGATATCTTAGATATTGAAATAATATACATTCAATTTGTAGCATGTAAATTTCACTGATTGTCCGAAAAAACTCACTTATTCCTTCAGAACGTAGTCAATAGAACCCTTTCACCTCTTCCTAACAGTTGTTGCTCCAAAGAAAATTGTTTCATTGTTATTTTTCCCAAATCCTGTTCTACAATATATTTAATGAAGCTCATCAATTATCTCTGCTACTCTTTCTCTGAATCTATCCAGTGGGTATACTGTTTTTCAAATTTAGCATGTAAATTTCACTGATTGTCCGAAAAAACTCACTTATTCCTTCAGAACGTAGTCAATAGAACCCTTTCACCTCTTCCTAACAGTTGTTGCTCCAAAGAAAATTGTTTCATTGTTATTTTTCCCAAATCCTTTTCTACAATATATTTAATGAAGCTCATCAATTATCTTTGCTACTCTTTCTCTGAATCTATCCAGTGGGTATACTGTTTTTCAAATTTTTCTCCCTCAGTATTTGCCCCCAAAATTTTAATCATTGCTTTCTGATGTTAATTTTAAGTTTCTTTTTTTTTAATTTCCATTGCCTCCAAAACCTGGTCGTTGTTCACAGGTTAGGTCCATCTTAAATTTTGATTTTTCTTGTAAGCCATATTTTCTTAAAATAAACTCTCTTCATCTTTGGGAATACTTTCCGTCATTCACTGCCATATGTTAAAACAGATATGCTTAACAGTTCAATAGACTGTTCTTTGTTTTTAACGATACATGTGTTCTACGACTTTTGATCTTGTAATGTAACGTTCGTCTTCTATTAGAAAGTTTCCCAGTGCATTAACTCACTGATTTCCTATTCAATTATATAATCTAATATATTTAAATGTTTGTTCAGATTATGCCTTTAGCTGATTGTGGTAATTCAGTTCCTACAGCAGGTAATGAAATCCGTATATTCTGGTCCAGTACATATTTAGAGTGGTAATAACTCATGCACAATAGCATCGTTTATAAACTGCAAAATAAGACCAATCAATGTTTGCAAAGAATGATCAATTTGGAATTTTTTAGAATGCTGTTAAATCCAAATAAGGGAAGGGAAGGGTAGGTTGAAAAAACTGAAGATTTTTTGGAAAACAAAAACAAGATAAGGACTCTGGTTCAAATTAATCACTATATCAAAAGGAAGTGATTACTCAAGGGATATTAGGGCTATGATTATTTCATTAATCTACTTAATCAATATACAGAATGGTCCATAAGTAGGTAAACAGTAAGTAGACTAGGTTTGTTTGTTCACATATTTCTAAGAAGAAGAAATCCTCATAAACTATTCAAGAACATTACCTGGATATCTCGAGGAAATATTTCCGAAAAATGGATTGGAAAAAGGAGAACCAGTCTATCTGCCAGCAAGTTTACTTGACGTTACTACAATTAATTTTATTTTTAGTACACAAGAACAAAGTTAATATTCGAAAACCAAGAAGTATTAATGACTTTAAAAACTACGTAGGAAATTCTTTTCTAGAAATTAATATATAGTTTTATTCGAAGTGTGAGGAACAGGTTTTAAAGCTGTTTAAATACTGATGAACAACAGCTTAAACACCTGTTTGCTGTAATTTCTAGCGTTTTTTATTATTGTAGGCAATAAAACTTTCTTATATATGTAATCATTGCATTAGTAAGTATAATTGTATATGTAATCTCAAAGTAATTATTATCATTTCCCCTCCAAAAACATATGGACCCAACTGTGTTTGCTGTTGCTTTTATTGTATTCACGTAATATATTGCACGGTAATGATTTCAAATATTTTATTTTTATCATTTCATGCCAAGCAAGGCATGATATTGACAAAGACGGAAGAGCTTACTGAGATGGGGAGAATATAAGAAAAATGCTCTATTAATGAGATAGAAAAATGAAAGCAAATAAAATAAAAGAAATAAAAGAGAAGATAAAATTAAATTTGCATATACATTTTTTGAAGATGAAAGTTGACGGGAGACCTGTAAGACAGAAGATCTTTACACTAAAGAAAAGTATCAGGAAAAATATTAGCACGTACGGATACATCGATTGTAAAATGGCAATTCCAACATTCTTGCAAAACGGTTAAATTCATAATCAGGTATCCAAGAGGAAAGTTTTTCAAAAAAATTGCTATGAATATAGCTATCAAAAAAGCACTGAGAATGTTCATTACGCCGATTGGAAAGTAAGTGAAATCGAGATGCCACGTTAGGAATAATGTTAGAGCAGATTCTTCTGATTATATAATCAGATCGTTCTAAGCAAGGAGGTTTACGGCCACGGTTGCGCAGGGAATTACATACAGGGAAGTTATATAAGAAAAGGTGAAAGGTTATAGGGGTGTAAGTAAATGGATAAGAAAAGGATGAAAACACTGATGAGAGTGGAGTGGATGAAGAAAGGAGTATGAGAGAGAGGATGCAGTTTAGTGAGATAGAAGATGACTGTTGACATTACATTTGAATTATTGGAGATTGTCGTTGTCGGGGAAGCAAGTAAACGAAATCGAAAACCACAGGCAGGAAGTTCTCATTTCTGATTGTTTTGGACGTGGTAGTGTTGATTTTAGTATTTGGGATAACTAATTTATTTACAAGTTTAAGAGAAAGAGTTACAAAAGGGGGTTATAACATTAGTGCTGTTGTTGTTCTTAGATGTGCTATTGTTTGCGACTAATTTCCAGGTAACGTTTCTGAATTTTGTGTTTTTGTTATTGTTACAGTTGCTACTTTTGGTGTCTTTCTCACAAGAAAGAATTCAGTCTTTACGCAAGGAATGGAGTTCATATACCCGATTGACGAAATAAAGGGTTCGATTTGAAATTTCTAGCACACAAAGGAACCCGTAGCGTACAACAGTCGAAACGTCGTACAAATGACAACAAAGATGAGGACAATAGTCCGAATAATATATATACTGCATAATCATATACATACTTCAAATATATAGAAAGTATCGCTAGATGCTTGCTTCTTCCTCTCTGTATCAATCATCGTGGATTAATCGTAAGCACAAGACACACTTTCAGGAAAAGATAATGCATTTAAATATCGGAGAGATTTAAATATTATCTGTAAAGGAAATTCTAATTCAGGAATTTAAATTATATGCACATATATATAATTAATATAACAGATTTTTCTGTAACATTGTCATCACTATTTTAGCATTAACAGTTTCGTATATGATAAACAATTACAGGCATAATATATAATGAACAAAACAAATAATACAACTTATTATGTATCAGGAAATATGCTTAGTAATAATAAGAAGGAAATTATCTTAGCTCGGTTGGGAGTAATAGAGACAGCTAACAATATATTAGCGTTGTATGGAAGATACTGAACTAATATGATTGAAAATTAAATATTTTTCTTCATCGAATAGAGTTTACAAATCTACTCTCTTTACAAGCATAAAAAAATTGGTCACCTATTTTATTAACTGTTACTTTAACCAATATAAGAATGAGGAGCACACTCAACAGAGAGTGATATTTCAGTTAGATTTTTGCAAACGTGTAAGAAGGAGGAATATATGATAAGGATTTCAAGTAGAGACTGGCTTGGAGCATAAGAGAACAGGAGAGTCATGTGTAATTGTATCCGACATAGATTTTGTCCGCTATCATTTATATGGCTGGAATATACCGTCAGTAGTGATACAGTTACAGCGAAGCGGTCGACCCTTCTTTGGTGATGTTAATTGGTATGGGACACTCTATAGATGCACGACCATCTTGTAGCAATCAGTTCTGACTCTAATAAGTCAAATAAGTATTGCAAACGCCATGCTCAAATTAGTCAAAAAATTTCTCAACTGGAACGCAAAAATGGAACTTGTCTACCCAATTCTACCTTTCCCATGTGACTATCGGTCACATGTCAACCTGGGTGTTGGAGTTGTACCTAGGAGGTTAAAAGTTTTGTTTTTATGCGGATGAACGTCTCAGAGTGACTGGGTAAGATCAGCATCCACTGTACTAAAAAACTTCAATACATTGCACTATTTTGCTTTGATTGTCAACATGAATTGCAAGTACACCAGAAATAAGGAACAGGTGACCACAGTGGTGCAAATTCGGATACCGAAATAAATGAAGGAATAAAATTTGTATGTCATTAACCAACTTAAATTGTTTAAAAAATTCATTTATAATCCAATGCACTGCCCAACTTTTACACTCTCACTCACTCTTGTTTTTGCTAGTTTAGACTTTTAAAAAAATCGTTTCGCCAATGCTCAATGATCTGTCTTAATATTTCCGTTACAGAGTTATTTTTTTTCTTTTCACAAGTTCGGAAAGATATAGATTAAGGTTTAATTTAAAATGTAATTGAAATTTTTAATGTAAAATATTGTATAGCGTTTTTTTCTACACCCTCACAATTGTTACCCTCTTTCTTTCTTTCACTTGGTCCGTCCATAGATTTTAAACTAAATATTGATCTGTGAAGTTTTCCAAAAAATGTCAGTAAAGGTTTGTCTTTAAAAAAATTACGAAAAAATAATTTTCAAGCTTTTTGTGTCTTTTGGTACCAAATTGCCACTCTGGGTAATTGACATTATCTCTTCATGACTAGTCAATTTGACTTATACTAAGTAAATAATTAATATTTGTATTCTTCTATCTCCCACTCAAACAGTTCTCAAACGCACTGCTTTGTCTTTTATTACGCATGTTAGCAACACGCTAGGATAAAAAAAAAAAACTACAAAGGGCGGAAGAACTCTTAAGGAGTCTACTGCCAGCTAACTAGAGGTGGTGTCACCATAAAACACAGTGAACAAGACAACGAGATACCACTTCACTATCTATCCTGCGTACAATCATGGCTTTTCACAATAAATATATGAAGCCCAACGGCGTGAAGAGGGTTAAGTATAGACCGGTAAGCATAGATATGGGCAACAGGTGTCATCTGATCGTTATCCGGCAACTGTTAGCACCAACGCCGTAAAGGTGACACTTTTTCAAAAATTCGTCATTCGCCTGGGAAGGAAAGACATGAGCACACGGTGTCTTTGTCACGTTTCAAAAAATGAATTACATTTGAGACATGGAATAGCTTGGACGCTCAACAACTGTGGCCAACTCGAGAATGTCAAGCATCAGATGAACAGACTGAACATCAATAATTTGAGCATATGCAAAACCAGATGGCCTAACATTGGAGATTTCAGCAGCGACAACCACAGGACAATATACGCAGGAGGCAAAAATAACGAAAAAACGAGTCGGCTTATTACTGGACAAAGAAACGAAGAAATGCGTTCTGGGACACTGTCAAATTTCAAAGAGAGAGAGAGAGAGAGAGAGAGAGAGAGAGAGAGAGAGAGAGAGAGAATATGTGCCCTCTTGTTTAAACTGAGAGGAAGAATCTTCAACATATATATAATAGCTCTTTATGCACTAACAACACTAAGCACCGAGGAAGAAATAGAATCATTCTACTCCATATTGGACAATGTCAAGTCTCAGTGTAAAACCCAAGAAATTAGAATCATAAAGAGTGACTTGAATTCCAGTGTAGTTAAAAAGAGGGAAGGAAAGACGACCGGCAACTTTGTATTTGGAATCCGCAACGAACGAATAGAAAAATGTGTCCAATGGTACACAGCAAATGATCTAGTAATAATTAACACCTGGTTTCAACAACACCCACGACGTCTATTGACATGTAGAAGCCCAGATGAAGACACGAGAACCAAATAGACTACATAACCATAAACAGAAGATTCCGAAACGAAGTGCTTCAAAGCAAAACATATCTAAGCGCCGACTGTGAAAGTGACCACGAACTAGTCTTGTGAAACTAAGGGTGAAACTCCGGAGAATGAAGAAGCCTAGTGCAGCACTAAGACTGAAAGAAATCACGCTCATGAATACCTCAATCTACAGAAAATTACACTAACAGCGTGAAAAACAATTACGAAGAACAAATTGAAAAAAAAACACTCGAAGTGGGACTCATTATGAAAGCGATAGTGAGATCATCAAACAACGATGCACCAAGGAAATCAAACATAGAAGGAAAAACGGGAGGATGACTGAAGAGATACTTGACATGATGTAAATGAAATAGAAAATGATGCCAAAGCATTCAATGTTATGCAGGAAACTACAAAAGTAAATAAGGAACAAATGCAGACATGCTAAAATAAATGGCTCAACGACAAATGTGCAGAAGTAGAGAGATTGAGCAGGACTAACAAAAAGAAATACGAGAATTTACAAAACAAAAACCTGCTCCTCAACAGGATGTATAAGATCAAAGAATGGAAAGCTCATATCAAAGAAAGAGGAAATAATCTATAATGTGATGAATATATAAAAGATCTTTTTCACGAGATGAGGGAGCAACCGATAATACACAAAGATAAGGACGGACCGGAAATATTAAAGTCAGATATGAAAGCTGCATTGGCCAAACTGAATAGAAAAGAAACAACTTGACCAGACGGCATTGTAATATAGCTTCTGATAGCCCTGGAAGAATTCGGCATAGAGAAATTTATAGATATACTAAATGAAATATATAATAGTGGTGTAATATAAGACAACGTAAGCAAGTCAATTTTCAAAGAACCGTTTAAGAAGCTAGGTGCAAATGATTGAGAATTTCATCCAAAGATTAGTTTAATAAGCCATATAACAAAACTGATCGTCCAAACCCTGATGAATAGAGAAAGAAGAAGAATCAAACCAGAGATAAGACAAGAATAGTGTGGGTTCGTCAAAGACACTGGAACACGGAACGCCATATTTATGATTAGGATACTTTCCGAAAAGTAATACAAATGAAAAAGAACATTTACCTATGTTTTATCAATTATACAAAGGCGTTCGACAAAATACACCCCAAATATTTTAGGGAGATATTTAGCAGCCTCGTCATATTTGGGAAAGAAATAAAATTAATAAAAATCTCTACTGGCAGCAAACTGCCTGCATACGTACAGTTAACGAATTCAGCAGATATACAGTGATAGAAAGTGGCGTAAGTCAAGGATGTGTCTTTTCACCGGATCTACGCAACTTGTACAGCGAAACTATTTTGACGTCATTAGATATTCCAAGATTTGTAATAAAAAACATTATTTGAATATCATAATATACGCGGATGATACAGTGCTGATTGCATATGAGAAAACAATTCTACAAGACTTCCTACAGACGATAGCTCATGAGAGTGAGAAAAAAGAACTACAACAACACTGCAACAAAATAGAATGCATGGTCAGCAGCAAGAAGAACAGCCCAAAATGCTAAATACTGTTGTGGATAATACAATCAAGCAGGTATAAACAAATACTCGATAAATGATCTACGAGAAGACGGAAAGTGAAACACAGAGATTCGAAGGCGAATTTCTATGTCGAAGGACACATTCCAGAAGTTGAGGAAAGTATTAAGTGACAGAAATCTTTCATTAGAAACAAAGACGCGAGTAATGGAATGCTATGTGATGTCAGTTCTTTAATATAACAGTGAATGCACGAAAATATCATCAAAGATGAAGGAAAAACTTGCAGAATCAGAAACGTGGTTCTACAGAAGGACGCTGCTGATATCATTGACTGAGTATGTGAGCAATGGTGAAGTTTGGAAAGGATGGAAACAAAAAGAAAATTAATATTGAAGTTACTGGGAAATGCAGTGAGGAAGGAGGGCTTGGAGAACCTGATACTAACAGAACAGATAAAATGAATAAAAGACAAAGGAAAGCGGCGGCTAACATATTTGGAGGGCCTGAGCAGGTGGATGACAGAACAGGGTTGTGTTGTTATACAGAAGAAAGCATGCTGTGAGCCACCATGGATAAGGAGACGTGTACAGGCATGATCCCCTACGCCCTAAAAAGACAAAGCACATGGAAGAGATCTATGTTTCATGACCACGAGTAAGAAATCATAAGAATTTATTCTTCGCTTTTAAGAGAGAACAAGAAATACTTTTTTTTAAAAATTTCATTAATATAATGTCCTATAAAATTAAATTAAATGTTAAATTTATTAAACTACGGTGCGGGGTTTTGTCACTTTTTCCCAAAGTGTATTAATTCATTTATTATATTGTAAAACTGAATCGATTGTAGACATTGTAAATTATGTCTTAAAAGATAAAAAATCTTGTTTGGCTTGTCTTCGACAAAATTATACACTAAAGACCAAACGCTGAAATAATTGAATTTAGCTCTAAAAATACATATTTATGAACGGTTGTATGTTTAATGCTCAAGAGTAAGAAATTCTAAGAATTTAGTATTTGCTTAAAAAAAGGAATGTTTCTTTTCTAAGAAACATTGTTTTCTATAAAGTCATATAAAATTAAATTAAGTTTTAAAATTATTAAGCCACGATGTCACTTTTTCAAAACTATGAATTTATTTTATCTATTACTTTGTAAAATTGAAAGAATCTTAAACTTTGTAAATCTCGATATAAACAAAAGTAATATCTTCAACAATCCTAAATATTGCAAGTATTTCCACATAGTGTCGCGTGTTGCAAAATTTGCAGTAATTCATAATAATGAACTACGCAATCTTATTCGATCTTTGATTCATTTTCAAGTTAGAAGCATACTTGTTAACAGTTGTTAATATATTATTGTTCCTTATTTATTTATCTTTTTTAATTATTTGTGCTTTAATTTTCAAGACCTGTGTACCTCAGTAATATATTTATTCATGTTTTCTCCGTCCTTTTTTTCTAGTAAAATATAATTTAATATTTTTTTCTGTTTCCTTAGAAACGAAGGACTAATCATGCTTAACTCTAATGAACGCAGTACAGGATAAAATTGCATTTTTGATTATAAAAGGAAATCCAGGTTAACTAAATGTCAGCTTTCAACAGCAAATCAAATATCGAAGATTATTAATCAACATTCTCAGTTTCAATATAAAAATCAGAAAAAAATAAGAAAACACGACCAAATGAAAAGCAGGTTATATTTAACATTATGCTTGGAAAATTATGCAATATAATTTTGTTTTATTTATTTTCTTTATAGGAATTTATTTTTACAGCCAAAAAAATTAGATAGAATTTGTTCTAATTCGGCATTTCAACGGCAAAGAACTGAAATACCTTTTAGAACTTAATTACAACAGTGAACATTCATATGAAATATAGTAATCGGCTAGTTGAATTTCTTAATTCGTTTACTTCTGTGACAAAGCGAATGGAACTGAGTGCTGCTTTCCATGTCGCCTTCTAATTTAGTTCTTCATATCCCAAAGCTACATGGTTATAGGAAAGCATGGCGAGAATACCCTAGATAGTAGCGTCATGATAACTTGTGTGCGGAAAATATTTGAATCATTAAACATTTTAGTGTATGGAGCATCAGTCATGTTTGTTAAATTGGCCTTTATCTAACATAACGGACCTCCCCACATTTACAAAAATCAGAAAGGATTCTTTATAATAATAAAAATGAATTTTGTCAATCAACATATAATGTCATTTTTGTTATTAATGGGAGTTTTATTTAAGTATTAATGGTTCCATTTTTGTTGAAGTCAGGAGAATATGTCTTCGAATGAAAGTCTACTTAATGTTTCTAATGCGCGCACAATCGTAGTAAACACTTGTATGGTGAGTCTTTCTTCCTATCTTTCTTTCTTTTATTTTAACATTTGGTTTCTAAATGTCTTCGTAGACGACTTCGAAGACGACTTTCTTTCGATGAAAGAGAAAAAACGAGAGAGTGAAAAATTGCGTGTAAAACTAAATAGGAAATCCAGCTAAGATACTCAGCTCACTAAAGTGCTAAAGTTACATGAACACGTATTTATGCATTTTGGCGACTAATAATTTAATAAAATTTGAATATTTTTTTCTGTTTTCTGGTTGTTAAATAAGAATGATTATTATTAATATGGTTTTTCACTATGTACGGATAAAGTAAAAAATTTTAAGCCAGTTACCTAATAAAAAGTTATTTTTTATTGATTAATTCGTAAATAAAAGTGTTCTCTTCATTGGTTCCGGCGAGGTTATAGTGTGTAAAGTTGTATTAAGCAATCACAATATCGATAAATACGACACTATTTAGCGCTGATTTGTTCTTTTTTGAAAAGTATAAATAAGGTTGTTGGTCAAAATTTCCATCTCCAGAGTTTCTTGTAAACACTAATTGACAATTATGAGACTATTAATTCCGTCTTTAACATGAAATACATGGTATCAACGGCGAAGTTTATCTGTCTTGTCGACTGACTTTAATATAAGTGTATGGAAATTGATCCTAAACAATATATATATATATATATATATATATATATATATATATATATATATATATATATATATATATATTAATCATATCACCCCGAGGTAAAGCCATTGAAGTGCAGGGGGCTACGTAAGAGTAAAAAATTTGAAAGAAAGCCGGAAACCACATCCTAAACAGGGAACAAGATGAGCCTCTTCACCTGTTCAATAGACGAGGGTAGAGTGTGAACCGGACGATAGTTTATTCTATCTACTCCAATTGATAAAAAAAGAAAAAAAAGAAAAGAGTGAAAAGGCTGGAAGAGAGAAAGCCGGAAACCACATCCTAAACAGGGAACAAGATGAGCCTCTTCACCTGTTCAATAGACGAGGGTAGAGTGTGAACCGGACGATAGTTTATTCTATCTACTCCAATTGATAAAAAAAGAAAAAAAAGAAAAGAGTGAAAAGGCTGGAAGAGAGAAAGCCGGAAACCACATCCTAAACAGGGAACAAGATGAGCCTCTTCAACCTGTTCAATAGACGAGGGTAGAGTGTGAACCGGACGATAGTTTATTCTATCTACTCCAATTGATAAAAAAAGAAAAAAAAAGAAAAGAGTGAAAAGGCTGGAAGAGAGAAAGCCGGAAACCACATCCTAAACAGGGAACAAGGGATGAGCCACTTCACCTGTTCAATAGACGAGGGTGGAGTGTGAACCGGGCGATAGTTTAGTCTATCTACTCCAATTGAAAAAAGAAAAGAGTGAAAAGGTTGAAAGAGAGAAAGCCGGAAATCACACCCTAAACAGGGAACAACGGATTATATATATATATATATATATATATATATATATATATATATATAGTCATCGGCAGAATCATCTGTTTCGCTGTATCACAGCTCATCATTATGATTCGGCAGCCCATTGCTTTTTACCCAGGATTGAAACCCGACCGAATTGACGTCAGTAGGCGATTCTACCTCTGAGCTATGAGCGCTTGGTAGAGGAGGTAGACTTTTTAGCATGTATATTATCATTATACACGCCCAACAGCTGAGAGGGTTATCATTCATTACTGAATGAACGATGCGTATATGCTAGAGTAGCTACTGTTGTTCAAGTCTACCATTCCTTTTCCAGAGTGCGCAATCAGGCTGTGAGTGTATATATATATATATATATATATATATATATATATATATATATATATATATATATATATATATATAACAATACTTGCGTATATATACATGATATATCACACGCTAAAATTTGCCTTCTTCAACTGAGCGGCCATAGCTCAGATGTAGAATCGCCGACTGTCGTCAATTTGGTCTGGTTTCAAACCTGTGTAATAAGCAATCGGATGTCTAACCGTACGAATGAACTGCGAAATGTATTTGTCTCAGGATGACTATATATATATATATATATATATATATATATATATGTATGAGAAATGACAATTATTTTGCATATTCTACACTTCACTGTTTTTTTTTAATTCCATGTCCTTTTCAGTATATACGCAATCATTATTCTCCAAAGAAATATATATTTTTTATTATCTGTGAATTTTCATGCATTTTATGCAATAATACTATATTATTCTCCTTTTGTTTTTTCAACCGTCTGAATTTAGGAAATTTTATTCTCTAAGACTGGCGGCCACTCCAATTCCACAATTCTGATGAGTATGCACTTATACTTAACGTAAGATAGTTTCAACTTCATGATTTGTAAATGAAAACTCCTTAAGAATTCAGTGATCACTTGATAAATTTTTTATCTTATGAAGAGGTCACCACTTCTAAAAGGTATATTCAGAAAAGTCTTTGCTTATAACAAGAGTCTGTAACC
The DNA here is from genome assembly GCA_037127315.1 of Ascarosepion bandense. Lineage (NCBI taxonomy): Eukaryota > Metazoa > Mollusca > Cephalopoda > Sepiida > Sepiidae > Ascarosepion > Ascarosepion bandense. The sequence goes on along the minus strand of JBBBDQ010000980.1, from coordinate 2,449,328 downwards.
TCCCACCCGCGAACCAAATCCTGCCAGCGAAGGCATCTTGACCGAATTTAAATATTATAACCGCAAATCACGATCAGAACCCAATCACCTCCATTGCTGCGTAAAAATTTAAAAAAATAAACATAAAAAGTAATTTTACATCGCGAAATAAAATTCAAATGAATTTAATCATTGTTCTTCGTATTTACTTATTAAAAAAGAAATAAATTCAGGATTTTGATTCGTTATAGTAATTTGTTTGAAAACTAAAAGAAAACCCTGAAAATATAAAATATATTGCAATTTTGATTACTAGATAAAAACAAAAAATAATGTTTAGTCCTAATTTCATCCATTTCAATTCGTTTTTTTTCACTTTGAAGTATTTTGATGCTCTTGTGAAAAAGTAATTTTTGTTAGGTTTTTTAATTTTAGATTTTCTTTTGTATTTCTGATTCCTCAATGTTTATTTTAATTATGGTTTTAAATACGTAGGTTGACAGGGGTTTGCATATGTAATTTTTCATAAATGGCCTTCGTCCGGCGTGCGACCCGTCATTATAACACGATCCTGCCCGCAAGTTCGAATGATTTGCTGACTCCTGCTTTAGTGTTTAATTGATGCATTACACTAGAGCATATGTGCTAAGTAGATCAGCTACTAACAAATTAAGTTATCCAGGAAAGAAAGATTATTTTTTGAGAAAAAATGTCGTAAACATGTATTAATTTCCAGATTTCTACACCAGTATTAATCGAGCGGAGCATGCCAGAACACCGCAAGGAGTCGGTAGGGGTTTTGAGAGAAACACCGATAAAGCATTTTTGAAAAAAAATGTTCAATCTTCATTTTCATTTCGATTTAAACTCCCGACATATTATAATCAAACCCTAGATTATTATATTCAAATAAATCAACGGCAAAAATTTGGGAACTGGAATCACCGCCAGTCTTACAGTAATAATTCAAAAACATTTGCAATCCGTTTTCCATTGTAGAGAGTATCGATCATGTTATTTTAAATTGCCCTTTATCTAACATCACAAAACACTCCACATTTAAAAAATAAGAATATCGAACAAATATCAAAGAATAAACAAATCTCGTTCTTTGGGTTTCAGTTTGTTTAAACGCATATCAAACATTGGCTTATTTTATTCCAAAATGGTGGTATTTTAAGGTATTTAGTGAGAATGCTGATTTAGTCAGATTTTTTGTTTTTATTTTTTTATTTCAGAAAACTGAAAATATATTCTAGTTTGGTATTCAAAATTTTTTCATGAGAATAATTTTTTCCTTAAAAATGTGTTATGGTAATAATTTTTTCTTCAAAAATGTTAAGGTGATAATATATTTCTTTCATGTATGTATATCTTTCTATGAAAATCAATTTTTATGTATATATTTTTATAAAAGGTTATTTTTATACTTTCATGTTGTTTTGATCTCTGTTTGGGGGGTTAACTATTTTCCCATAGTTGGGACTCTAACAGGTGCTACGACTTTAGGTAAGGATGGACCTGGAAACAACAGCAATTAATATATGGTTCTATGCTCATCACAACCTCTCAATCAGAAGCTTTGCTGTCGGATGCTGTTTACTGTCGTGCCCAGGGCCAGATCTCATTCGTTTTAATAAAAAAAGATTTTTATTCAGTATCAAGCATCAATTTTGTTATTCATGATGATTTCTTTTTTGTTGAATGTAAGGGGGATTTTTTAAATGAAACTCTAGTTGATGTTTATAATGCGCTCAATATAATAGTAAAGGCTTGTATCTTGAGTCTTTGTTCCTTTCTTTCTTTTATTGTTTGCTAGTTGTGAAAAAGAAGAAAAGTCCTGAGGACAGAGAGTGTGATAAAGTTAGATGTCTGATGGTTGGTTTTTGAATATCTTCGTAGACGACTAATATCTTTATTTAATACTCTTTCTTGTGTTGCGTGAGAAGTAATGAGAAAATGCATGTAAAACTGAATGAGATGTCCAGTAAATATTCGCAACTCACTAATTTTTAAATAATATTAAAAGGTATTTATGAATAAATAGAATAAACTTTGAAAACTTTTTTCTGTGTTCTGTTTGGTTAATAAATATGATGTTTTAATAATTTGGTCATTGACTATGTATAAATGAGATAAACGTGTGTAAGCTAGTCATCTGATAAAAGTTGTTTTGTGTTTGGTAATTCGTAAAGATAAGTGTTATTTTCATTGGTTTCTGAAAAGTTATAGTGTGTAAATTTGTATATATTAAGCAATCATAATGTCTAGAAATGTACCACCCCAAACGGTTCGTCATAACAATTTATTCTGCCGGGAGTTTGTTGAAAATGTCGGCCGAACAGCTGGGGGTACAAGATTGACTATAAGGAACGAACTTCCACAACTTGGATGAGTTGAAAAGGATGCTTTATTGCGCTTAGAGTTAGCCTTGTCGGTAGAGGCAGGCGAATGTGACACACAGCTCTAACTCTAATTAATGGAGATCAACAAACCCAAACTGAACGAAACAAGACGAACGGAGATCCTTACTTCAAGCTCGCACCCGGCGGACTCCCCTTCACTTAACACGTCTTAATTTAACTTACTCACTTTTTAACTGACTCTATTTATTTAATATGAATCCGGAAATCTGGAAATCCGGAAATCCGGAAATGCTTTAGACCACCGGTGACAAACACCGGCGACTGTAAGTTAGAAATTTCAGTTATCTTTTTTTTTTATCTTAATAAGGCTTCCGCCGGAAAAGGCTTAATGTGTGGTCAAGATACAGTAAAGGACAGCCTTTGACCGGGTAATCGAAAACCTACCTGCTGAACTTGCCACTGAGTCAAATATTTACCGGAGGACAATTTTCCTCATAAAAGAAAAAGCGTTTATTTATTTATTTTTTCCTCTTCTTTTTCACTTTTGTTAAATATGTTTTTAAACTATTTTCTATTCTAATCTATTTTCTATTTTGATCTATTATAATAAAATACATATATGTCTAGTTATCGTGTCACAGAAATACGACACTATTATAGCGCTGTTTTAGACATTTATGCAAAACATAATAAGACAATCGATTATAATTTCACTTATCGTATTATCTATTAGTTAATTCACTAATCTCAGTTATCTCATTGTCTATTAGTATAATTTCAGTTATCATGATTGTATATTTGTTAATTCATGTCTATGTAAGTATTATTCCTTGGATACATCTACTGTATCCTTCAAAATTATTACCCGCCATGCCATGTTTAAGGGTTAAAATTATTCTACTTTATTCATGTTTCTTTGGTAAGATCTATGTTTTCCATAAAATAATTAATTTTTGCAAAATAAAACCCTGAGAGTATGTTTTCCTGAGAGCTAATGTCTCGGTCTTTTTAAGTTTAAGTTCCACCAACATCTAACCTACATATACACATAATATGAATTTTCTACTTCCCATTTATTTACAACAATCTCATTTGGGAAAGCTCGATTTTGAGTGAACTTGTGCCTTGTATAGTGTGAAGAAACAATTATATGAACGAATATATATTTTGTTGAAACCATCAGCATTATTTAAAAACATATGCAACATGGCGCACCAAATTATTGTCAAATTTTCATAAAAATATGTTTCATTTTTAGTAATTTGACCGAATAAATTTGTGAGAATAAAGTAAAAAAAAATGGCTAATAATGGAGCATTTATTCTTTGTAGAAATTGGCTATTAGGAAATTCAAACTGAAAGAACTGGGCGTAATGCTTAATGCAAAATAATAACAAAAAGTACGTTTCTCGGTTTCTTGATTCCAGCGTGAAATTAAAAGAGTCGTCATCCAATATTAAAAACGTTTTCATTATATATATATATATAAATTAAAAAAGGATTAATTCAATGATGTTGGATGATCATTTCGATATGAAAATCCCCACAGGGAATGACACATCACCTCAGCAACAGAAAAATCCTTTCAGAAACTGGAGAAAGCTCAGTCTAATTTTCCTTTTTAAATAGATTTGCAAAGAAATTAAAAAAGGAAAAGAAAAAGAAAAAGAAAAAGATAAAAGAAAATGAAATCAAATAAACAAGAGAAGAAAAAATTCACATCGTCTTGGTTTGCAAATAAAGGAAAGAGAATTGTAAATTAAAAATTAACGAACGGCCGTGCTGAATTGATGAATGTTGAATTGTTGTTGAATTTTGCTCCTACCTTTTGGTAGTTGAGCTCTCTTGGTTTATTCCCGGATTTTTTCTACCAAAACAACACCACCTTTCCTATGGAGAAGTTTACCCCGGAGTATTCTTTGAAGAATATTCCTTATCCTAATCTGAATTCCTTTCTCTTTCATCTTACGGAAAAAATTGAAAGTTTTGTGAGGAGGCTTCGATGGAAAGCCTACGTTCCTGCGTTCAACGGATTCTTCTCCTGATTCTACAGATTGCTTTGATCTAAAAACTCTAAGAACTCCACCGGTATGCAAATTTTTAAACTCGTTTGAAAAAGGCCTTTTTAATTTGATCCCCAAAATCAAGTTCCGGGGATTTTCATATCGAAATGATAATCCAACATCATTGAATTAATCCTTTTTCAATTCATATTTGCTCTGTAATATTTTATTACATGGATTTCTCTTCCTGTATCATTTTTTAATATTAAAATAAAATTTTTAATATTAATTAGAATCGGTTTTTTGGAATTTACCTTCCAGCTTTTTTCCGCTTGGATTAAAGTATCTGAATTAAAATGAATTAATATATATATATATATATATATATATATATATATATATATATATATAATCCTAACCTCCACCTGCAAGATTTAGTTGTAATATCTATATATTATTATCTAAGGCGTGTTGTTATGGCTTCATAACTTTTCTATCTTCCCCATCATCCCTAGCGTTACATAGACAAAGTTCTTCTTAGTGTGTAGGTTGTACTTAATAAGACAATCTTTTATATATCACTTAAGCTGGGGTTTCCAGGTATTCTTTCAATGTGTTGTTTTGTTCCGTTTTTGTCATTACAAGTGCACCTACTATCGCTGGCACAACTCTTGTTTTCAATAATTATTATTATTATGTCATTTTTCATCATATTTCGATTTCTGCTTTGGTCTCACTACCAACCAAGTCTGCGGGGAGACCTAAGGCAGGTAGTGGCGTGTTGTTATGGCTCCATTTCATGTTTTTCTATCTTCCCTATCATCCCTCCAGCATTACATAGATAAAGTTTTCCTTAGTGTGTGGGCTGTACTTAATAAGACAATTTTTTGTATATCTCTTAACCTGGGGTTTCCAGGGATTCTTTCAATGTGTTGTTTTGTTCCATTTTTTATCATTCCAAGTGCATCTACTATCACTGGCACAACTCTTGTTTTCAATTTCCACATTTTTTCTATTTCAATTTCCAGGTCTTTATATTTTGACAGTTTTTCAAATTCCTTGATTGCTATGTTACAATCCGCTGGACAAGCCATATCAATTAATAGACAAGTTTTCTTCTTCTTCTTCTTCTTCTTCTTCTTCTTCTTATTATTATTATTATTATTATTATTATTATTATTATTATTATTATTATTATTATTATTATTCTATCATTTTTCATCATAATTCGATTTCTGTTATGGTCGCACGACATAAAACATCTGCAGGAAGGCTTAAGTTAGGTCGAGTTGTGTTGTTATAACTCCATGTTTTTTATCACCCTTATCATCCCTAGCCTTACATAGACACATTTCTTCCTATTGCGCGCAAAGTACTTGCTGTGGTTTCCAAAGAATCTTTCAATGTGTTATTTTGTTCCATTTTTTATCGATGTAAGTGCACCTACTATCACTGGTGCAATTCTCGTTTTCGATTTGCACATTTTTCCATTTCAATTTCCAGGTCTTTTTATTTCGACATTTTTTCGAATTTTTTGTTTGTTATTTTACAATCCTCTGGACAATTAATAGGCAGGTTTTTTTCTTTCTAGTATTTAACAATAATGTTTGGCCTATTTGCTTTAATTTTTCTCTCTATGTAGATTGTGTAATCACATAGAATGGTGATATCTTCTATTTTTGTAACCGGTCCTGGGTGATGTTCATACCAGTGTTTGTTTAAATATTATCCATTGTGATTTCACATTGTCAAATGTAAATATTGCCCATTCTATCGTGACGATTATTATTATGTCATTTTTCATCATATTTCGATTTCTGCTTTGGTCTCACTACCAACCAAGTCTGCGGGGAGACCTAAGGCAGGTAGTGGCGTGTTGTTATGGCTCCATTTCATGTTTTTCTATCTTCCCTATCATCCCTAGCGTTACATAGATAAAGTCTTCCTTAGTGTGTGGGCTGTACTTAATAAGACAATTTTTTGTATCTCTTAAGCTGGGGTTTCCAGGGATTCTTTCAATGTGTTGTTTTGTTCCATTTTTTATCATTCCAAGTGCAGCTACTATCACTGGCACAACACTTGTTTTCAATTTCCACATTTTTTCTATTTCAATTTCCAGGTCTTTATATTTTGACAGTTTTTCAAATTCCTTGATTGCTATATCAATTAATAGACAAGTTTTCTCCTTCTGGTTTTTAACAATAATGTCTGGCCTGTTTGCTTCAATTTTTCTGTCTGTGTAGATGGTGTAATCCCATAGAATGGTTACATCTTCTATTTCTGTAACCGGTGCTGGGTGATGTTCATACCAGTGTTTGTTTACAGCTTTTCCATAATGTTTGCACATTGCCCAATGTAAATATTGCCCAAATCTATCGTGGCGATTTTTATATTCATTTGGGGCAAGCACAGAACAGCCTGAGATTAGGTGGTCTATTGTTTCTTGGTGTTTATCACAAAATCTGCATTTTGGATCCATATTATTATGCATACTATTTGCCTGAAAGTTTCTAGTGAAAAGACTTTGGTCTTGTGCTTCAGTTTCAGACTTTAATCCAGATGCACGTAACCATCGATGAGTATTAACTTTGTCAACATTGAATTTATTGACACGTTCTAGATATTGGCCATATAGAGGTTTGTCCTGCCAGCGCTGTTTCATCTGTTCAAGAGCTTTATCTTTGGCTTTCATTTTCATATTTTTTGCCGCAATAGATGGTTCTTGGCTTCTGTTTTGCTTTTCTACCGAATCTACTAACTGTAAATCTTGTTTGTATTTATTATTATTATTATTATTATTATTATTATTATTATTATTAATTTTGGTAATAATAATAATAATAATAATAATAATAAGAATAATAATAATAATGATTTCTTCAATATTCACATTTCCTTACGGTTGTCAACTACAGCCCTAAGGTCAAAAATGAGTTCATGACATTTTCCAGTGATTATTTTTGTAAAGAATACCAATGCCTAAGATCACACCCATATTACATATATAAACCCTGTGTATGGTGTGAGCTGTACTAGTGAGTAAACATTTTTTTTTGTAAAGGCGTGGGCTACAAAGAATTTCTTCAAATATATTGTAGGAAGTTTTCCGATAAAACTGAGTCCTCTAACTTCAACTGAAATTGTTTATGTTCTCAAGTGCCACAATTTTTACAAAACAATGTCCTTGTATACTAATAGTTTTTTTAAAGATCTTCAAAGATATGTTACCGTGTGCTATGCTAATAAATTTTTTTTCTTTAATCCTTATTATAATTATATAAAATGTATTATAAATCAAAGGTTTTAATCGAATATCGCTTTTTCTCAGATTATAAAATAATCGAACGGGGAAATAAAAAGTTTTCGGACAATTGCTAAACAAATTATGGTGTTATTGATAAGCCGAGATGTAGGATTTCCTCAAACATTTAAACATTTTTTGTGTGTGTTATACACATATAAACCAGTGTGCAACTAACAAAAGGGATATAATGTTTCCTACTTCATTTTTCTGTTAATTATTGTCAATTTACGGGAATTGATTGAAAAAAAAAACACATTTAAAAGCTGATGTAAATGTTAATGCAAATAGCCACGACGGTAAGGATGAACAAATAAGCTTCTACACCCTTGTTCAAAAAAAATAATCATAACCTTGTAGGATCTTTCACGCTTTCCCTGATCACGCATCCATCGTCTTTTGGCGTTCTTTTTCTCTTCCGACAGTATTTTCCATTACAATTTTGATTGATCCTGTTTATTCTTCGCCTTGATGACACGATTGTAAGTCGAAAGACTGAATCCATAATATCTCCGATCTCTGTATAAAGAAATTCCATTGTATTCCTACAGTGTTACAATTTTCCTACGATTCCTTGAGTAACGTCCACCGAGGACAATTAATCTAGAGTCGAGAGAATAGTGATAACGATTTAATGCATTCACAGAAAACGTAATATTTTCAAGATCAATTATAATCCTACATCCCGAAAATAGGTTCATGTTACTGCACACGACTGCAAAAAAAATCTCATACGATACCAGATGATGTGTGCTGAAGTATCTCCAGCACAATATCCGTGCTAATGGATATTAAGTACAAATGAAAACACAGACAGATAAGACAGACAACAATAATTAGAAAGAGGGGAGTGGTTACGTTGTTAGAGTCGCAGAAAAAAACGTCAGGTAATAATCGGCAATGACACTCCGACTTATTTCCGAGCTCCGTATGTGGGCAGAAAACGTGGTGATGCAGCACAAGGCCAATTAACATGGCAAAATTGAGCCTGTAAGCACAGATAAAAATTCTTGTCAGCTTTTCCCTAGGCAAAATTACACTTCTGCAGCAATTGACAAAGTGAACGACTGACGCGCGCAGTATATCCCTTCAGACTGTCAATGACAATCCGATGTGCCAACTACTTCTTCACATGGGAAGATGCCTGAGGTAGATGCGTTAAAACGGTATTTAAGAGTGAACGCCGAAAACTTAAGCTTGGACAGAAGTTCTTGTCTGCTTTTCCCCAGACGCAACCATACCCTTCGTCGGAGTGAACGACTGACGCACGTAGTCAATCTCTTCAGATTGTCAATAACATTTCGATTAATCAGCGAGTTGTGCGTTGTGGTACAGTGGATATGGTCTCAGAACGAGAAATCAAGGAGCAGTGTTGGAATTCCAGTTGAATTCATTGCATTCACGTACGGGCAAATACAGTTGGGATGGTATTAATCCATCTTTTCTATAGCCTTGGATGGCAACCAGTCTACCGCAGAAATAAACGAAAACCTACTTCGGGATAATCTTCTGCCCAATCAGTCATGATCGTTCAATCGTATATCACATATGGCATTTAACTGACTGACAGATTAATCTTTATTGACATAACTTTTTTGGGCCATATTAATTCTGTTATTGAGAACTCAAAGTTGGGCCAGCTGCTCTACAGCAATGCTGAATAATATAACAACTAGGCATTTCTATTACCGCACTTCTCTGTTATAATAATTATTAATGTGTTTTGTAGAAATGTCATGTGCTACTAGATCGTTCGTTTTGCATCATCAAGTAGACATCTTGATATCAATTCATTTGTGTAATTATAGAATTTTATTGCATAATATTTGCTTATTGGGCATAATGTGTTTTGGTAAACACCACTTGAAAATCAGAACACAAGCCTTGCAGTTAGAATCTTCTATCACTGGATTTATAACTATGAGGTGAGTTTTCTTTGTGTAATAATTCTTGTTATCTGTGCATATTAATTATACAAACGGCGTAAATATCGATATTTCCATCGGAAGGAAATCACTATAACTACAAGGAATGCAGACAAGAATAATAAATGAAACGTGTTATTTGTTCGCATTGGAATAGAAAATGAATTAATCAGCATTATTTATTAGTGAAACCAAAAATTGACTAAAGTTTTTATAATGCTTGACGTAAATATATACATATTTCTGTATTCGAGGAATTTCTAAATATTTTCATATTCGCTTACGAACGCTGAAATTGACAAGATAAGAAAACATGTCCGAAATATAAAATAGCGTAGAATGTCAATCGGAAATACACTGATAATAACAAGTATCTTAAATAAGAGTTATTTTCACGCAGCCGAATACATAAATAAATATCATTTGTCCTTAGCAGATGTCTGGTTTTAGACAAATTTCCTTATCTGTTATATGTGCTTTTTTGAGAAATAATATCATATGATAATTGTTCGGGTCAGCTCTTTGCTTGATTGATAGCCTATGTGAGTTTAAGCGCAGTACTAGATTGGTAGTAAGGTCTCATCCTTTTACAGTGGAAATGGCCCCATGTAACTGTAAGTTTTATGATTATTGTTTCATTTTTCGCAGCTCAATTTCCTCATTACATATTCTAACATCTTCTTGATGTTAAGGATGAATTTTCTTTTTTGTTTCCATTTTCTCGGAAATTTGGTTTATGTTCACAAGTTCAGCCTATGTTATTTTTCATCATCCTTCTGCAGAACCAGATTTCAAGTCTCTTCATTTTTGTGCATATTATCCAGCATTCAATATCATAAAAGAGAACAGATTCAACGTAATTACTCAGTATTTTAGTATTTTGTTTTTAACGAAATTTTATGTCTTATACTATTCTGCTTGCGTTTGGAATCCGTCCGTGGCTATCCCAATGGCCTTGTATTACTCAAGAAAAATATAAATAAATATCAACTTTAATAAATTTCAGATTATACAAACTAACTCTATTTGATATGCGAGACATATCTATCAAAACATTTGATAGACAGATTTTGTCAACATTATTCAACCAAACGGTTTTAATATTTATATCATTCAGACTGTTGTCCACGTCTTGATTTCCATATTGCCGGCTTTTCTGTGGCTGTTTTTTGTCACCTTCTTCAGATGGTGAACGTTGAAATTCGGAACCAAATTCTTTAAATCCACGGTTGTACTGTTTTTTTTTATTCAGCGTACAATGACTTTTTTGGATGTCTCTGTGTTGGTTAATTTTTTTAGTAAGTCAAATATCAAAGGTTTGTTCTCTCTATTGTGAACAGTGAGTAAAAGACTAGAGCGCATAATTCTCAAAACATCAAAAATAGAGTAATGAATAAAAGAGCAATCAAAACGATGTAAATAGTGTAAATACTTAAAATACATTATCTCAATGAAATATTTGTGCTACTAGACGGATTATAGGTCCCGCTCTTTTAATTTTAAAACATGGAAATTTAACCAGCTTTTCTATTTTAGCAGCTGCTTTTTTTTTGCACTTCCCTCCTGTAGTACCTCTTTTCATATACTTGCTCCTCTTATAGATAAAATCTCCAAAGGTTTTGATGTAACGACAGTTGCTATCTTCTATCTCCTTGATTATCATGTGCCTGCTCTACTTTCTTGAAATACTCTCTACCCTTTTTCTGTCTTTTCTTTTCCTTTCGTCTCACTGAAACACCTTGTGCCTTATTGTAGTGCAGCTTTACTTCAAGTGTAACGATTATTAAAAATACGGTTATCAACCAACCCTATTTAATGTATTCTTGCTGCCGAAATACATTTATTTAATAGAGATACGTGGTCTTCATTATTGCTATTTCTTTTTTATATTATGACTTTTCTACGTGAGTACGCAGAGCTAAGCGGAATTATTTATCTGTTGTAACTCTTAAGACAATTTTTCCTATCACACACATTTTCTCCAATCCATTTACATTATCCTTTTTAATACGATATTCTCTGTTAGAAACTTAGCCCCCAAATTTCACTATGTCATAAGTCAAATTATCTATGTGCTTTAACCCCATTGTGTCTAAGAGATTTTCTTCTTATTTTATTTAAACATTGTCACTGATTACATGATCCGTACATGAATTTAGCATCATACTTCTTTGAATCTGGCGACAATTCCCTCAAGTTTTCTCTTTATCATTGTGGAATCTATTCTGATTTTAAATTCATATGTGAACGATTGATATTAGAGATTTTCTAAGGCCATCTTGGATGTGGCATAAGGCAAGAAATTTGGGGCACTTAATAAGGATCTAACTCGTTTCTCAATTATTGTCAAGACAAGTTTGCTAACAATTACACGACCTAGAAGTGCCCAGAAAGAGGAATATTTGATAGCAATTTAAAACCTTTTGTAACTACTCATATTTTTCTTTGAGTTTTTTAAATGAATTATGGCTATTTAGAATGTACTATCGTAATTTGATATGAAATAATGCGTCATATGTTCAAACTCATATCTTTGTTTTGGTTAATGTTTTAATTTTAAAATTTAAATTTTTAACGAGTATATTTTATATTTACTTTGTATATAATATTTTTGACTGTTTCTCACATTTGACAATTATACATTCGAAAGTTTTCATTTACAATTGATAGTGTTTATTAATAATATAAATGAATAATTGCTGTGAAAATTTAAATTCTAAAAATTATAAGCATTTTATTAGAAATGATATGATGTATATAGAATTTTTTTTCTTGAAAATAATTTTGGTTTATCAACCATTTGTTTATCAATAAAAATATTTTGAGACATTATGTAATGAAAGAATATTTATTTTATTTTATTTAATAATTGAATACTGCATTCACACTGTTTGGAAATAACAATTTTCCTAGGTACGAGTGGAAATATTTAATCCATAACCTGGTGACAAGTGATATTCCCAACTTTCTGTAAAACTCTTAAATGGAAATCTTGTGTACGTTACAAAGTTTGAAGTTATTCACATGCCCAGCATACCATAATGAAAGCGATTGTGTTTTCACAGATTTGTCAGGGAACGTTCTTTTCTTACTTTTAAACTGGAACTATTTTCTGCATAATGGCGGGCTATAATGTCGGTAAGTTGGATAAAAGTAAGCATTACAAAAGTTACGTAACAACCTTGTGCCAATGTTTGGCTGAATAAGACAACGCCAGACTAACTTTAATAACAGTTACAAATTAGGGAAACGTGTGTAAAGCTATGATAACCAACTTCATGAAAGTCATAACAAGTAGCAGAAGAGGTAGTATAATATGCAGATTGGGAAAAATTGACTTACTGTTAAGTTATATAAACGGAGAAAGATACTGCATACGGTGTAAATGAAATCAGAACTAAAAAAAAAAGTTTCTTAATCTGTATGTGAGAATTAAATAATATTTTTGAATGTTTTTTCCTCAAGTAGATTGAGATTTGCGTTGTGGTTCAATGGTTATCAATTCGAAATGAGAAATCGTAGAACCGAGTTAGAATCCCAGTTGAATTTGTCGCATTAGCTTACGTGCAAATAACTTTGAGAAAGGTATGGATCCATCTCTTACTTTTCCAGACATGAGATGAATAACAGGGCCTATTGGGTTTTGTAGCCTTGGTTGGTAACCGGTCTACCGCTGAAATCAATATCAAATTGCCGCTCGAAAATTGTCTGCCTTTTTAGTCATAGATCGAAAGAGATACGATCATCCTAAGCTTGTATCGCGTATGTCACTCACTGAGATAAGGATTGAACTTCAATGACGAGCCGTTAAATGTTATAAAACAAAGCAAACGTTGTATTTACTCAATAGATAAAATCTGGAATTTAACTTAACGACCAAATTCTTACTGAAAAATAAAATTGTGACACCTTGCCCGGCGAGCTCGCTAGATGACAAAATTGAAGCCAATTACGATGTTGACCAGAACCTGAGTCAGGGTTAATTCTGTCAAACACGTCACCGGTTATGACGACGCTCTCGGGTCGCTAATCGTGATGATGGCCTGGTCACAGTAGCTGGTCCTCAAGACGTCTATTACAACTCTGAACTTTCCTGCCCATACTTTGTATTTTGATCTCAGGAAAGACATGTTTAAAACCCGGTAGCCGTATCTCTACCACCTCAGCCCAGACCGGACACACGTGTACACTTTTGTTGATGAGATAATATCAACAGAAGCAGAATACAATCGTTTTCGAATTAATTTTTCACGACGGAGTGAACGTTTTTGTTTAGAATAATCAGTGCTTTCAATTTTCTAAATTACTTTTTAAAAAAGAAAGTTCTTCAGGGATCTTTATCAAAGCTTTACGGAAATGGAGCGGAAGGCTGGGGGTGTGGCAACGGCGGTAGTAAGTTCGTTTTATCTCTTTTGCTCTGCAGCTCTGAAACTAACTTGACTATTCGGGATCACGATTTTTATACTTGTCCCAATTTCTCTTGTGAGTTGCGAAGAGACCCGGGGTATCTTATGCAAATCAAATATTTGACCATTGAGATTACTTCCACCTACACATCTCGAAGTAGGAGGTTTGGTTCAACCAATGGGGTAACAATTTCTTCTCCTGACGTAATTTCTCTTCAACTTCTTTATGATTCAACTGATTACATCAGCAAATACAACGTCTAGCTTGAAAACTTTAATGCCAGTGAGATTTATAATATGTTTTTATTCCCATATTTGAAATTTTAACCTTCTTAACTTCATCAAAAGTTTTTGACAATTTGTTTCATTTATCGCTATTTTCCACTTTTACAGGCCGAAAAGAAAACCAAGGCTTCTGATCGAATTTTGAATAAACAATCCAAGAATATAATTGTCCTTTCTTCTCTCGTCAATTTCCAGCTAGTTTTTCTGTTTTTCGCATTTTACAAGCACACAAGTATTAAATGTTTCTAACTCGAGCTCATATTCCGATTTACAATAAACTGCAAATTCAACAATACCACTAAAAAATATTTTTTTTACTCTGTCGTATTAAACTAAGAATTACATTTATTCATATGCAGAAATTCGGTTACAAAACAATATTAATGAAAATACATTTCTCCAGAAGATACTGTAATATCTCGTCAAAAATGAACCGTTGTAAATATACTAAACGAAACAATTTTTTTTTAAGTATTTTCTCTTTTTGGAGTATCAGCTACATTGATCTAACGAATGTTATTTCATTTTGTAATCTGTTCTATATATGCAAAATCGTTTAACTGATTAACTGATTGTATATTACGTATTAAATGGTGTCATATCGACGTAAAATCGTTGCTAATTACGACAAATCATTGCTGAAAATAAAAGTCTATTAAATATCTTATATCTATTTCAGACGTCTACACTAGCAACTTGGTGTTTATTCAACAGCCAATGTTGACGTTCATTGTACTGTAGTAGATATCGGCTCGGAATTAGATATCGGGGATTCAATTTCGACTTCCAGTCAAATACGTTTCCTTGACTTACGCACAAATACCCTTGGAAAAGCTACTAATCCAACTCTTCTCTCTCCAACTATGGATTGAATAGCAAGACAAAATGAGTGCTGTGGCTTCATTGGCAACCAGTCTACAGTGATAATGTAATGGCTACCTACTGCGAACAAATCTTCTGCTTATTTACTGATGTCTCGAAAGAGACATGATCGTCCATTCGTGTATCACGTATGACAATTAATTAATTGACCGACGCCATGAAGTTTGTATTTGTTCAACATTCAATAAAAGATTCGAACCCAGTTGCTATTATGAACTCACTATGCATTATATAAGAGTAATTATAGTTTTTAAAATGTCCCTATATTCCACAGATTTTAATTGTGCCGTTTACTTATAAAGAAACAATGGCTCCACCAAATATTTGTTGCGTTACTGTCGATTGAAAATTTTTAAAGCCTTATCATAAATTAATTTTTCAAGAAATAATTATCTCAATATATATTTTATAGCTATTCCTTGAATTGTTAGGTTTTTCTTTCTTAACCTCTTTATCACGTAGCGTCGAAAGTCAAATTCTTAATGATATCCTATGATATATATATATAAGTTGCGTTTTTGTGGTGTTCCTTCAATACATGAAACTACAATAGTAATAACAGCGAAAATTTATATCACATGTAACTCGAATGGAAAATAATAATATCATTAAGAATTTGACTTTCGACACTACGTGACAAAGAGGTTAGAAAAATGTGTTTTATTTTCAGTTAGTCAGGCGAGCACTGGATACAGTACCATAAATAACAATAAGTTTTAACGGAATCGAACAATATTTTCAGTCTTAAATTAATTACACAATAGCTGACACATAAGTTGATAAAAGTGTCATCCTAACTAACCGTTACTTTAATTGACTGTGCGTTCACAATGTATTTAGAGAATTTAAAAAAATTAATTACGAATGACTTAGATGTGGCGTCTAAATTGTTGTTGCCTAACAATATGATATTATTACAGTTCTTTTAATAATATAGTTTCATTAATATAATGACTTTATGTTTAAAAGGGTGTATCACATATAGCACTTAAATCATTAATGCAACAAATTCAACTGCAATTCGAGCCTGGCCCTCCGATTTCCTATTCCGTGCCGATATCCATTTCAACACTATTCCCCATGTTAATAAGGACAATGTCGTTCCCATCTTATGACAATGATCGCATATATGAAAAATATGATTGAACAATATTTCAAAATCAGTCTAACGCAGACCTGCTACGCTTGAATGCGTATTCATCTGACGTTACAGCCACCGATTATTTCCATTTTTGATTCCTGCAATACTTTTCGAGGAAGAAATTCTATGATAAAAAAAAAAGAGTCCAATCACTCATTTCAAAATCGTTTTGTATTAAAACCATGGAAACTTAGACAGAAGTAATTATAAAAATGCCTGATACGTTACGAACAATTTCAAACAATGATAAGCATACAATAAGGAAAAATACAATTGTAGGTTTGTTTTAAATGTATAGAATCTGAGTAAATTATTATAAGTTCTCTAACATTTATGTATAAAAACAATTAATAAAAATGAGAATCAGCAAGACGTCGAAAAAACAAACGGAGTATTATTTTAATATGACCTTCTGTGGAAGAAGGAGAGAAATTAATACTGAGTAAAATTTTGAGTTTGTAATCAAATAAAAATCAAATATGGATCAAGATCAGAGGAAAGGATTATAAAAATAATATTCAAATTTTCTGTCTATTAAAACTTTCTTTATGATTACAAACACAGACACACACACACATATGAGTGTGTGTGTGTGTGTGTATGTGTGTGTGTGTGTGTGTGTTCTAAGGAGTCTTTCTTTCTTTATCGCTTTCTCTCTCTCTTTCTCTCTCTCTTTCTCTCTCTCTCTATATATATATATATCTGGACACCTTTTACAGGTATACAGCAAGAGGTGTCCATATAATTTACTAGGAAATTACAAGAAGGTTTTGTGATTTTTCTCTCTTGAATTTTCGTTGAGAACGAAAAGACAAATGTTACCATTATGGATTGAAATGTAAAAGGAGGCAAAGTTTTCCCTGAAAACGCATTTACCACTTGTCAGTTTGAAGTGCTCGTCTGATTCTGAGAATGGCATGTGTTTGTGTGTGTAGAAGAAAAGTGGAGTCAGTTCTCCTTGGCTTAAAATGAGACAATTAAATCTTATAATAATTATATTATAACTACTTTTGACATTATATTTACTATTTTTTTGTTTTTAATCGACAAAACACCGTGAAAGTATAAGTATTTTTTATTTCTGTATATTTTCATGAACAAACCGAAATGCAATATTTTGATCATTAGAAATGTGCTTCAGGTGACATGCAAAAATAATATTTTATGGTCTAAAGTACGTTTTGTAATGTGGTGGTCAATGTACATGTCTTGCAGACAATGTAAAAATATTCATTGCTTCTGAATACTGATACATTGCTTCTGATGCGTTTTTTATTTGTGATATTATGGATATAAGAAACATATAAGAAAGAAAAAAATGACCAAAAGTCACTTGTCATATAAATAGTGATTAGAAACAAATAATTTTAATAACCTGGATACTAACAGTATTTGAAATAAACTGAAATATTTTAATAATTTCTAAGGAAATTTCTAGAAATGTAAATCATCAAAGATGAACCATGAAGGAACAAGAGAAATTGTCTTTTTAGCGACTCTTGATCTGCGAAGCTATCCGAATTTTATATTTAATTTTGTTCGGGAGAATATTACGTTTAATTATATTCCACTAAATTTATGAATCTTCTGAGCTTGATGCAATTGTTTTTTTACTACATTCGTTTTCAACAAGATAATTTATTCATATGAATACATGAGATTTTGCTAACATCCTTTTTTCTCTCCATTTTTGAAGTTGCATATGATGTTTGGGGATAAATTATTATTCTAACTTTTCCGCCATGAATGTTTCAGAGAACGCATCTGCTGTTTATATAATGAAGCGATTCCTCTAAAGATGACATTTTTGGGAGTTATGCAACAAGTGAATCAGCATCCATTTCCAGATTCGATGCTTTGTTAGGTGTCGTTTGAAAAAATGAGGAAAAAACTTCTCATTAGGCAAAATAACATGAAAAGAACTTCCTATTCAAATATGTCGGTTAAACGATATAGCCTTAGGCATTAACTCCGTTTCGAAATTCGTACTATATTCAGTGTGACTATACACAGCAATTTTTCTTTAGAATGCTGCGATTTTTGAAATTTAAATAATGAGGGTGTGGAGATAAAATAAGTGTCATTAAGTATCTTAAAACTAATATTTCAAAAGTATATGTAAATATATTAAGATTTTCAAATAATTCTCGCTACGTTTTAATGAAAAATAATGATTTATTTTTTAAAAATAGTAAGAAACCTATCACTGAAACATTATCCATCGTTTGTCACTACTTTTTACATATTTCTGGCAGCATTTGAATTCCAAGTCGGACAAACCACACGTCTTTTGAGGTTAACCACGAAGTGACATATTCTTGGTATCTTCATAGGAATAAAAGTACTACATATATTGGAACAAGAAATATAACAGATGTGGCAATGTCTGTTGAATATGGCAGGTGGGGTAGAACATACTGTTCAAGCATGACCATGTAGGTTTAAACACCCTTGTAACATGTGACCTATCTTTGTCATGTTGCACATTTTTTTGTGTCTCTGCTCATGTTTTTCAATGCTTGTCACAAACGCATCAGTTGTCGTCGATAGCCATATGATACCATAGTTTCGATCGTAAAGAGCAGCTCATATTAAATAACACGCAGCTGATCTAACCAAATGCAGAGCAAAAGCTATAAAGTTTTGTTATTCGGCTTTGGCGCTGGTGTTGATTCATGGCCGGACTTACCACCATACTCTTCTACACTTAGAGTTACCGTAGTGTATCCAATTTTTATCCCCGGTTACGAAACTTGCAGAAAACTACTTGTTCGCCCTTAAAACAACTGTTCAGACGTGACAAGACTCCTTTCATCACCTCTCATTATCTACTAGTATGGCACCAAGTATCTAATGCTTTCAAACATTTCAAAACTGCTGTGTGATCAACCTTTAATGGCCCTGCCAGTTGTGCTTGTGATTGACATGAATTTTAATGAAGCAATGCCTTCAATTCTTCGATTTGAAACTTTTTCGTTGCGCCAGGGTGTTGTTTAACTTCCTTCAACATCAAAATCAGAGCACGGCTATAGAGAGTCTCAACAAGACTTCTGTTTGCTTCTATTGCAGGTCTCTTTTGAATAAAGTAGTGCAGTAAAATTTCCCGCTTTCTTTGACACGATGAATCTAACAAACCAATAACCCATACTTCGTGAATGGTGCTACTTTCAGAAAAGTATTACCCGCAAATTGAAAAGGAGTCGTCATTAATTCTTTTCGCAGTAACGAAGTTTAACCGTTATATTCTCTGTAGAGACTTTAGTTTTCAGACGGAGCATAAACCCTTATTGACAATCATCTGTTCTAATAAATATGCCTGTGCATATAGCAAATATACTGCGGATACATGGAATAATTATTTTATATTATAACCTTAAAATAATGTTCCTACCGTGTCAAATCTATGTTATGCCGTCGGGCTGTTCAGATTAATCCCGAAATACAGAGTATCTCTTAAAGTTTCTGTGTTTGCTTCTCTTCCACCAGAAAGAGGATGTAAAACGACATTATGCAAAAAAGTAAGTGTCACCTTGAAACAAGAAGCGTTAAACAATGAATATATCAGGCAAAATGTTTGAAAAGGACAAAAAGATTTCTAACTTTTTTTTTATGTGACGAAATACTGCTATATAGTTAACGAATCGTCATACCTAGAACACTACAAACTAGATTTCTGAAATATTTCCTTGCGGATAATCCAGGAATTACAAAGATGAAAACCCTTTTGCGCATTTCTGTATAATGGCCGAATATAATAACCATATTGAAAATATGGTGAACTATTTCTGTGCTTTGGCAGCTAAGTCACCTCAAGTCAACTATAGTCCTTGGCCCAAAACGGAAAGGTTATGTCCTCAAATTCATGTAGATTTTGCAAGTCCGCTAAACAGATTCTACAATCGTAAAGTAGTAGACCATTTTTCTAAGTGGACAGAAGTTCTTAGATGTTAAAATCTCACTAGAGAAGTGACAATCGTATTTCTACACGAACTGTTAGCTAGATTTTAGGTAGTCGATTGTTTAGTGTCAGAGAATGGGACACAATTTAAGGCAAGAGAATTTAAGGATTGTTCAATATCACTCAAGTTTCAATTACTGGCCGAGCGATTTGCTCAAAAGTGTTCTGTAGAAAGCTAAAAACACACCCACAAAAAACGCCATACAACAGTTCCTTCATGTATATAGAATCACTCCCATTAACACACCATCATCCGTACCGCCAGCCGAGGAAATGTTTGTGCATAAAACCAGGTTTCTGTTCGTTGAGCTACTTCACAAAAAAACAAAATTGAACGAATGAACACGGTATATATATAACGCAACCAACCCGAAGAGTAATTTTTCTAGATATTCCGGGATAATAAATGTTTCTGGGAAACAGTACAATTGACAAAAGTGTAGGAAATATGGTCTATATAATTAAATTTCCCCAGTTAACTCCCAGAAGACATTTAAATCAAATCAGGATCCATCTGTCGGACGAAGCTGACAGCAGTCCTGCTGAAAAATAAGAAATTATTGATGTCATTTACGATAATTTTGACATGCCAATTCTGCAAGTGGCCCAGGAACAGAGACGTTTACAGAGCAAAAAAAAAATGACTGATTTTCTCGACAAGAATCCAGAAATAATAAAAATATAGTTAATATACTTGCGGAATTGAAAATTCGGATGGGTGTGTTATGGTGACTTAACCATATGACACATGAATTATTCTAAAATATATAAGCAGCAGTTCTGAGAATGACAGGGGAATCTGATCTGATTTGACAGCCGGACTAACAGACACGCTAAAACCTTTCATTTTTATATAATTGTGACATTGTTTTTGTTAAATATATTTGTTTAAAACTATACAAACTTTGTGTAATTAATTCTGGGCCCAAGAATGCTATAACAAAAAACATATCGTGTCATTACATGAGTCGCTATTTGGAGGAATAGCTCATTTTTAACGAGGCTTGTAAATATATATATATATATATATGTGTGTGTGTGTGTGTGTGTGTGTGTGTGTGTGTGTGTGTGTGTGTGTGCGCGCGCGCGTACGTGCTGTGGGCAGTGCTGGTGTACAAATTAGAAGTTTTTGCTTTCAATTGTGAGGTAAAGTTGCTGAACGCGAAAAGCAATATAATGTTAAGATGTAGGTTTTTTACGAACGAAATCCTGGCACTTACTAAACCACTCTGTACTACTGTTTTTTCCCCAACCTACTTCCCTTGTTTAGCAGTAGGTGGATTTGAATGCCTCTTCAGTTTCTACTAGCCAAATTATTTTCTCCTCGTTTTCATTTACTCTTACTATTTTGGCATTACTTTATTTGGAAGTAACTCCCATTAGATTTCCGTACATGTGCCTGAATAGACTTAACGATTGTAACACCGGATAGTCTGGCACTTGTAAATTCTTTTCTGCTCTACATTCGCCGGTTGTTCACTCTTCTACATTCAAATAATTATTTAATTCATATAATTCATATATATATATATATATATATATATATATATATATATATATATATGTATGTATATATATATATATATATATATATATATATATATATATATATATAATATGGTTATTATGAGATTGCGAATGAACACGATATATACCAATACACAAAAATATACTTGTATATATATATATATATATATATATATATATATATATATATATATATATTTTAATTCAGATACTTCAATCGAAGGGAAAAAAGCAGGAAGGTAAATTCCAAAACCCGATCCTAACTATTATTAAAAATTCATTTTAATATTAAAAAATGGTACAGGAAGAGAGCTTCATGTAATAAAATATTACAGAGCAAATATTTTTTTTACCTAGTGTTGTCTTTATTTAGTTTAATTCAAATGACCTAATTTTTTTAAAAATAATTTTATTTTAAATCCTATATCTTTTTATTCCCTTTTATAAATAATTATGCCTTTTTAAGTAAAGGCCTTCTTTCTAATACTTCAACGTTTTTGGGAAATTAGGTTTTTGAATTTGTCCAGCGTCTGTAATATTTAAAAAAAAAAATTTCTTTCTTTTCTTTTCTTTTTCCCTCCCTTCCTTCTTTCATCTCTCCTACCACCTTTTTTCCGTGTTGCTTAAACTTACGTCGATTTAACACGGCTGTCTGTTAATTTTTAGTTACAATTCTCTTTCCTTTTTTTTGCGAACCCAGACGATGTCAATTTTTTCTTTTCTTGTTTATTTGATTTGATTTTATTTCATTTTATCTTTTTCTTTTCCTTTTTCTTTTTCTTTTCCTTTAATTTTCCTTTTTATTTTCTTTTTTAATTTCTTTGCAAATCTATTTAAAAAGGAAAAGTAGACTAATTTTTCTCCAGTTTCGAAAAGGATTTTTCTCTTGCTGAGGTGATGTGTTTTCCCCCGTGGGGATCTTCATATCGAAATGGCCATTCAACATCTTTGAATTAATCCTTTTTTAATATATATATATATATATATATATATATATATATATATGTGTGTGTGTGTGTGTGTGTGTGTGTGTGTGTGTGTGTATCCAAGGTTTTACAATTTTAAATTCCCTGGCATTTTTTATGAACAGTATTTTATGAAAAAAGAAAGGTACTTTTGTTAACAGTGCACAATAACATGTGCATCAAATAAACTGTTCTGGTGTCCAGTTTTTGTGCTCTCTTCCTCATGCTAATCTCTTCTTTATATTGGCTGGCGGAAGCAAAGGATTCCTGGCTGTCTTGTAAAATATCGAAAGTAATAATAACAAAGGAACCATTCTTTTTTCAATTAGAATTGTCCACTTTGCAATAATTATTAAAAAAATGTTTTAAATACTTCATTTTTTAAACCAACGTGGCCTATTAATTAAGGCTTTTAGTGTACACACACAGACACACGCGCAGTCGGGTTTATGCCAAATATTTTTTGCAATTTCCCTTACGAACATTGAAATAACGTAAACTAAGTGTGAGCTTGATTGCTCCAGCATTCATGCTGAGGTTATAGTGCTATCATGGCCGCTCCGCTAGCAGTGTGCAGTAAGGAAGAACAAGGAATAAAATCTGATTACATGGCTGCAAAAATACACAATATTAGTATGATCGAATATAATGCCGTGTCAGAAAAATAAGTTTGCTTAATGTTGTGTAATTTTTTATAAAATATAGATTTGGAAGAAGATATCATTTGTGTGCGTTGAAGTAAGTTTTTTATAACAGCTAACTTATATCGTTGGGAGCATTCATTATAATAATTAAGAAGACACGAATTTATGCTAGTTGGTTTCCTATATAGTGAAGTAGCAAATTTATGTGTGCTACATTCAATGAATACATCAAGGAATGGGAGTTTGTTATTAATATTAAGTTTTAATGTAAATTTAACGACGGAGTTACTTTCAAATTTGTTTTTTAAGATAGTTAATTTGATCGATATTCTTAGCTAAAGCAAAGATGTCATCTATGTATCTTACATATATAGAGGGTTCATTGTTGTCATTAGTGATGTTATTTTCTAGATTTGGCATATAATAATTAGAAAAGAGGGGACCTAAAGGAGATCCCATCGCAATACCACCTATTTGTGTATAAATATTGCCTAAGGGATCGTGAAAGGGTACTTGTGTGGTGCATGCTAATAATAGTTTTTTAATATAGTGGGTTTAATATTGATTGATGGGAGAGTAGCATGGTTGTATATATCACGGATATTGTTTCCTGGACGGGAACTTTTGTGAATAAGTTTTGGACGTCATAAAACCGCATCGCAAACTTAAGAACTGCGATTATTATTTTTGGTATCTATTTCCGTTGCCAAGCGGAGTTTTATGTCAACACAAAATAAAATCGTCGGTGATGGTGGATTTTATAATATTTCAGTTTAAACAACCTCTCTGAAAATGGCTCATATGAGCCGAAAGCTTAGAAGACATCCAATAAATAATTATCCAAATGTTGGAGAATTTTTGTCATTATTTTCAAGTGAAATTAAAGCAAAAATACGACGTTTAGAACGGCTCGTGATTAAACTAATAGACATCCATTGTCTCTTATATTTAATAGCATATGTTTAGAAAATTACTTGCTGCCTCTATATATATATATATATATATATATATATATATAAAATAATCATCTGCAGATAAACATTTTTCTTTGTATCAGGCATATCATAAAGCACACACACACATACGCACACACACACACACACACACATATATATATATATATTTGTTTAAATATATATATGGACATATGGCTATTTATACACGTATATATATCATTTAAGAATTAAATTAAGAAATTTCAAGTGGGTGCTGATACGTGATTTGCAGTTCCCTTAATGTCATTGATTGAGTCACAGTTTTGGGAAGATTATCAGATAAATATATTGTTAGCATGTCACATATTTCTTCTTCTTCTTCTTCTTCTTCTTCTTCTTCTTCTTCTTCTTCTATGTGCCCTGTCCTTTCAGGACGTAGGCGATCATGGTTCTCCACGTTTCCTCATCGCTTGTGGCTCCCAGTATTCTTGCTCTAGTTACTCCTGGCAACCTTCGTTCTGTCATCCACCTGATCAGGTCCTGCAAATATGTTATCCGCTGCCTTCCTCTGTCTTTCTTGCCTTCCATCTGGCCTGTCAGTGTCAGGTTCTCCAGGCCTTCTTCCTCATTGCGTGTCCCAGGAACTTCACTTTTTCTAAAATATATCCATTATTGCAAGAAAAAAAAAAGAAACAGAGTAATGAAAATAAGAAAGAAGAAATCAGTATTCCACCCGTTTTTTTTTTAATTTTTGTATTTTTTGCAAATAAATGTCATTTCTTTATTCACTTAAGTGTCGCCTATAGGCAAACGTTCCATGCTCACACATCCATTTCAACATTTCTATGAGGATGTCTTCCTCAGAGCATATTTTTTCTCTTGGTTCCACACTCATCCTCACATATCCATTCTTGTATTCAATGATACAGTAAGAGGTTGTCGGATAATTTTGTCTCCATTGAATTCGTAGCTTCTTCCAATCAAATTTTTTCAACCTCTCCGACTTCCTCTCCAACTGTCACATTCAATCCCTCGGCATCTGTTTTAAACCATCTTCTTAAATTGATACCACACATCACTGGCTTGACATCCCTAATGGTCAGAACGTAAGCTAATAGCAGGCTGACACGAGACGATGCCGTTCTTGTTATTAGATTTCAAGTGCTTTCTAGTCAAAAACACCGAATCTTAGAGAGTCGCCGGATACAGAATCAGGGAAATATGTCTTTCACAGAGAGGACGTGCAATGTAGGATGTATTGAAGTTACTGAGGGTTGTGAAAGCTCACATAAGCATCAAACTGAGTGAGAGCATAACGTTTTTTTTTAAGAAAAAGAGGTTATCACCATGGAGACAGGTAAAGCGGATATGTCTCTGTAGATTTCTTTTTTTTCATCTCGCAATCATTCTCCTTCTTTCTCTTTTTCTCTCTTTATCTCTGTCTCTCTCTCTCTCTCTATATATATATATATATATGTGTGTGTGTGTGTGTGTTAATATATACATGTACATACATATGTATGTGCACTTTTATATTTTATATATATATATATATATATATATATATATATATTAATGATATATATTAATTTTGTTAATATTATATCACTACCACAAAAAATTATGTCTGAACTTTATTGTTCTTATTCAGATAATAAGAAAAATGTAGAAATGTTTCATTTTAGAAAATAAATAATATATTCATGGTTATTCAGAAAGATAATGCGTGTAGCTTGGGAAACTAAAACAGTATGTATCTGTATTACTCAATCAAATTTTAGGATTTTTTCAATTGAATAACTTTGTATTATTATTTCTATTATTGGTATAAAGAATTTTACTTTCGTTTACGTGCTAATTTAAGATTTTATTATAATTTTTAATTATTTTTCAAGATTATTTGTACAATTATAACCTGATTTACGGGTATTTTGTTAAAGAAATACATTGGGTGATATTATTAAGAAATGATTCTTAATCAAATTTAGGAAATTCAGTCTTAGCTTAGCACTAACAAGTTGGTTAAATTGGGATACATACTAAATCATTTTTCTTTTTCTGTTTTTCCTGTTTTTTTTGTTTTGGTTGGAGGAGGAGATTTTGAATTCTCCATGTATTAATTTTCTCATCGTTTTAAAATGTGGGGAAATTTTGACAACTGCATAGATATCAACACCATATAAACCTATGTTATGTGTGTTAATGAAATAATCTGCGGTGAGTTTAGAATAAACCGAAAAAAATCAGTACGGTCCGAATATCAGGAATGAACACATCTAGTAGTTTCAACCTAGTAATATTAAAGAAATTGGTCATGTTATTTAATACGTATTGTTATGAAGACGTCACTAGTCATGATGATAATGATAAATATTATACTTCAAGTCTAGGTTATTTAGTAAAAATTACTTATAGAAATGTTTTATGAAAATGGAAATTAGCACTGGTTGGTAGGTCATTGAAGGTTAAATATTATATTGGAAGGAAATGTTTACTATAACAATCATAATTAGTAAGCATTTGCGGATATATTCTCCGCCTCTTAAGGAAGGATTCCACTGTACATATGCATTGTCTGGGGGTCTACGTTAGTGAAAACTTCCCTATAGCTAGAGTGACATCACTCGAATCTCCTGACCACCAACATGTATGTCGCGTCTGTCATTTCTCAGTTCGGTTAGCTACCTTTTCTTTCTTTACATTTCTCACTCCTCTCCTGACTGCTCCCTTCTAGATAGCATTTCTGACAACATAGATAATGCTATTTCCTACCACCCATTCGCCCACATGTTTGTATTCAGAGATCTGAACGCCCATCACTCTGAGTGGCTAAAAGACTATGTTACTGATTCAGCGGACAGCCAGGACATGAACTTTGCTATTTCCCAATCCCTTACGCAAGTGGGGGACTTCCCCACACGCTTTCCAAGCACTCCCTCTGGACACTACACCCTAATAGATATATGCTTTACCTCTGCACCTGACTTCTGTCAAGTCTCGCAGCTATGCCCTCTCGGCAACTCTGACCATCCTGTGTCTCTCTCAATATTTCTTTCCACTCTCACTCTCACCAGGAGCATTCAACCTATAGGATCTCCTATTGCTACCAAAAAACTGACTGGGACGCCTTTCGCGATTTCCTATGCGACGTCCATTGGGGAAAAGTGTTTGATCCCCCAGTTGATGACTGTGCCTCTGAGGTTTCATCCTGGATGATAGCTGGCATTGATGCATTCATACCTTCCAGGAATTAATGTCTAAAACCTCATTCCTCACCGTGGTTCTCTCCTGTCTGTTCGGCCGCGATTGCCCACAGGAAACATTGCTTCCGACTATTCCGGAGACAGACTTCTAATCACAATAGGCGCTTATTCACGTCTGCTAATCCTGAATGACGCCAAACGGTTATTTGCTGAGAGAATGAGGCAGCTCATAGCTGACCGCAAGTTCGCGGCTATGCAAACGGGTGCTGAACAATAGCAAATCCACAATTCATCTTTTAATCAATGAATTTGAGGTTCTCACGTCATCTGCGGACAAAGCTGAGGGCTTTGCACGCAGATTCTCATCCAATTAAACATTTGACTCATCTGGAGTACCCTCGCCCGACATCCCTATTAGAACTGAGGCTAAACTGTACGACATGTATATTACATGTAGTACCCCGACAGTAGTATCCCGAGAAATGTTAAAACTTGACCGCCATAAAACGAGCGGTGGCGATGGAATCCCGGTGATAGTACTTAACAGGTGTTTTCTTGAACTCTCCTCTGTCATCTCTAAACTATATAACTACTGCCATTCTGCTTCCTGTTTTGCTGCATGCTGGAAGTTCACTTCTGTCGTTCCTGTATTTAAGAACTGTGGTGAACCCTCGGACCCATCCAACTATCGCCCAGTCAGTCTTCTACCACTTTTCGGGAAAGTGTTCGAAGCCATAATTAATGCTGAAATCTTACTGCCTACAAACTCTACTCTGACAAGCAGTATGGCTTCCACTTTGCCAGGTTCAGGGCCGACATGCTAGAAACAGTTATGGAGTACATGCTCCAGGCCCTTGATGAGTAAGGCGAGGCTCGTGCTATTGCCCTGCACATCTCCAAGGCTTTTGACAGGGTTTGGCGCTCTGGCCTTCTATGCAAGCTACGGGGTTACGGTATTACCGGGCGCTTGCTTGACCTAATCCAATCTTTTTTAAATAACCGCAAAATGAAGGTAGTTTTGAATGGGCCTGCCTCATCATCCTACAGCACAAATGCCGGTGTCGCTCAGGGCTCTATCCTGGGCCCGAGGCTCTTCCTTATTTTCATTAATGACCACCCAGATGAGATCAAGTGCCAAGATGGCATCTACGCAGATGACACCATAATTTAATCCCGCATCAGTAAGAAACCCGTCGTGGCGGAAAAACATAATCTCGCTGCTGACCTTGAACCGGATCTAATCTCTGTGGTGAATTGGGGCAAGAAGTGGCTTGCCAGTTTCAATGCGTCTAAGACCAAGCTGTCAATCATCACAAGCAACCTATCCTGCCTCCCATAAGCATGGACCAAGCGAGTTTACCTGAGAACAATACACTACGCCTCATCAACCTTACCCTCTCTTCTGATCTCAAATGGAACCACTACATCGAGTACATAGCTGAATCCACTGCTAAGAAGGTTGGGTCACTGTGTCAAGCCAGGATGTTTTTCCCGCCTGAATCCATCCTGCATATATACAAATCAACCATTCGTCCGTGCATGGAATACTGCTACCATATATGGTCAGGCGCCCCAGCCGTTCATCTAAGTGTTCTCGACAGGCTCCAAAGGAGAATCAGTAATATGATAGGTACCGATTGGAGGCTCGACTACAGCCAATTACCCACCGACGAAATGTGCCCTCCCTTTGTCTGTTCTATAAATACTTCCATGGCTTCTGCTCGAACGAACTTAAGTCACTGGTGCCTCCTTAACAGTTGTTTACTCGTACAACCAGATTGGCAACTGGGTCCCCTCCATTCACAGTTAGATTAACCAAATGAGGACGACAATTCTACTCCTGCAGCTTCTTCTCTCGCACTTTACGCCTGTTGAACTCGCTCCCATATTCTTGCTTTCCTGGCGGCTACAACCTCCAGGAATTTAAATGCAATGCCAATACTCATCTATTAACCACTTGATTCTAGTTCTTTCCCCACCCCGTATATCCTTTCCTTTCTCTCCACCTTTGCAACTGTCATCACACCTGTATTACCATCCTTCTATTGCTCCGTTCTAACTGGTTCGTCCTTCTTTTCACTCTCTTCTAATTAATCTTTTTACACTTATGTAGCCCGCTGCACATCAGTGGCATTACCGCCTTGCTCGGGTGATACGATTAAAAATTAAAAATAAATCCTTCTGGCTGTCGTAAAATTGAGTCTTAATTTAAAATGATGCATCACTTGGTATCTAATTAAAATCATCATTATCAGTTTGATATATATATATATATATATATATATATATATATATATATATATATATATATATATGCTGTTGACTATGATAAGTTTAGTGCTTATGGTTAGCTTAGATTCTTCGGGCAGAAGCAAAAAATGTGGATTACCCAGTAATTATCGGATTCATTCCAGCATTAAAAAGATTTTAAACTAGTTTGTTTGGTCACTTCTAGTTATGTTGATGATGATCATCTTACAGGAACGGGCAGATTTCTTGAAGTAATTAAACCTTCATATCTGACTTATATATTTGACCTCTTTAAGCATAATTATAATTAATCACCGAATGACTACACAAAGGCACATAAATATGAAATGACTATTCACTATATAAAGCAAAGACAAGTCTTATCTTATTTTTAGCAAGAAAGGAAAGGTAATGATGTACTCACACGCAATCAAATCTGTTGTAATAGATTACCAATTATTTATGTTTAATTATTAATTTTTAATAATTTTATATGCTGTCGATGTTTGATGATTTATATTTTATGAATTTGATTTCCATTATCACTGGAATAATCAGGAATTCAATCAGTCTGTTAGTTAAGTGCCATATGTGATACACACATGAGCAATCATGTCTGTAAAAGACCTGAATGAATAAGCAAATATTTTCCCGCCGTAATTTGCCATTACTTTCTGCGTTAAACAAGGTAACTAACTGAAAAGTGCGTTTTGGAAAGGCCTATATTTTTCTATCCCCAAATCCGTTAAAATTTCATCACTTGAGTTCTTATTTTAATCAATATTCCACATCCTTTTTTGTATTTAAAATATTGTTTCAAGTCACGTGTGCAATCAATGTTTAACTTTCTCCTTTCTTGTTCATGAACTCGTTTCTTTTGCTATTTTTCAATATAGGATTCAATTGTATCATGACTTTGACAAATAGAATTGAAGTGAAATTCCCCCGTGAAGGTTTTGTTTTTATGTGCCGTATTCTTTCAGGTTGTAGGCAATCATTGCTCTCTATTACTTATTGTCCTTTGTAGTTCAAAACAAGTTGTATCTTTTCTCGATCTTCTAACTCTTTTTCTGCCGACCATTTACATAAACTCTTTGCTTATGTTACTCGCTATTTTTCTCTGTCTCTCTTGTCTTTAATATATCATGTGAGTTTCAAATTTTCTAATATCTCTTTACTCATTATATGCCATACAGATTTCAACTACCTCTTTCTGGTGTTTAGAATAAACTTTCTTTTTGTTTCTATTTCCTCTAAAACTTTGCCGTTGTTCACACATTCAGTGCACGGCATTCTCATCATGTATCTGAAGTACCACGTTTCTATTGTCTCTTCCTTATCTGTAAGGGAATAGTTCAGAGTTCACTGCCATATAGGAGGACGGATATTAAAAACTCTTTTTGTTTCTAACAGATTTTCCTGCTTTTTAATATTTTTGTAAATACATTTTCATTATCCTCCTGCGCTTTCACATTTCGATATTTTACTATCGGTTTTTTATTAAAATACTTCCTAGATATTTATGTTTTTATATTTGCTTGATATTTTCCGCTTGAACTCTTCCTTCTATTTACATTCTGTTTTCTTATAATTGACCGTGAATTCTTTCTTTCTATGTTCTGTATTTTCAAAATTGATCTTTAATCCTTTATTTTCCAATTAATTCACCCCCTACTCTAGGAATTATTTCGGTAATTACAGCTGCCTCGTTAATTTTGAACACCTTAAGCCTTAAGTTATAAAGGATAGTCGGGTTCCCTGTTGTCAAACTATCGAGATTTAACTTTTTTTCGTCTATACTGACTTTTTACAGAATAATCAAGTCGATACATAGTATGTCATTTACTTATTTCGTTCATCTTATTCTTCCTATTCTTTCATCTGAATTCAATGTTCAGACTTGACTGCTTCTAATCTCTTATGGAAAGTATTATATTATTTCCTCTGCATTGATTAAATGCGCTTATCTGATAATGTGTTCTTCGGTTGCGTGTCCGTTTTTACATCTTTTTATTCCGAAATTTATGCCTAGATTTTCTTAGTGGGCGGTTTCTGTTACTTCGTTTATGAGGTCTATGTCAGTCGTAGACTTTTCGGCTAATAGATTTTATTCTGTAATTTTAGCTTTCTTAAGCATTACTTACAATTTTCCTATGGTATACTTGATCAGCAAATGACTGGCTTGATCTTTATACTAAGCACATTTCTGTTTATATTCTAGGCATTTTCTTCTATGAAATGATTTACGTGCCAAAGAGGAATATA
This sequence comes from Ascarosepion bandense, assembly GCA_037127315.1. Classification (NCBI taxonomy): domain Eukaryota; kingdom Metazoa; phylum Mollusca; class Cephalopoda; order Sepiida; family Sepiidae; genus Ascarosepion; species Ascarosepion bandense. Next base: position 2,417,293 of record JBBBDQ010000980.1, on the reverse strand, counting down.
TGAATATTTTTTTATATTTCTTTAGCCAGCTAATAGTCACAGAATAATAACGCAGACTCTACTACCAAAAAAGAGGCGTGCAAGAAAATTTTCCGACAAATGACTAGGTCCCTCAAGTTGACTATCAAGTTAATGCACTAGTGTGGTCTTCCTATCCGATATTGTTCAATTTTCTGGACTTACCCTGGTTCCTCAGTGTGGGACGCCGTCTTTTCTTCTTGGTAGACGAATAATACCGAACATTTTATATTTGCTTTGCTTGATAAGATGCACTTCATTTTTATTACCAAACGGTGTTTTTAATTCAAGGGCGCCAATAATTTTAAATTAATAATAAATCATACAATGGAATGTTTTTATTTTTTAATTTTTCCTGATTTAAAATAATTTTAGTTAAAAATAAATAAATATTAATTTAAATAAATTTTATTTGTTTATAAATATATTACAACAATAAGTAATATAATTTTATTTCTTTATAATAATACAAGCGTTTATAATTTAAAACGTAGTTAAATTCCGTTATGAAAATTCACTACAAATATCCTGACGAGTAGATGTAAACTTTGCAAAAATCGGAGTAAAGATAAAAAAGTCAACATTTAATTTTATTTGTTATTAATTCTTTATCTCCTGAAATAGAGTTTCAAAATTTGCTTGCCATAAAAGCGATATCTTCCAGAAATACTCAGGTCAATCGCTTTTTTAGTGAAGCAATCTTCGTATTTATTGTTAGAAATTTACTACTTATAATTTAATATTTATACTTTTTACTGCGAATATGTTTAAAACTATCCAATGAAAACAAAATCCCAAGCCCTTTTTAATTGTTAAAATATCAATTTATTCAAATTTTCTTAAAACATTGTTTATCGTAATTAATTATAAGACAATTTTAATATAACTCGAAATTACAACTCATAATTCAGTAATGATAACATGCTCTAAGCTATGTTGAAATTTATATTTGCTGTACTTTAAAAAAAAGCATTGAACTGAGATGATCAAGAAGTATAGGAATAATATATAACTTAAGAGGCCCATCCCTTGTTCCCTGTTTAGGATGTGGTTTCCAGCGTTCTCTTTTCCAATCTTTTCACTCCTTTTACTTTTTTCTTTTTTCAATTGGTGTAGATAGACTAAACTATCGTCCTGTTTACACTCCACCCACGTCTATTGAACAGGTGAAGAGACTCATCCCTTGTTCCCTGTTTAGGATGTGGTTTCCGGCTTTCTCTTTTCCAATCTTTTCACTCTTACGTAGCCCCATGCACATCAGTGGCGTTACCGCCTTGCTCGGGGTTATATGATAAAAAAAATAAAGTTACTATTATAATCGATTTCAGCATCTAGAAACAAAGTGTCGTTTTAACTTTTTCCCGGCTTTCTTCACTTATTTTTGCGTTATTTGTAACTGATTGGAATATTAAGCGACAAACAATATTCAATCCACTGTAGTAAAAATAATTATATTTTCCTTTGCCTTTCATGTTGCACGCTAGTACCTACGACGAAACTCTTATATATCGACTCGAGACGACGAGACATTGGGGAGCTGAGTAAATTCCAGCTGAATATCGCGCATTAGGAAAGGTATTACCCTGTATCTTCCCGCCAGTTATGGCTTAAATAATAAAACAGGCTCGGTTCTATAGACTTGGCTGGCAACCAGTCTACCGCAGAAAGCAATGGCAACATACCGTGGGATAATCTTCTGCCCAATATGTCATGTCTTTTTCGAGACATGATCGCTCAAAGCGTGTACCACGTACGTCACTTACCTGACTGACTGTCTCTCTTAGAATGACATTTTCTCAATAAAGAAAATAATTTGTTTCTCTATATTGTTACGTATTACTCATTTTTAGTTGGGTTCACATTGAGCCCGCATTTGTTGATTGTAGGATGAATATTCTAGATCCCTCTAAGTATATACTATCCAAATTATCCCATTAACTTCATGATGACAATATTTTTACTGAAACAAACCAGAAATCCCGCAAGATTTTTAACCCCAGATCAAATGATTTGGAGCGTATAAGCTGTGTGGGGTGTGAGTGTGTATGAGAGTGTCTTTCATCATCAACGTGTGAGTGATCAAGATTTCTCCTAATTGAGAAACTGAAACTGCTCTTTTGTATTATGAAACAACCATTAAGTAATACGTAGATTTCACGCAGATCGGTTATTTAGCGATTTGTCTGAAGGGATGGCATCTTCATTTTGCTTCTCTAGACCGTGTTCACTTATTCAAACATGATTGTATGTCAACAAGTTTTTGTAGATCGGGTGCGTGAAAACGGACAGATATCCGTGTTCTAATTGAAGAATTAATTGTGAATGGTTTTCTTTTTAATTTCTGAGGAATACGACTAGTAATTTTCAAATTTTCTTTTTTAATTTCCATATTATCAATATGTATCCTTGGAGATAAATTACATAAAACTAGAATATAAATTAATTGTCTTTGAACTGATGAAGGCAGATACGTTTAATATACATGTGTATTTCAATTTGTAATGATAGCAATTCATACTACCTTCATTGAATTTTAGATGTTATAAAGAAGTTTAAACTGAAAGATGGATTCTGAGGAAAATATTTTCTTTTCCGACAAGGAGACACAAATTCTTAGCAGCAGAAGAAGAAAGATTTGATGTAATGTTCCACTTTCAGTTCTGTTGACAAAGTGAGTCAAAAAGGTGCATTCTGTTTCTCTGCAAAAGAAAATGCCTCCTTGGTAACTAATGGCATCAGAAAGTTCATTGTTGAAGGTCAGTAAAAACAGAAGACAGAGGATGGTATATTGACGAATGAATCCGTTCGTATGAAAACCTTCTGAAGCTTTCTCGTTCAACACGACATTCATTTAAAACTATGTTGGAACGATGGAACTTAATCAAACATTTAGCCAAGGTTACCGTCGCTCTGGATGTTGCGCAAAAAAAGTATGTCAAATTCTATCAAACGTTTCATGATATTTACAATAACCGAACGAAATTCACCATTATTATCAAGAGCATAGTAGTCATATCATGTCATGGACTAACATATCAGCGGTATTAGAGCCACAGATACTTTGAAGAAAAGCGGTAATGGGCTAATGAGGCGACATTGAGAAAAATCAGAGGGTTAGTCAGAGTTGTTATAATTAGGAAATACAGATAAAAGTTCCAGCAAGCAGGAAAGCAGGAAGCAGGGAGTCAGCTACAATATATATATATATATATATATATATATATATATATATATATAGGAAAACTATTAGTACTTGTAAAAATGTATTTTTTGACAGTATTTCTTTATTTCTATTATTATATTTTATATTTAAGACCTTCCTCGTTCCTTCATCAGAAACAAATGATTTTAAAATATAAATTAGAAACGTATTTCGCGAGAGCGTCCGTGGAGAGAGATTGTTTACATCACTTGACGCAGAAAGCGACAGATGTTTTATAAAAATATTTGTAAACGTAAACCTATCTTTAATAATACATACCAGTAACGTTAAAAAAATTACAATTTCCTCGTTCAGACTGTTGTTGAATACATTTCTTTATCAACGTTCTAAACGAAGAAAAGTGTGTATTGTTGTTAATTTTCCTCTCAATACATACATTATATTGAGCTCTTTAATTTTATCTAATTGATATTTTACATTAATTACATAAAATACTTTGTATTATTCTCTTAATTTTCCGGGTTGCTATTCTCTCTCTCTCTCATATATATATATATATATATATATATATATATATATATATATATATATAAGCACACATCTTATTTGCTTCCCTGACATGTACAATCTTCAAAAACTTAAATGCACCTTCAATCACCACAGTCTGTTTCATTGAACACTATTATTTTTTGTATTTTTTCTCAGTCGCCTGTATTGTTTGTTTTCTCATTTTCTTTCGCGTATATTCCACATAACCTCCTGCGTTCTTGTGACAATACCGCCTTGCTTGACTTAAAGAAAAACATTTTCTGATTACAGCGTACCGTATTAGTTATAACTGACGCCATCTCGTTTCTTCCAGTTTGCTAATTGGTAACCTTTGTATTCAGTTGACAGCTCGTAAATTAAATCTGGAAATATATGCAAAATACATGAATGGCTTTGCAGTTGTTATTGATTTAAGTATTTTCGTACCTCCGCATTTAAATTTCATTTATCTACCACGCATAAACCTAGCACTGAGTACTCGATAACAAACTTGCTGGTCAATTTCACTGTCATTAAAAAGAAAGATGCAAGATAGAGTAACAATATTGACGTCATAATGAATATTTTGAGCAGCAATCGTCACCCTCTGATGATCTAATTGAGTTTTCAGTGTAAGCTTGCACAAAAACTTAAAACTGGAAGGCTCCAACAGCCGTAGATATCTAAATGTTCTCTCTGAAATATTAAACAATCATTCTATTGCAAGGGCTGTTTAAAATCATTTATAATCCACCCAGAAAAAGTTCATTAATTCTAGATAAAGTTCCAGATGACATCGATGGTCAGAATATGTTTAAACATAGCAATTACTGAAGAAGGTAGCATCCTGATTTTACCAAAAGAGACCTATGGCACAGATAATCTTTGTTTTCAAAATTTATATAGCTACATTGTAAAGTTATAGCTATAAGAATAATAACGCCTTCGAACAACACTGTGTCAGACAATTATTTTTCTCAACGGGATTAATAATTAGCTGCCTCCCCACCTAGGCAAAATATGGTAAAAAGCTTTACTAGTAGGGATAAAATAGCTCTATCTAAACATAATTTGTATTTTTCCACAAAATATATTCTGCAACCTATGCAAAACCTCGTCTAGGTTCCTCTCCGCTCGAAGGCAGAGACACCGACAATGTCAAGCGTAGCGTATAAGTGACGCTGATAATATTTAGCTGCCTCCCCATTGAGTTTTTAGTGTTGCAAAGACCTTTCTAGTGTAGCTAATCCGAGACATATTGCTCGGGAAATAATTTATTTTTTAATTTCTCTCAGAAGAGACTCTGCTATTCAGCTGACCCTTGTCTGCGTTCATTCCTAGCAGAAGTTAGAGAGTCCTATAATATGAGAGTAAAATCTGTGTGACGCTGATCCCAAATGGTTTATGCATATCCATTTATATATATATATATATATATATAGTATTTACACGTCAGGCGATGCTAGTAGCACGATATCTCTAATTACTTCAAGGCGAGTTCGACTGATTTTGCTCTCCGCAGATTCCGGTTCCTAACCATGTGGCAATGAAACGTTAGTCTTATAATGTTTCTCACGTGTCGCACTTAACTGACAGATTCCCTGTAAAGGAGTATTTCATATTTAAAATATTTTCGTTACGAAATAGACTCTCAAGTGGTTACTTTCCTGATAACTCTAAAATGAACCTCTTATTGTCGAATATCTTGATGTATCTATTCAACATAGGATGCCCCTAAACCTTCAACCCTAAAACGAGATCATCTTTTATCTCTCTACATCGCGGGGATCTTGGGCTTCTAGTCGAACAACAATGAAAAACTGAAAAAAAAAAATGATTAAAACAAAAAGATAATGAAGAAAAGTACGACTCACATATGCATGTGATTAAATATTTTATCTTGGAATTGCATCAGCATATTAATTTGTATGAAGCTTCAAAATAATTTTTAATTTTTTTCTTCATAGATTTAAGAGATAACCATCGAATCTTTTCATATTCACTTTATTAGAATATGCGCTAAATTGCAATAGTAAATTCGGATATCGTTTCAGGAATACAAGAGTTATAGAAGCTTGAATATAACTTCAGGTAATTTTTTGAATCTGCAACATTATGGATACTTACCTGGTATTTCTCCATTAGCTTCTTCTCAGCCGCAGTAATGTACCCTCTCTATTCCTCTTCTCTAAATACTTTCATAGTAAATGTCCTTATAAACTCTCTTGTATTACATTGGCTTTTTTTAAATCATTTCACCCCTAACAAGGCGGTACCGCCACTGATGTGCAGAGGGATACATAAGAGAGTTATCGTTTTAGGCAGGAGAAGAGTGAAGAGAAAGACGAATCATGAGGTGAAAGAGAAAGGACAAGAGAATGATGCGAATACAGTAGTGAAGGCAGTTGCGAAGGAAAAGAGAAAGGAGAACAAGATACACGCAGCGATGTTGAAAGGGCTGAAGTTGGATAAATTATAGGAATTGACTTTACATTTAAATTCCTTGAGCCGGCATCAAAGCAAGTATATGGAAGGGAGTTCCACAGGCAGAAAGCGCGAGAAAAGGAGCTGTTGGAATAGAATTGTCGCCTACATTTGATTAATCTAACTGTAAAAGCGTGCGATAGTGTTGCCAGTCATATTGCCCTAGTAAAATCTTTTGGAGAAGCCACCAGTTTCCTAAGTTCGTCAGAGGCGAACCCATGGAAATATTTATAAAAAAGACAGAGGGAATTCACATTCGGCCGATGAGAAAGAAGCTCAAATCTAGCTGCCAATCACATTACATACTCTCTCCTGAAGCCTGTCGAGAACACTGAGAAGAACAGCAGGAGCGCCTGACAAGATATGACAACAGTAATTCATGCACGCTCGGATAGTTAGATTGGAGGCAACATGTCATCATGTTACAGTCGAAATATTTGGTTTTATGTAAGGTCTCTGATAAGAGTCTCTTCTATCCCATTTCTCTTTTGTGGAACTCTCTTACGGCTTTTTGCTTTTCGGCCAAATTATCTTTTTAAAAATGTATATGCAATGTCACGTGTTATTTTTATCCTCTTTAATTATGTTCATTTACTGTTCACTTCAGTTAATATTATGTGCATTGTGGTGCAACGTATGTTGGCTCGGTATGAGAAATCGGAGAGCCGAGTTTCAATTTCAGTTGAAATTCTTGCATTCACTTACGCACAGATAAGCTTAGAAAACGTATTAATGTATCAGTTCTCCCTTCAACTAGTGTTAAATAGCAGGGCAAACTGGATTTTGTAGTCTCGAATGGCAAAAAGTCTTCCGTAAAATTGAATGGCAAACTAGAGCCTCATCATGCACCGAAAAACAAATGGTTGCCATAGTGTTTATCAGATAAGACAATTAACTAACTGATGAATTTTTCTAATATTGTTTTACACTCAGTGATCACCTACGTATTTGTTGTTCTGATGCTTGGGATGCCGTAATTAATCACATGCAAATCCTAAATATTAATCACGGTCTATCATGCTAAAATAGATTTTGTTGAAATAAAATAGTTTATACCGTTCACGCAGTGTGATCAGCGAAATATCACGAAATATACAATTAGATATTGCTTTAAATGTTTTCTCTTACCTCTTATTATCTGACAATATTGCACAACTTAGCACATAAAAATGCATACGTAATCACATTCATTAAAACACACATGGGTCATTATTGTTTATTTACATGTTTAAGTTGGCCAAATTTTCAAGTCTTTTACTGATCGGAAGTTTTTAGATTATATATATATATATATATATATATATATATATATATATATATATATATATGAAATAACAATACCAAATACAAAAGACTGTAAAATCAGTTAACGAAACTATTATTTATTATCTTGCACCTGTTTTAGTTAATTGCTTTCATGAAACTTTTAAAAATGTAGATGCGCAGAAGACAGCACATATTTCACAGGTAAGATTTCTCGGTCATGATTCTTGAGGGAATAACAATACGCACTGTAGAAGCAAAAAACAAACAAGAAAAAATGCTTTTAAAAAAAGAGGGAATTGCTTTTACAGCGTTATCTGAAGATAAAGTGCTGAACAGGTGAAAAGGCAAGAGATCTCTGCACGTTATACCAAAGAATTTTAGTTTTAAAAAAGAAAACCAATTCGTATGATAATACCTGACTGGCTTTTTGAAGGTTTACACGTGTAGTATAATTCTCATAACTAAGTGGATAGAACTATAAGTTTAATGCTCTTTTCTTTGAATGCTTTCTTTATTTATCGACATCTCTCTGCATATATATTCAAATATGGATCACGTAAAGTGCAGTAATAATTAAATATTTTAAAAGTAAGTATATGTTTGAAATATATATATATATATATATATATATATATATATATATATATGTGCGGTCAGAGCGGGTGTCAAGAGAAGGATCTGAACACAGGAGTGAAGACTTTTGCGAAGGTAGAGAGAAAAAAAAGAACAAGATACACGGGGTGATGTACAAAATCAAGTGGATAAGAGAGGTAATTGACATTGTATTTTATGCAGATGTAGCTGTCAGGTAAGCAACTATATGGAACGTAAATCCACAGACGGAATGTGCGAGCAAAGAAGCTGTGCAGTAGATGTTTCGTCTGTATTTGGTTGATTTAACTGTAAAAAGTTGGGACCTTTTTGGTAGTCTGGTTGTTCGAGTAATTTCTTTTGGAGGGGGCAACAGTGATCTAAGTTCGTCGGATCAGAAGCCATGAAAGTGTTTGTATAAAAGAGATAGGAAAGTCACATCTCGCCGGTGAGAAATTGGCTGGAATCGAACTGCCACATCTGGACCAGTTACATTACCTATTCTTCTTTGCATCCTGTCGAAGACATTAAGATGAACAGTAGGGGCGTCTGACTATATATGATAAAAGTATTCTATACACGATCGTATGCTTGATGAGAATATGTGCAAAATGGATTCAGGCGGAAAAATCGTCCTTGGCCGACACAGTGATCAAACTTCCCTAGTAGTGTATTTATCTATTGAATAAATGTAATGATTCCATTTGATGTCTGAAGATGGATACAGTCAAGGATGCGCAGTATAATGCTCTCAAGGAGAATCGCTTGGTTCATGATTATGGGTGTATGATTTGCGACACGTAAATTTCTATGTTTCGAGATAATTTCTCTTCATCAGGAAATACAAAAATAACATCGGTTGGCTATTTATGTATGTGGTAAGATATAAAAATCATGTGTGTTCTTTTTAACTAATCAAGGTAAATATTCACTTTGGAATTTGGCCATTATTTTCTAGGAATACTTACTTACTTTTTTTCCATCCTTTTTTTCATTTCCGTCTTTTCCTTCATTTTTCCTCCCTAACGGTCGATGTGTCCACCCCCACTTTAAACCTAATGTTTTTCCTATTTTATTTTTTTTATTTTTATTTTTATTGCTATTCACTTTATCTTATTCCATTTGATGTGCCTATTTTAGTACCAAAATGTCCTTACTGCTTTCCTCAAATAATTATCTCCTCAAAATAAAATTAAGTTATAAATAAAATAAAATCTAATCTTGATAAATGCTAAAGTTATAACCAAAAATGCCTGGAGAATTAGCGCATTCGGTTAATTTTTAAATTGTTCATTTGTTATGAAACAAGAAAAATATAAGATCACCTGAAAAATTTTATAAAATATTTAGTCGTTTACAAAAGCGACACACACACACATACACACACATACGCACACACACACATACACACACAGACACACACACACACACACACACACACACACACACACACACATATATATATATATATATATATATATAATAATAATAATAATTTGTGTGTGTGTGATTATCTGTCAGAGAGAGGATCTTTAGAAAGAGATCTGAAATTTTACATACTAAAATTTATGAACAAATCGCTGACGCTGTTGAAAAAACCTTCACAGTATTTGATATCATTAAAGTTATTGTTACAATTTTCGTCAGGATTTATAAAATCTACGCTTAATTAAAATTCATTAACTAACAGAAGAAATTTGAATAAGCTGATTTATTTAGAAAAACACATTAATAGAAACCTTGTAAAACCAGCTACTAAAAGTTTTGTTACGATCGAGAATTAAATGACTATTTTAGCGGTTATGACAGATGGAGTAAAGGAAGTAGCATAATTACACACACACACACACACACACACACACACACACACACACACACACACACACACACACTCACACACACATACATATATATATATATGCAATTATGTTATATAATTAGCATAATTACATATATATATATATATATATATATATATATATTATAATGCATAAAAATTTGGGAAATGTGCTTAACATTAATAACATGCATTAGAGATTTCTTTAAAGACAAATGATGAAAATATGTTGTTAATTTAAAATTGCACTCAGTTAATTTCAATATTCAAATATGGATCACGTAAAGTACAGTAATAAATAAATTTTTTAAATTAAAGTATATGTTTGAAATATATATATATAGAGAGAGAGACAGAGATAGATAGATAGATAGATAGATAGATAGATAGATAGATAGATAGATAGAAAGAAAGAAAGAAAGATATCTTATAATGATGGATCTATTTATGATGTTTGTTGTACATATGAACACAGAACCTAACATGTATTATTTTAGGTTTTTTTTTCATTAATGTTACAGAAATAATTTTCTCATTTCCGTATTATATAATTATATCTTAATTTATTTCATTGTCATCCAGGGACCGTATTGCATAGAATCATACCCTCTGAATAGAATCCGAAATAAGAGTAAAATTCTTTATCTCTCAAGTTTAAAAGTTTTACAGTTCACTAGATGACTCCAACATTCAGTAGAAATAGGAAAAAATTATTAGCATCATGTGAAAATAAAATGTAGAATAGAAATGTTTCAGTGCAATAAGAGTCAAATATGGATTTAGATCACGCAACGACTTCATTGAAAATGGATTCTAATGATGCACAGCAAACAAAAATAATAATCAAGAACATCCTGGACATTTGTAGACATTAAAGCTCAGGTTAAAATAAAATGCAACAATCAGTAAAAGATTCAGAATTTTAGTGCTACGCGGTAAGACGTATAAAAGGGCCGTTTATGAACATTTTGCCTATGAAATTAAAAACAAAATTTGCTTTCACTACGATAAAGCAGACTTTGAGACTACTCTTTTTGCAAATGTTGATAGTTTTAGATATAAAAATTACTCTTTCGTTTATCAAGTTTATTCTCTATAATAAAGATTATATATATATATATATATATATATATATATATATCGTATGTCTAACCGTACTGATGAGCTATGATACAGCGAAACAGATCTGTCTGCCGATGATTAATTACGCTTTCTCACCCTGATTGAACACTTTGAGTAGACTTTGAAAAAAAAAAAAACGAATCTAAGCATCGCTCATTCAGTAATGAATTAGAGCACACTGGCTATTGGCGTACGATAGATCATACGCTAAAAGTCTGCGTCGTTCTACCGGGAGCCCATAGATCAGAGATAGAATCGGGTTTCAGTCCTGGGTAAAAGCAATCGGATGTCTAACCTTACTGCTGAGCTGAGAAACAGATCTGTTGTCGGATGACTATATATATATTCAGGTTCTTGTGTTTATTTTTGCATCTTTACCTTTTGAGCTCAATTCATACGTTTATACAAAAAAATCCTAGGTTTTTCTCATGCCAAAGGCTTATTGAATAATGCTGTAAGAGTGTAAAACGTGGGTGTAGAAATGCAGTTTATAAAGACAGGCTGAATCCAAATAGACACTCAAGACAATGGTTTACTTATGAGAAAATCCATACATCATGACAGGTGAGTTTTCATATTTCCTTCATTTGCGGTGGAAGTTTACTTGTCGTTAGGCTCATTGAATTCTAGAAGAGATTCTTTTGCTGTTTTCCGCGCCCTCTGATAGAAAAAAATATTTACGTGAATTCTTTTGAATTTGGTTTTTATTGGAGTAAATTGTCCCGATAAATGCGTATTTCAGATATTCATCGTTTGGGCAGAAGAGACAGGACAAGTTAATTTCTTCTAAATATCTGTTGACCTTGTTTTAAGAGTCTTTGCCTTGTCGTGAAAGAAAAGGTTTTAATTATTGACAAATTATCGAATATTTTCAGATATATTCATGGTAATCTTTCATTTGCAATGTAGGTTTAAGTGTGTATTTATTGCGTAGATGGTTATTAAGAATTCTAAATGAATAATTATCTGACAATCACACAACACACTCAGCAGATTTTTCTATATATATTGTTTTCCGTCTATCGACTTTTGCGTAGAACAATGTTGTTATAACCCATTTTTACATTGTAGTGATACCAAGCAAAGCGATGGACAGGTTGTTTTCCCTCTGAAAGCCAGAAAGCAAATGACCAAAACTGATCTTTGCGCACTCAGCACCACGCGAAGTTTATTTATCATCCAATTGGTAGCCCAGAATTAAATACGGATGTGAAATTCCCAAATGACCTGCTGGGCCCCATGAAGACACAATAAAAAGCCGACACAAAAAGCATAGTCAGTTGAGAAAGTGCGAGCCTAATTAGCACATCCCTTGACCTCGTCAAGCGATCATGCCATTCTCGCCTCCTTTCTCTTTCATCTTCTTCTTTGCTGTCCCTGAGCTACTTACGCGAGCAAAGGAGCGGATAGATCAAAGACATTCCTGACTGACAAAGGCTCCCACATACATCCGCACAAACTCTCTTTTCAGCATTTAATGCTATGACAATTTTAACGTCCGTCGGACCCATCCTAATGATAGTATTTTCTTGGTAAAAAAACCGTAATTGATATGTATGTATATATAAAAGGTTGTTTATATACTCAATTTGATTTTTTTCTTTTATAACCTCTTTTATAACTTATAGTGGGCTATCTACTAACGAGGCCACATTCAGTTAATCTGTTTCAACATACAACTACGTTTCACTAGATAGGATAACCCACTATAACATCACGTTTTATGACTTAGTTAAGATGCCGCATTCATTATTGGATTTGGTTCCCAAAAGCTGAAACACAGAAGTAACTATATATATATATATATATATATATTAAAAAAAGATAGCTATTGTGTCAAAAGGGGACAACAATCGCTTACGTCGAAAATATTTAGAGTGATTTTGTAGCTGTAGAAAGATGGTTGTTAAAGTTTATTGAATCAACCTTGTGTTATGCTTAAGCGAACACCCTACAGCTTACAATATCCAGAATTATCAGGGCTAGGGGCGTTCGGTTGAAGTAAGCAGATTTTCAGCGCATATCATTATACGCGACCAGTAGGTAGAATGCTCTAATTCATTTCATTGAATGAGCGATGCGTACATTCCAGAGTAGCTACTGTTTATCAAAGTCTATATATATATATATATATATATATATGTATTAGATGTCGACAAATATTTTATATTGAGACAAGAATCATTGTTAGTCCGATGTAAAAAGGCAACCATCACAACATTTTAACACGAATATCACAAAGATTTTGCGGAAATAATATGTAACACTTTTCCCGTTCTATGTGACTTTAACTGGAAATTCTATTTTATTATTTTCTTGATTATTTAATTTTCCTCTACTGTTTTAATAAATATATCAGCTTGATATCTGCTTCATATCAGTTTTTCTTTGTTGAAAGATTTTAATTTATCAATTTTATTTTGCCTTCTGATTGAGCTGTTTTTCAAGGCCTTCTTTGTATTATTATTAAGTTTTCTAGCAACTGCTAAATCTGGAGTATATATGATATTATTTCTGTATAGTTTTGCATGGTCTGTCCTTTAACAATGCATCGTTTGAACCGCATGTTTATTGGACATACTCTTTTGATTGATTAGTAGCCGGTCGCTTTCTAACTACTGTGTGGAAATTACTAGTTTAGTATTTGAATGAACTGGTCTTTTCGTTTCAGGGAATTCCTCTCTGTTGCTTTCAACGAATTCTACATTAATGCGATTCATCTTAATCATTGACAGAGTCTGAATTATTGGAATTTTTCATATCGCAGCTACATTCTTCAGTTTCATTTCGTGGGTGATTATTATTTCGTATTTTATTTATTTGAGTGTGTACTTCATATTTTCTCATAACACGTTGCACAATAATCCAGGGCCCGACTAGAGTTATCGCCACTAATAAAAACTATATGATGTTTAAAATCACTAAACTTCAAAATGGCATGTGACACAATTAGGAACTAATCGAATTATTAATTTGCAAATTACATTTATTTAAGTGAAGGTAATGTTGCAACTTTTTAAAACAATGTAAAAGTATGACTTTCCGGTGTTGATAAAGCATTGTTTTCTGATTGAAAAAAATAATCTTCAAGCGATGAAACAACTTTATTTGTGTTATTCGGACTATGATCCGTAAGAAACAACAGTAAAGAGGTTGTATGCTGACTTTTAGCGCTGTCGCAGACACACAAATGGTGCTTAATTCTCAGGTTCTCAAAAAATTGGCTGTTGTCACGGAAAACACCAAAATGTCCACAAACTCATTTTTGCCAATCGTATATTGCAGATAGCAGAGAAGTTGACCATAACAAAAATCGGTGTATTTATCATTTTGCATGAACATTTTTCAATGAGAAATCTGGGTTCAAAGTGGGTGCCGCGTTTGCACACTCAATCGAAAATACCAACTTGTAAACGATTGAGATCATTTCTGCAACTGTTTCAACGCAACAGGAAAAATATTTTGTGTAAATATGCGACACTTGATCATGGACCCAACATTTCATTCCGGAGTCAAATCTGCAGTCAGTTGAACGGACAGCAGCAGGTGAAAAACTTCCAAAGCGATTAAAACACACATCATCAGGCAACGTTTTGGCCTCCGTATTTTGAAATGCGTAATGCTAAAACGTCATCGATTATCTTGAGAAAGAAAGAACTAATAATAGCAAATATTATATAGAATTATTGGTGCGTTTAAAGGGGGAGGATGCAAAAATAAACTGCCAAAATTGAAGAAGAAATAATGATCTATGAGGAAGACAACACACCTTGTCACCTGTACATGGCAGCGATGGCAAAACTACAGGAATTGAACTTCGAGTGCTTCCACATGCACCCTACTCTCCAGATCTACACCCTTCGATTACTAGCTGTTTGCAGGCAACAAAAGAATCCTCCAAGGAATAAGATGTGGCTCCAATGAAGAAGTGATTTTGGAAACTGTGTAGTATTTTGAGACAAATTCAAATCTTACTAAATCTTTCTTCAATGTATGAACCTAGAATGAGTCTATGTTGATGAATAAAGTGAAATTTGCTTAAACATAGTTGTTTTATTAGTCAGTTCCTGGATTTATTGAATGCTGGGTTATTATGTACTTTACCTACATTTTAGGGGATTATATATTATTGTGCTTTGTTTTATATCGAGCATTATCTATTTCTCTATTTAAGGGTCATTTATTTCGCATGATGTCTGTTTAAGTATTAGAACACATAATGGAGTCGAGATCGGGTCATATTTCAGTTCTTAAAATATCTATACCTATTAGTTTTAAGTGAACCCTTTTGTCCTTTGAACGAAAATCGAGTGCATGACTTTGTAATCGAGTTCATGTTAGATAACCTGAATGTTTTGTCTTTGCGAATCCATTTCTTTCGTTATATTTTATTAAACGATTTGATATCATATTACTAAGTCTAAGTTTAGAGTTGATCCGGTTTTCTCTCATTTTTCTAGGAGATTTGTCAAAGCTAGATTGCTATTTATCAGAAGGAGATGGTCCTTAATGATCCGGATGATGAACAATCCAATGTTAGATTTTTTTGTAAGCACTGAGAATCATCATCATCATCATCATCATCATCATCATCTTCTTCTTCTTCTTCTTCTTCTTCTTATTATTATTATTATTATTATTATTATTATTATTATTATTATTAAATACTTTCTGTTAATTTACATTATTTAAAATCACTTATAGCATCAGCTTTATTACTGTTAATACAACCGTGTGCTCTCAAGGCATCATTAGGTTTATATTGCGTTGATAATTCTGAATTTAATCTTTTATTTATACTACGGTTGTAGACTCTTCTCTTTCCATTGTTAATATACTTTATATACTCATATATTTAATGAATGATTTAGTTCAGAAATTTTACAGAGGGATGCTGCCGGTACCATGGACTGAACAAATGAGAAATGACCAGGTTTTTTGAGATTAGAGACACAATATACTCCGAGCTACTACGGACAAGATTATGTGGTGAGTAATGGCTGCCTACGTTCTGAAAGAAACAGAATAAAAATTCAGACATTTATAGGTTATGTTTATAGTGTAGATATAACATAACAATGACGAGAAAATAATCCGTATGTAAATAGTATAAAAAATGATAATTCCTCATTTCCGAAATGTGCTTATAAAATTTAAAAATACATACTTGAAAAAAAAAAAAAAAAACAACAACAACAATTTAATATTATATAAAAATATCATATATACATTTTTCTTCCAATTTTTTTTAAAAACGTTATTTTGGCTACAGATAAAATTACCAAGAATGCATATTCTTAGTGTCTGTATTGTAAGGTAATGTTCTTTATTCCCGGCATTGTTGAGAATAAATACAAAAGTAGTAATCAATGTCTCAATTCGTAAATGTATATTTACATTAGGCCAATATGCGTGCTTTTATATACGTATGTTTATCTATTTCTGGTTATGGAACAGTCATCACGCAATCCCCATCATTTATAAATACTGTTCATCACTCGTTTTTCTGTGTATATCTAATTGTCAGTAGGCACACATACACACATATGTGTGAGTGAGTGCCCGTTTATAATTTGTAAGTATCTATTTAACTTACTACTTAAACTTTACTAATACTTTAATATCGATCAATTAGCCAGTTGTTCTATCGGCTTATATTCACATTTTACTTATACGATTTTACAAAGATAATCTCACAAGCTGTTCATAAATTTGGTCCTAAATCTTCTTAAATTCTGATCCTGTGTTAGATTAACTTAAAGCATATATAATTCTGACTCTTTTGCCACGCAGTCTGTTGAGACATCCTCAGATTTGTGTGCTATGTGATTAATATAAAACTTCCCAAGTATGGAGAAAGTGCAAAGTTTGAGGGATAAAGTAAAGTTTAAATATCCCCCACTATATATATATATGCTCTCATTACGATTGAGCTCTCTAAAGAAGAAATCTTTAAATAAAATTTACGACTTCCGCAATTTATGCATTTATCTTAAGCAATGAATGGAGTCCTTTGATGACTAGAAAAATTAAGACAGACACGTTATTTCATGGTAAATTAGAAGTATGGGCCTATTTCAGGCGAACCTCCATCATCTTCGATCTTTATTGTACAAAGTATTTTACACGAGCCAGCATTATATATATATATATATATATATATATATATATATATATATATATAATGCTAGTTAAAATCTTAAAGTTAAAAGAAATAATTTACAAAATTGTTTAATTTTTTATCAATATCTATATAAAGGCTCATCGAATCATCTTTTTTTTTCATATTCCGTTGATAGGTAGATATAATATTTAATCAACGACTGAAGAAGTAAGCCCGTAAAAATATACATCTAACGCTTGACGCCATTAAACCATGTAGACAGTGACAGGTAAAAGCGAGAGCTAACAAGAATGAGTTGAAAATTAAAGAAACTCTGATGATGGAGCGATATCAGGGTTCAGCGCTATATTGATAAATAAAACTATCTGAACTATCACAAATACTTATTCGGACATTTAATTGCACTGAAGATTATTATTATTATTATTATTATTATTATTATTATTATTATTATTATTATTGCAAACACTTGTTCGGATATTTAATTGCACTGAACCCTGGCAGATTAGTTCACTGATTGATGAGGACTTACATTTAGATTCATCTTTGATTCGTTCATGTCTAGCAGAAGATTACAAACAAAATCTAATTCTCTAATGTTACAAAACTCTTGTGGTTTGACGTCGTTGATGACTATTTCACCATAATTTTTTTCTCAGACACAATCGTGTACCTGGAAAAAGTTGCACCCTGAGCACGAACCTAATGTCTAGTCTGAGCTGCATCACTACAGTTGCTGCTATGCATTTGATAGCAAATAAAGATCACTACTATAGATATTGTTACATTATTTTTTTTACTGAAAAGTTAGATACAGAAAATTATCAAATAAAGAAATAGTGTCGAATTCAGAAATTTTTCAGTTTTCCCTCAACTAGATGTTTTGGTTATTGTCTATTAGGGCCTATATATATCCTACCAAAATGAAACAACTCGATCTATCAACTTTCGATATGTTTTGTAAGAGTTCTAAAAATTGTGCCCACTTGATCACTGTCAAGGCACTGGTGAATTCTGGCAATAATATGTGAAAAGTGATATCATTCAGAAATTCATTACAAGCTTGAAGAATTTGTTAGCGGGATTTTTGAATAACAGTAGTAAATACCCGGAATTCGACTTGAATTAAATTTTGATTATCAGCTTCTATAAGTATTCCTTATGTTCGTGAAACATTTGATTCATGAGTCTTTGCATATCATCTTGAAGCAATGAAGTCAATCTTTGATTCATTTCCTCAATTACCCCGTCCTCATTTTGTTAATTAAAACAGAATATAGAAAAGGCTTGCATGATATATCTATTGATTTTCTCTGGACATATTGCTAAATGAATATTTTTTCAATATCTTGTTCAATTGAGAGCTTCTGTGAATTAGACACACTGCAATAGTTATCAAACTACAGAAATGAAAAAGCAATAAATACGTTTTCAAATATCCTGCGTCATGGATATAAAATACGCGAATTTCGGGTTAAGTCATTTTATATGGATATTGTTATAATGATTAACATTCAATTGCACGCATTAGACGTTGTTATTAAGACTAACTCTCCAATATAATGTAAATTAATTTTTGCATTTTCGCATTTAGAATTTCGAAATAAATAAAGAACTGCATTCAGAACAAATCATAAGCAGTTTCATTAGGCTTCATTCCCCTAATTATTAAGAATTTTCATTATTTTTTTATGAAGATACATTTAGTGAAAATAAGTGTTATGTCACTGTACAGAGATATAAAATACAATATATACAAAACCGTTATCCTATATTTGAGAATTTATATACTCACTACTTACCAAAGATAGTGAAATCAAACAATTTAGCAAATACAAATATCTAGGCAGTATGTTAACAGGACAAGTAAATATCATAACGAAATAGGAACAAACATCGGATTAACGAAATAAGCATTGCAAACACTGAGTAAATAATTAAGAAACAGGAAAATGTCGTTAGAAACATGTGCTGGATATATTTTATGTCAGTCCTTTTATATGGCAGTGAAGGCTGGACAATCTCCTAAGAGAAGTATGCTAATACTGTGTACGGCTGAGAATACTGAGTTACCTGGAAGTTTAGAAACAAAATATAAAACCTTTACGAATAGAATCAGAATCAGACGGTTACAATTTCTAGGATAATTAACTTTAAACTGGGTTGGAGCTTTGAAAACAACAGCGCAAGGGGGAAAACGGGTAAGTTAACAAAAGAAAATGTCTAAATGGAAAACAGAACAAATAGAGTTACATAAAAAACAGACATTGAATAGGATAAGAGGTTTTTGGAAAGCCACGATCGACTATTTCCTAAATAGAAAAGGTACCTAGAATAAGAAGTGGTATCCTTAATTTGTTTTTAAAAGATTATTCGTCTGATTTTTATTGCAGTTTTTCTTTTCTTGAATTCAACTTATCCTTAAGCCTCTGCGGCGTATTACATATTGCCAAAATGAAACAGCAATAATTCGTTTAACCTTCAGATTCGTTTTCAAAAAACATTGGAAATTTACCTTTCGGGTTTAACGCCGGAGATTTGTATCAGAGATCGACCGAACATGGTCAACCTTCTATTAGGTGAGAAGTTAATAAGTCGATGAAATAATTTTCGAGCAGTAATGGAAATTAAATATGTTCATGTTGTAATGTTTGCGAAAAAGTACGAAATTGTACCTAGTGTAAATATTTTAAGGCAAAGATTGCTAAATACTTTCATGTCGTAATGTTGACCAAAAAATAAAGAAAATATATCTAGGGTAGATATTCTGTTGAAAACATTGCTAAATATATTTACATTTTTTACATTGTTTGGAATTTTGTCCTCATATTATTTTCTTCATATTCGTAACGTTTCGGTTGTTATATGCTTATATGTTGGAATTTCAAATTGAAATAAATTATTCCACGTTCCATGCCGTTTTTAGATATTTCAGTTTCAGTAATTTGAATTTACCATCACAAGACTCAAAGTTTTTATTCACATCTGTTGTAGCTAGCTGCTGAACTCACAACTCTTTGGTTCAAACCTCAGACGGAAGTAGCAGCCAGTCATTAGAAATACTTAAAATAATTCATGATCAGCTTCTCTTTAAACTGCTGTGAAATATGAAATGCATACAGTTTTACATTTCTGCTATATTTTAGACAAAATTCAAAGTTATCTTTCGAATGTACTTTGTGTGAATACTGCTAATTTTTTATGAGATCAAAAACAGTTTTTTGTGTGTCTACCCTTGAAATATGCCTTGAGATTCTTCTTTGTTAAAACGGAATCATTATTTTCACTAGATGTTTTTGCCTAGCTCATTCATGTAAAGTTTTTAACAATATCCTTTTCTAGTATGCGTTTAGAAATTAGAGATTTCGCTCCACATTGCTGGCTCAGAGATGCTTCGAAAAAAACTGTATTTGTGATGGTGCAGTTGTCACGGTGCAAAGACGTTAGCTTTTAAAAAACGAAATTTCAACATCTTTCAAAAAAAATCACAGGCCTCCTTACTGTCAGCAAGTCTTTATTTTTCCGTATACATGGAAAAATATAAACATGACACTATGTGCATTCTTTCTGCTAAAGAAGTCGTAGTCATGGAATAATGCAGTCACGCGAGTTGATATTAAAAAATATGAAAGCACTGCCAATTGTCACGATATAGGATTAATTGTATTGTGAAAAAATATTTTGAATTTCAATATTCCAGGCATAAACGCTCTATATTTTTTCAGTTCGGACGTAACACAATCTTCCGAAAATATGGGATAGAGGCAAAAGAATTGTCGTATTAATTTGATTTTAAAATTACAACTCTGAAAGTTGATAAGTGCCTAAGAGAACTATTGTGCGCATTGATCTTGTTTCCTGCCAAGAAAATTCTTTTAAATAATCTCAACTTTTCAAAACTCAATAAAATGTTTTATCATAGAATTATTCTTTGGGAGGGCAAGTGGTTGATAAATATTCACTTGATGTCAGTGAATGATTATTAAATGTAGCATTTAACATAAACCAAAAAAGAAATAGACCTACAGTTTTAAAAGTAACCCGAAGGCGGAAAGCTAAAGAAACGTAAGTTACATCTTTGAGAAAGTTTATCGAAACAAAACGAATAACGTCTTCCTAGAATCTTGCCTATTTTTACTGGTCATGTATACGTCGTCACCTTGGTGTTGCTTTTATTTTCAGACCATATTTTCATTTACGTTTTGAACTGATTGATAGAGTTTGTTTCTTCCCCTTGATGACAAGACTGTTAGTTGAGAGGCTAACACCAACAATATTCGCGATCTCTCTGTAAGACCTGCAATTGTGATCGTGCAGAGTTACAATTTTCGCACGATTCCTTAGCGTATTCATCGCAGATGGACAGTTAAAACAATACTGATGCAATTACACGAGATTCAAAATTATTCAAGAGCAAATACATTTTATCATACACCCCAAAAATAGATATTTATTATGGCACACCACTGCAAATAACCTAATGTGAAGAAAAATAGAATCGGTTGCACCCTTCCACTTTAGTGGGTCTGAATCTGTCTGTATTGTGAAATAAGAAAACTAAAGTAATTGTTTGAATAAATGTGCTAAAGGGTGTATTTACAATGTTCCTTTAAGACGTTAGCGATCAGGGCTCTACGCAATGTCCTGTTCCTTGCAGTTCTAAGTATGTTTTGCCAGGTTGTTACTTCTCGTAATCTTTGTTATGCTTAACATTTACATAAACCTATTCTGTTTTGTGCTGTCCCTCTTACCATCTTTCTTGAGACTGTGATATTTTCTCAGCCCTCGTTCCTCATTATGCTCAGCAGAAATATCAACTATCTTTTTCAGATGATGTATATAATAATTTACTAAATATAGCTTAGAAAGGGACAGAATTCCAAGAGAATATATCAATCAATGAGGATCAAAATCAGAACTCAGTCGTAATCGTGCTAATTATATATGCTTGATAACCATTGCAAAACCATGAACGCTCCAAAATATTAAGTATTGAAATATTATCTTTTTATATTTTCTTGAAGTGTTTGTCGTTGTATCCTCACCATTCTTCTGTAGAGCCATATATTTTACTTAGATAGTTAACGTAACAAAAAGAAAGCCGTTGATTCAAATATTTTCACAAGGATGTACGAGTTCATATCAATCATTAACCGCACTATAACATACCTTTAGGTTTGTCACACTGCCTTCTGCTCATGTATGTTTATAGGTGAGATTAATGTGGTCTCGTGGTCGAAGTTTAACCCCAATCGTGCACATTTTCTTGCTTCTATTATAATGGAAGCATAACTGCACTGCTGGAAATGTGAAGAAAGACGGAACAAAAACCCTGATCCGAATCTACAAACAACATTTTACCGCGACGATGATAATTCGTTGGTTCAATATTAAAATCTTTTCTGCTTACTGAATCTTCTAATAATTGGTGGAAGTTAAGCACCCCCGGTTCTTATCTTGCACGTCACACTTATACATTCGCCTTTAAATTTCTCGATGTAATCCTACACAAATCTACGCATTAGTGCATTGTAACTATATTTTGTTACTAGCCTCGGATGAATTTCAGCTGCTTACACAACATCTAACCGAAGAAATCAGATCACTGTTCTTTATTTCCCTTTGGTGTTCTTGATTAGACGAAAGGCCCCGTTTATAGAGTCAATGAAGCAAGAAAAATGACATAATCTATATAAAAAAACATATCCCGTACCATAATGGTACTAAATATAATCTCGCATGTGCAGAAGGCAGTATGACAAACGTAAGAACATTATGACGAAAGTGCGAGTAATTGTTATCTTGTCCTTCTTTTTTTAGAAGAAAAAAAAATGGTTATTTGGTTGTCAGTCTGATCACAATAATATATCATCTAATTTTCAGATAATCACATTAGCAAATGGTGGAACAAAGATTCTAATAACTGCTAAACATGCACCGGAATAAGAAAAATTGTAAAGAGCAGAAAACAGATGGCAAGCATATCCAACCAAACGTACATTTATTATATTTCAACATCCCACTATTCAGTCGTTCTCCAGAGTTAATGAAATGAACGTATCGTCGCTGACATAACGAAGAAAGTAGACATTATTTTCTACGAGATAAATAATATAAATAATTAAAATTCAATTTTCCCAACGGAAAAATAGATAATATGCATTTTGTCATTGTTAATAAAGACTTAAGACTGCACGTTAGCAAGTATGTTTCGAAATTACCTTTTGGGGGGTCACTCAGAAATATTCAATTTGATTTAGTTGATCAATGTTTTCACTATTGAACATTTGTAAAACATATTTAAATTAAAATGAATAAGAATAATTACCCAAGAATTAAAAAATAATAAATACAAATCCCTTTTATTAATAGTTATATGTCTTTTATAATGTTACAACCACAGAAAACCTTTAACTTTTGCACGACGAACAACCTCACCAACCACACCAAATGAATTGTCTATATTTACATCCAACGAAACAAAAATATTAACGGGCGATAATATCACATATGTAGGAAATAATATTACATCTTCGTTACAACTGTAATGGAGAAAGCTTTGTAAAGCTTTAATCCGAAGTGAAAGAGTAGGAAGGTAAATTCCAAGAACCTGATCCTAATCAATATTAAAAATTTTTAACATTAAAAAGTGATGCAGCCGGAGAGCTCAGTGTATTAAAAATACAGAGCCAATATAAATTAGAGAAAATTTTCAAAATTCAAAGTTGTCGGATGTACATTTCGACATAGGATCTCTAATAGAGACTCTACGTCACGTCAGCGACAATGCGAAACGGTTTCATTTCTATGTCTGGGAAAGCTATATACCTAAAAGAAAAAACGGTGCTATCGAATTGTACGCTGTAGCATTTGTGGGGGCGACAGATTTAGCCTCAGTCTGGTCTCCTTGGTCCAGAATAAATAAACAGCCGTTTACTTTCTCTGCTGTGAACATACTGAAATTGAGTACAGCTTTCGTCAATTTGTGAAGTGACGTCATTAAGATGCAGTCACGTGACACATGTGACTTAACTCCACTAGAGGGAGCCAATCGCCTTTTGTATCCCTACAAAATTTAGCAGTAATTAAAAACAGAGAATATTTAACAAACAAAATTATAGTGAAAAATTATAAATCTCAGTGACTGGTGGGATATGAAAAGATTTTCGTTTATCTTTGCTTATTGCAAACAAAAATATATTGCAGATCCACAAAAACCTATGCAAGAATTTTTAATAAAAACTAGCGTGTCAATGTTTCATTATAAAATTCATTTTTCTTAGACGACAAAAATTAATACATCTAAATATGGAGATTATTCTGCATATTACTTTTTAATCTTCTGATTATTATTCATTAGGGCATCATATGTTCGGATTATTTACAATTTAGAAAAATGTTTTCAATAAAAATAAAAATCAGTCATGTACAGTGAATAACGGCCGTTTATAAGATATTATCCAACGCCAGGTTTTTTCAAAATCTAACAGTAGGGTTTTTAATTTTTACTGATGCATTGCAGTAGCTGAATTGGTAAGGCACATTTACATAAAAAAGCCTACATCAGTTTTGTGTGTTTTTTTAAATTTTTTTTTATTCAGGTACTTGAGTCTTTCTTTGTGCTGATGCTATGTAGTAGCCAAATTATTAAGGAACATTTATTCTAAAATGCATTTATCATTTTGTTTTTGATTTTTGCACTGGTTAGATGAGTCGTTTTTGACATGGTGACATCCAGTATTCAAATTAGTAAGCCACATTTAAATTAAGATTGTTACCTGTTCGAAAATGAGAATGTCGAATTCTATTCCAGTCCGGATGATAATGTTATTTAATAGGATTTCTCAAACTGTTAATTAATATTAAATTTATATTAAGTTAACTGTTTAATTAAAACTAAAACATCAGGATTGTCTATTTTAATATTCTTAACAATTACGTTAATTAAGCGTTCTTAAAAATAACGTTAAACGGTAAAATTAGTTATTGCAAATCAGCTAAAGACACCTCTCATGGTAGAAACCGAGGTCGCCTAATAACTCGTTTACAAATGGAAAATGTTCAAAACATAATTGTATTTTACACTTTTTAATACAAATGTGCATGGTCTAACCTTATTATAACCAGAAAATTAGTAATTAAACAATCAATATATATATATATATATATATATATATATATATATATAGAGAGAGAGAGAGAGAGAGAGAGAGAGAAAGAGATAGAGATAGAGAAAGAGTTAAGCATAAATAGCACATTTTAAACTGTCACTTGTTTGATGCTAAGCAACTTAGACAAGTGCCTATGGTGTCTTTTTCTAGCTAATTTCTTACCACTTTTCCGATACTAACAGTCAGTATCATGCTATTTGAAGCTCTTTTTAAGGCTGGCAAATCTATAATTCCAACTGAGAGAGCGTTTTGTGCTCATTTCATGTTACTTCGGCATGATGCTGGTTTCGATAGAAAATCGATATTGCTATGGGTTGAAAATTTCAGGATCATCGGTTCAGTACATGAAAGCAAGATACTTAGAAGACTCCTAAGCGTTCGAACATCCGGGTAGTGGAGAACTTTAGAAATTGTTTACAAGTATTTATGGTAAAGAGAGACAAAAATTTGGAGGATGTAAGTTTTATAATCAAATGAATAAAAAGATTAGTCTTTTATTTAATTTATGATATATGTTTTCTGGCAATGGCCGTTAACTTTAAAATTTAAAAAACTGGAGCTTATTTCTGCTGTAATCTGTAAAATTATCAAGACATTATTTCAGATTTTAAAAATAAATTATTTTATTCATTACTACACGTTTCATTTTTACGAATCTTAACAAAACTTTAGCGAATATGATTTTTTAAGTAATATTGTTGATGATGGTATATATAATTGATAGTCGTGGTCTATTTGATAATGCACATTTTACATTAATGTGTTTCCTCGGGAAAATTAATGTAATAGAGTTTTAATTCCTGTTGTGCGGTATAAACTTTTAAATAGAAATTCTTAAATTCTAGATATATTGTTAACATTATTGTCCACTATTGTCCACATATTCGTTGCCATTTTAATGAGGTTTTGTACTTTGTACGCTCCGGACTTCTTCAGGTTCTTGGAATTCAGAATCATACACTTTATTCAATCGGCTCGGAACGAGAAACCGGGGAGCCTAGTTCGAATTCCAGTTGAATCCATTGAATTTACTTACGCGCAAATACCCTTGGGAAAGGTATTAATCCGTCTCTTCATTCCAGCTATGGGTTAAATAGCAGGACAGATTGGATTCTATAGCCTTGGTCGGCAACCAGTCTACCGCAGAAAGCAATGGCAACCTACTACAGGATAATCTTCTGCCCAGTCAGTCATGTCTCTTTCGAGACATGATCGCCCAAGCGTGTATCACGTATGGCACTTAACTGACTGACACTTTATTCGTAATAAAGAGTTTGGTTTGAAATTGCAAACACCTGAAGTAGGCCGGAGTGTACAACGGCAAACACAAGGTACAAATGGCAACGAAGATGAGAACAGTAACACAAATAATGTAAAAATGTAAGTTGAGAAGTAAAAATAAAGGAAAATCTTTTAAGATGTTGTCAAATAAAGCAATTTATAGAGTTACAACCGCCTTTATCCTTTATTGAATAGTTTGAAATTGAAAGCACTTAAAAAAAGAAATGAATGTAGAATAGTTCGCAAATCTGTATCTTTCAAATTGCTCCCAGTGAAGCAAATATTTTAAAGAATAAATCTTTGCTTAAAAAATCATGAAAATTGACATTTCTACAATAGCTTTCAGTGACGAAGCCCAGGTTCATTCAATGATCCTCATAGATTGTCCAAAAGTTACCCTGTAACAAAATAATCTTTTTAAACGTAAATCTAACTGTACTAATATTTTTAAATGTTGTTTTAAAGAAAACTTTTTTAAATTTTATCAAAAATATGTTTTACTATTGAAATATTTATAAAGATTCAAAATATCTAAGTCCCTATTTTACACTAGCCTATATGTATTTAATTTTAAAATCCAGTATTTTTCTTTCTTTCTGCGTGAGTATGTGTAACTAAAATCGGAATCTATCGCTGAACATTTGCAGTTTTCTAATGTGTGTCGTGGTTGATTGAAGTGTTTAGCTATGAGAGAATAAGGGGTGTTTGACAAATATTATTACAGTTAGATTTACGTTTTAAAATATTCAAACTCTATTGCTTTCTACATCACGCGAAGAAAACTCTCGCGATGGACGCTTCTAGTTTAAATTATAAAATCATTTGATTCTGAGAAAAGGCCGAGGCCGGTCTGGAATATCATATATATATATATATATATATATATATATATATATATATATATATATATGATAGAAATAGATAAATACTGGCAAAAGAAATACATTTTTAACTTACAACGTTTTAGTAGTTTTTCCTATGTATATATATATATATATATATATATATATATATATATATATTAAATTAAAATAAATTTTCAAAATTCAAAAATGTCGAATGAACATTTCACGCCTCCTCAGCAGCAGTCAGTCTATATCAAAATGAAAATAAAAACCAACCTATATATATATATATATATATATATATATATATATATATATATATATATATATATATGTTGATTCTATTACGAGAGTTGATTTATTGTTAATACTTTTATTACCTTGCTACGGAAGAAAAAAAATCTGGTTTTCTTTAAAGCTATCTGACTGCAGATTTTACTACGTATCAGTTAGCATTATTTTTTCATATCCAGTTTATTATTTCTTAAAATATTTGTCCTTTTTGTAACTGCATTTTATGGCGCCATTTATTTTGTCCTCGTGGTTGTTTCACTTCTTATTTAGGCTAATTCAGTTTTGTATTTTTTTATATTATATCAGCTTTTATTTTGAATGTTCTTTTCTTTCTCTATTTCCACTTTTCGTTCACCCTTTTTCTTTCTCTCTCTATAGTTTTAGTTTTTATTTTTTTTAATTGAGTCATGTACATCTTTCGCAAGAATTATATTTCTCCCGTTTCTACTGTCCATCTTATAACCTTTCTTTTTTATTTTATTTTATTATTTCTTTTCTTTTCTCTTTTCTTTTGTTCTATTTTCCAGACAGATTATCTTACATTATTCCTTACTTCATTTTCCAAATTGTCTATTTTTCTTTCATCATTTGACAATCTATACTTAATTCGTCCTCCATTAATTTACCATTCTTTCAAATATATTTCTCTTTTTCCAACATGTATATTCTTCATTAGGAATGTGCGTCGTTGTACAGTGGATGTCCGCTGGAAACTAGAAATCGTGGGGTTATTTTCGAAATTCGGTTGAATTCCTTTGCATTCACTTATGCGGAAATATATTTGGGAAACGTACTAATCCATCTCCACCTTCCAGTTATAGGTTAAATAACAGGATAGATTGGGCTCTGTAATCTTGACTGGCAACCAGTCTTTGGCAGAAAGTAATCGCTACAGCGGGATAATCTTCTGCCAAATCAGTCATGTCTCTTTCGAGACATGATTGCCCAAGCGTATTTCACGTATAGCTCTTAACTTAGTGATATCTTTCGTTGTATTTCGCTCTCTCTCTTTCACTCTCCCTTTATATATATATAGCGTCTTTTCCCATGATATCTCTCTTTCCTCATTCATTTGTTTCTTTTCTAGTGTTTCTTTATTTTTTCTTTTCCAATGTCTCTCTATTTCATTCTCTTTTAATCTATTTATCTATCATAGCTTATTTCGTCATTCTTTGTTTTCTAGCATCCATTTTATATTCCAAATTACATTCACTTCTGATTTTCATTCTCTCACTGATATTCGTTTTTTTAACATCGCTCACTTTGAATGTAATTCATTAACACAATGATTTCAAATATATCAACACATTTTCTAGTTATTTAAGTAAAATTTCAATCTGAATAATAAGGACATGGATTCAATGCTTGAATTAAAAACATATCAAACGAAAGATTGAGATGATTGACAAATAGTTAATGCAAAATGTGTTAACCGATTCAATTGTTTTTCTTCGGCAGACAGAAACAAAAATGAAAACGTTTTATCCATTGTTTTAACACCAGTAAGTGTAAGTTATTCATGACAATAAACTTCGATTTCATATTTATCAAAATGACAGGCTTTTTGAGTAAAAGGAAAAATGACGAAGATCTAACGAAAATGGAAACAAAAATAGTGCTTATGATTAGAATCAGAAAAAAAAAAGACAATTTCGAAAATGTATAATACAGAAAGGGTCTTGGAATATTTGACCAATTTAAGAAATATTGGACGTAAGATGGACGGAGCAAGACAGCAAGTAATTGAGCGCTAAAGAAGGTAGAAATAAAAAACCGAAGTAAGGATACAAAAAAGGAAGTTGTAAAGAGCCATGATCACCATAGCTATGAAGAGCCACGAGAAAGAATGAAAATATTGCAGACACCTTTCCGGGTGACTATAAATAACACAGAGGATATTTTTTCGAAAGGTCATGATCAATGAGTATGTTTGTAAAACATTTAGCATAGTCGGACGGAAGTAATTATAATAGTCTGTAGGGAATTGTCTTGTTCCAATATGAACCGAGGAAATAAATTCGTTCCGATTCGATATGAGCAGAGAAAAAAATGCATGAAAGCTGAAGCATGAACTAATTCATATTTCATTGCGGGTGTGCAGGTTCGATTGCTTTGCACAAAAATCAAGCCGGCCCGGTCAGACGAGGTCAGTACATGAATTGTCAATTTTTGATAATTGGAAAGTCAATTGTTGTTTTCACCGACACAGCTGAAATGAAAATAAAAATAAGAGCCAAACATGGCCGTAGTTTGTACTAACGGAAAAAATAGATTTTGCGTATCCAAGCTTCTTTGACAAGGGCAAATATTATAAGAATAAACTAAATTTAAATTACCATGAGAACAGAATTAGAGGCATAAATATTTCACCCAAAATGAGTAAAGAGAAAATGAAAAGAAGACGGAAAGTGATGTCATGGAAATAGCCATGCTCCATTGATTAAACTAATGGAAAGGACCAACTCCGCCCCAAAAGCTTTATGCGAAAATAATTTTATTGACTGCAAGAGCCAGAAAGTAGATTCCCAAGGATTCCGCGTGTCCGTCTTGCCCTGTGCCACTAAAGCAGAAACAAGCATAAATACAGAGCCCTGATGGGGCTAAGAAGAGTGTCCAGTCGACTCTCGGCCCATAGATGTAAAGACACAGGTAAGTCATCAAGACATTGTGTGCCCACCATAAGGCCGCCAGATTCCCATCGAGTTCCTGACTTGGCTGAAGATAAATAGAGACAGATATTTGTTACACCGTTTGGGGAAAGCTGTAGGGAAACCTACCGCCTAAGGACCGAAAAAATAAAAGGCAGACAAAAGTGGATTTTGCAAACTAAGTCTCGAAACGGCTAACCAGAATTAAGGCGGACAAGAAGTGATTTTGCAGACAAAATCTCGAAGCAGCCAACTAGAGTTAAAGACAGAAAGAAAGTAATTCTGCAGACGAAGTCACGAAACAGCCAGCCACAGTTAAAGAGAGACGAGAAGTGATTTTGTAGAAGAAAGCTCGAAACGGCCAACCAGTTTTAAAGACAGATGAGAAATGATTTAGCAGATAATGTACAAGTTTTTGCGCTGAGCTAAGACAGAGAAGACGACTTACCGCCGCTGTCAGCTTTAACCATCAAACAAAAAGACTATCATTTGGTAGTTTCTGTAAAGCATCGGTGTAAAATGAACAAAGACATTTTGAATCGCCACAAACTTGAAACTCCGATTGGAGTTAAATGATATTGCCAACTAGAGGCACGAATTATGGATAAGAAAGAAAAAAAAGCACTTCTGAAATTACTACTTACAGAAAGAAAGTTGCGTTCGCTTGTCGGCTTGATAGGAACAGTGTTTAGGAAGAAACGATCGGCGTTTGTTTTTATTCTATTTTCTTTTTGTATGTAAAGACTTTTCCGCAATTTTTCATTCAATTTATTTTTGTGACATTTTCATTTACCTAATTGTGCGCGCGAATCCAATCAGGTTTGACTTGCCGGAGAGACATCTAGCGAGAATTCATCGTGAATTTTAAAATCGAATTTCACAGCGTGGGCGGCGAATAACACCGTTGTAAAAGTTAATTCAAAGACCACCTATTGAATCGAAGACATCAACGACCAGTCCACAGGTGGGTGTCCCATGTTGACGATCATGCCTTTTTACAATTCCATGTCCTTCATGGCCCTTACCCGTACTCAAAAATAACCCCACGCCTCTAGAACACACGGTCACAGCTACACGGATATGGCTGGTATGCTCGCAATGGTTAATGTGTGTCTCGCCTTAGGTCACTTCTAATCTGCAATTCTGTCTCATTTTATTTATTCTGTTATTCATGTACCGTGTTTACTCAAGACGTAGGTGATCATGGCTCTCTACAATTTTCTGTTTTTTTATGTTTAAAAATTAAGTTTGCTGTTTTCCACTGTCCATCTTGTCCTCAGTCAATCCTTTAAGTTTTAAGTTAATTGTTGAGTTTTGTTTAACGGCATATCAACCTCTCTGGGTTATCTAATGCCCAAATTCCGGATTTTAAGGTATTTTTTAATGTTGAGTTATATTGACAAGGTTGATTTAGTCAGACTTAAGAAATTTTTATTTTTAAGTTGACTTTGGAAAACTGAAGATGTCTTCAAGATTTGTATTCAAAAATGTATTGCTGGTAATATTTGTTTCTTCAAAAGTCCATTTTGGCAATATTTTCTTCTTTCAAAAATGTATTGTTAGTAATATTTTTCCTTAAAAACTCTCTTGTTGGTAATATTTTTCCATCAATAGTAATTTGTTGGCAATATGTTTCTTTCACATATGTCTTGTTGGTAATATTTTTTATAGGTATGTTCTTCATAGTATTTGTCTTTCAAAAAAGTATATTTTTTCTACAAAAGTATGTTTTTATGTATATATTTCTATAAAATGCTATTTTGCGTAAAATGGATATGAATTTGAGTTTTGTTTCACAGCCTATTAATCTCTGTGGTATATTTGATGCCAAAAAGATGGGTTTTTTTAGATATTTTTTAATGTTCGGTTATAGTCATGATGTTGATATAGTCAGGTATTAATGTTTTTGCTTTTTACTTTTTTGTATTTTAGAAAACTGAAAACGTCTTATAGATTTGTATTCAAAAATGTTTTGCTGAGACTATTTTTCCTTCAAAAATATGTTATATTCATAATGTTTTTGTTCAAAAGTTTATTTTCGGTATTATTATTGCTTTCAAAAATGTAGATTCTTCTATAAAAGTCTATTTTTATGTATATATTTTTATAAAAGTGTATGTTTATACATTCATACGTTTTGACACTAGTTTCGATGTTAAATATTTGCCCATAGCTGAGTAATTAACAGGTGCTACCACTCTGCGTCAGTGTGGACCTGAGAACAGCAGCAATTAAGAGATGATGCCGTAATCTACACAACCGCCTAATCAGAGGCCTTGCTACCGGATGCAGTTTACCGTCATGCCAAGGACCGTCAATTCTTTTATTATCAGATTTCCTCCTTATGAGTCTTCACGTGATAAACTCTTGGGATATCATGTCTCCAAAGAGACTGGTAAGAACATTATCCCGCAGTAGGTTGCCATTAATTTCTGCGGTAGACTGGTTGCCAGCCAAGGCTATAGATCCCAATTTATCCTGTTATTTAACCGTAACTGGAGAGAAGAGACGGACTAATACATTTCTTAAGGTTATCTGCGCTTAAGTATATGCAGTGAATTCAACTGTGATTTGAACTCGGCACTCCGATTTGTCATTCCGAGTCGATATCCACTGAACCACAACGCACATCAAAAAGCCTGATGATACTTTTCAGTGGTGTCAGTGATATGCTAACGAATTTCACACAAAATAGCACGCATTCCTTAAATTTATCAGCATCTATATTGATGGCAGTTATCTTTCCTTACGACGCGTGTAAATCTTCAGTAATATTAAGATCTTGCAACTAGCACGACAACAATTCACAAAATGTCTCAGTCGACACGTTAACAATAAGAATAATTTCGCGCTCATTTCTCATGCAAGTGGGAAACGGAAGATGCCAGGTGCGATGATTTCTCCATTACTTGCATAGAATAAAGAAATATAACACACTTTCAAATGTTTACAAAATGATCAGCTGCCTTACTTCCATATTTAAAACGTAATCTATTAACGACACAAGATAAAATTTGAACCTCACTTGAGAACCATTGACTTCTGAGTTTGATTTGGTTTAGTTTTTGTTCCTTTACTGCATACCAACAAGTGAACGGGTTATTTAATGCCGTCAATACGTTTACAATAGATTCAGATGAATAGAATATTTAGTCCTTGTAAGAAATCAGTCTGTAGGGCAGTTTTCATTGTATCTAATTTATTTTATTTTTTGAAAAAATAATGGTTTAGTTTTACTACTTAACTCATAACTGGGGAAGAAGATGTGGATTCATTTCTTTCTCACTAGTATTTTTGTGTAAGTGAATATAACGAAGCTAACTGGAATATAAGCTCAGCTCTCTGTTTAACATTTTCGAGCCTTTAGATATTACGCTACTTGCACATCCGGTATACAGCACCTAGCATTCCCATACGGTTATGCTATCTAGGGTCTGACTAGAATTGACGTTACTTAACTTCAGTGATAGTACGGGAAGCGGTGTTTAAACGTAAGCACTTCACATTTGAGGTAAAACCTTAAAATGTTGACCTGAATTAAATTTTTAGTCTTCAATTTTCTTACGTTTTAACGCATCACTAAATGTCCGAGACTGACATATGCTTGATGCTACTAATATAAAATCCATATAATTTTAATGAAGTAATAATTTTCAAATGACAGAATTGGGGCCCAATCGGATTATTAGTTCAAAATTACAGTTATTTAAATGAAACTACTGTTGCAAATTTTCTAACCAATGAAAACTTCTGAATTTCGTGTGTTGATAAAGCATTGTTTTCCGGTAAGGAAATTACTGTTCGGTCAAAGCAATGGCTTGATAAGTTTTATTCAGCCTCTGTTCTGTCAGCAGCAACGCTTACTGACATGAAACGTGGTCGTACAGGCACAAATGTTGATGAACGGCTCAGGTCGCCCAACATCTGCAGCTGTCCCAGAAAACATCATAAGAATCCACAAAAAGTTTTGCCCGCACGTAAATTAAGGTTACGTGAGATAGCAGAGAAGTTGAACATATCAGAAAGCAGTTTATTCAAATTTTCTGAGATCATTTGTCAATGTTAAATTTGTTTTAAATGGGGTGCCGCGTATGTTTAGAGTCGGTCAAAAACAACACGTCGACGATTCAGAGCGTTGTTTGCAATTTTTTCAATGCAACAAGAAAAAGGTTTTTGCATAAATATGTGACAATGGATGAGACATGGATACATGACTTCACTCCGGAGTCAAACTGGCTATCAGCTGAGTAGACTGTAGGTGGTGAAATTGTCCAAGGCGAACAAAGTCTTAAATATCGGTAGATCAGGTTTTGGCCTCCGTATTTTGAGACGCGGGAGATGTATTGTTCATCGATTACCTTGAGAGAGAGAGAGAGACATCAATAGCGTCTTGGTGCATTTGAAAGAAGAAATCGTCAAAAATCGGCCACAAATAATGATCTTTCACTAAGACAACGGACAGTCTCACAATTCAATCTACATGAATTGCTCTTCGAATTGCTAACGCTGTCACCTTATTATTCAGAGTTGACTGCCAGCGACTGCTGGCTGCTTGAAGACCTCAAAAGGATTCTCATTGAAAAGAAGTTTGAGTTTAATTAAAAATGATATCTGAATCTGGGGCGTATGTAATGGTCTACAAAAGTGCATCCAATTGTTAGACAAACTTTGGTATCAGTGTATCACCCAGGAAATACACTGTATGGATTAATAAAATGTAATTTTGCCTAAAAGTTATTTATTAAGCCCGGGATTTTTCGAGTTATGTGTTATATGCTCTACTCAATATTGAAAACTTTGAAATGGCAATTTTATAACATTTACTGTTAATAAACTACGATTGTGTATAATCGCTTTACAGACGAACTGTCTTTTTAACTTGGTACTTTAAAATATTTTCCTACGTATCAGCTGCTTTTTGAGAGATTTTACACCTACATACATATCTAGCATACGGTATTTTTTAGTCATGACGTTAGTGTAAAATAATATCATATCTAAACTGGCCAATCTCAATCTGAATAGAGAAACATCATTACCATAGATAAACATACAGGCACAAAGGAATCCAACATCAACTAAGGAAATCTATATTTAACCTGCGGACATTGGATGTAGGATTCTTATAATGAATAGACCATAATCAAACAAGTACAAAAATTTAAATACCTGGGAAATATTTTAATAGATGACGGAAAGTGTAACACTGAAGTCCAAAGGGCACATTTGGATAGTAAAATATGTCCTTCAAACCTTAGTGAATTACTAAGAAACAGAAAAATATTCTTTAAAACAAAGTACATAGTACTGAACTGTTAGGTAATATCAGTCCTCCTATATGACAGTGAACAACTTTGTCATAGATGAGGAAGAGACTTTAAGCAACAGAAATGCGGTTCTACAGAAGGATGCTGAGAATACCATGGGCTGAATATGTGAGCAATGATGAAGTTCTAGAGACAATAGAAACAAAGAGGATTATCTTTAACATCAGGAAGATAGTAGAAATTTCTATAGTGCATAATGAGGAAAGAGGACTTGGAAAATTTGATACTCATAGGATATCTTCAAGACGACAGCCTATAACCTATCTAATAAGATTGTATAAATGATTGGAAGGGCAGGAAGTGTTAGGGATAGTAAAGATTGAAGAATATGAAAACAATGCATAACTTACCTGGCGAGATTTAGTGAATGGATAGTGGAACAGGATTTGGGAGAGATAAACAAAATTTATTAGGAATACAATTTTGAGGATAGCCACGATCACCAAAGGTCATGAAACGATACCGACGTATATGAGAAAAAAAATAAACGGACATAGAATAATATGTGAAACACAATATTTAACAAAGCGAAGATGAAACTAATTTAAAATATAATGTGAAGCCATCGTACGGATTAGTAGGGACCGTAGATAACAGGAATCCGAGAGCCGAGTTTGAATTACAGTCGAGTATATGGCATTTACTTACATGATAATAATATTGGAAAAATATAAATTCCTTTCTTCTACGACCCCAAGCTATAGGTAAATTTCAGAACAGATCAAGTTCTATAGCCTTAGGTGGCCTACGATAAGGAAAAACTCTGAATTGAAAAAACAGCTTCTAGGTGGAAAATACCTCTGTGAAATAGACAAGTTGCAAAATTATGGATGACATGGAACCATCTCAGAAAGGAATGCCGTGTCGAGGTGTCACCGATGTCATATGCTCCAACAGGAGTGATGGTATAGACTAATATAAACTCTCTAATATAGAATATCTATATCCAAAGTTATCGTCTCCAAAGTTTCATAAATTCCAGTTCCATTCATTTTTAGCAGTAATAGTGAAAACCCGCAAAAACCAGATAAATTATTAAGCCTTCTCTTTGAAAGAATCACATATAAAAACAATTGCCGGTAATTTGGTGGGAAAATTAAGAATGACTGACAAACTCCTAGCAGATAGGATATAAAATCAGATCACAGGAACTTGGGGTGAAATGATTAAAAATAAAAACTTATTATACTGATGTTTGTTGTCTGTATTTAACCAAAATAAATGAAAGGGTTACATTAATAACCAGAATTAGGCAACATAAATTCTTAACTTTAGAAAAAGTAAAAATCAAAATGGGTTTGCCATCAGTACCAGGAGGAATAATGTTATAGCCTTCTCAAAGACTGAATAGTCAGTGGAACGAAATTGATATTTCAAAAGCAAATATTTCAAAAATAGATTAATATTAGTAAGGAATTCGACGTGTCATTGACATTCTGAAGAGATACGTGAGTCAGTGGCTCATTCTGTCGGAATCTCTGTCAAACGAAACTCCGCTGTATGGTAGAGTGTCGTCAGGTGAAAGCAGACATGGTTTTTTTACGACCTTACGGGCTAGGTATTACTCAGGTTAATTGGCCTTATGCTGCATCAACCTCAACCTTTTGCTAATGTGGGGACGTCGTAAATAATTCGGAATATCATTGTAGATTATTATTGGACTTTGCTCTTTATCATCTTAAAGACATCTGTCTTTATAATTGTTGTTCTGTCTTATCTGTTCGTAGATAGAGATTGTTCTGTAGAAGCTTCAGCACGCTTCATCGGGTATCGTACTGCTACCTCAGCGATGCAACAAATATAAAAATTGGTATATGGCGGACAAAAACCCAGAGTATTTGGAGGATGTGCCTTGCGGTACAGTGGATATCAACTCGGAACGGCATATTGAAGGTACCTGAAACGTTGCATTCAATTATGCACAAATACTTATGAGGAAAGGAATAATCCGTCCCTTCCCTCAATTTATGGGTTAAAAAAACGGGACAGATTGGGTCCTTGGATGGCAAAGAGTCTACCGCGGGAAGTAATGGCAAGCTACTGCTGGATAATCTTCTGCCTAGTCAGTCATGTCTCATTTGAAACATGATCGGCCAAGAGTGTATTACGCATGGCACTTAAATCACTGATATGGTGTGAGAAGGACTGTCAGCAGAAATTCAAAATTTATCGTAAAACATTGACGAGCATGTAAAATATTCCGCAATTTTGTGAATTAGCAAATGAATGTGAATTTTGCGAGAGTTTTCATATATTGTCATTTTAGTTTTTAAATTAGTTCACCTCACGAAAGATGGGGCCGCCACTAGTGTATAGGAAGAGAGAAAACGAGTAACAGCGCCTATTGAAGAAAGGATAAAAATATGAATAGATTTCAGGAAGAAAGAATATTGCAATTGACGTTGTCATAAAATTCATGGAGATTGAAGCTATTAGAGAAACCAGTGATAGGAAGGGAATTCCACAGGCGAGAAATGTGAGAAAATAAACTGTCGGAGTAGATGGTAGTTACATTTAACTATTTAGACGGTAAAATAGTTGGGAATGAGATGACAATTTAGTAGATATCTTTAAATTCACGTTTCGTTGTACAAGAAAAAATAGCTCATCTATCGCCATGAAAATATGTGTTTAAAATATAACCTTATGATGACAAGTTATAGTAAATGACAACCTGTCAAAAAAGAGAGCTGTTTAATGTATATGATAAAAGTTACGATATCAATACACAAGGAATGTAACATTTTGACGCCAAAATATGTTCTTTTGACCAATGATTTATTTATGCATAGAAATTTATAGGACAAACCGCCGGATAAAGACATGTTAAAACCTTGAACAGCTCCCCAGATAAAACGGAACCATACGACTTCGAATTTAGACTGATCTTTACAGTATTTCTCTCCCTTGTTCAGATTGTTATATGTGGTATATTACTAGTGATCAGAGAAGCGATTTAATAACTTCAAATAAAATTGAGCATGCAAATATGAATGCAAAGAATTTATTCACGTGGATTAATTGAGAAGTACAGACATACGTACGGAAGATATTGAATAATACAGAAACACAAATATGGAAACAAAAGACATTTATAACACCGTTGAATCTAGAAGGAGAAGAATAAAGAGGTTAGAACTTATATAACAGTGAATTATATTGATTATTAATTAATATTTTCATTTAAAATATATTATTTTTGTCGAGAATAATAAACGTGTATAATTTACTTTTAGTTTTAGAATGAAATTATTTCCTTTGATTTTTTGTTTTGTTCAGATTAATATCATTTTAATCTATTGCTGTCATTTTGTTGTTGCTCGAAATTTTTGAACATTTTGTTTAAAATGTATCTTTTAAACGTTTTATTTCACTTATTTGTCAAATTCGCTTTGTTTATATTTTTAGTTTTTTTTCTATTTCATGTTTATCGCATCCATTTTAGTTATAACAGCTTCTACTTTTGATCGTATACTTTTTTAATTTATTTTCTAGTTTCCTATCTACTACATTGTCTGTTTTCGTTTCTTCACAGCAGTGAAATTCCGAGTAACATTATTTTTCCCTTTCATCAAACATTTTACAGATTTCTTTACATTTGACTAGATGTAGTGCGTTTCGCATTTTCTTATTTATTTATTTATTCTGATTTGCGATTTCGTATTTAAACTTTTCTGTTCGTTCTAAAATTTTAATATACTTTTTCTTCGTATTTGCATCAATTATATTTAGTTTAAATCTCGAAAGACATCATTTTGTTCAGTTTATTTTTCGCTTCTTCGATTTTATGAAAGAATTTTGTCAAGAGTCTGGTGACTCCATTGCAAATCACTCGTAATAACGTACTGAGTTTGTTATGCTCTCAGGGCAACCTTTTCAATCATCGGACAGACCAATGTACAAATCACAAGTGGATAGAAATTTATGAGATACATTAAAACATTCTATTTTTCTATTTGAAATCTCACGTTAAAAATCGATAAAAACCCGAAACAATAAGCAGAGCGCCATTAACAAGATATTTAGAAACTCGATCCGGAAGGTGAAGAAGAGAATTAGTATATACTGTAGCTCTTAGACAAAGGAGAGAAATAGAGCTTGTTGAACGATATAATTGCAAGACAAATCTATATATATATATATATATATATATATATATATAACTAAATATATATATATATATGTGTGTGTGTGTCTGTCTGTATATATATATATATATATATATATATATATATATATATATATATATGCTAACATGTCCCTGTACACATCTATATATGTGCGTGTATTTGTGTGTATGCATAACACTGCACGATTCCAAATGAGAGTGCTACAATTTGTATTAATAATAAATATTGCTATTTCCCTCGCCGTTTAGAACATCTCCATCTCCTCTAACTCTCTCTTTCTATCTATCTATTTATCTCTCTCTCTCTCTCTCTCTATATATATATATATATATATATATATATAGAGAGAGAGAGAGAGAGAGAGATAGTGATATACATAGTAAATATTAGGAGTAAATACAGTGTAGCTATATCCAAGAATTACATTTACTGAGATTGAAATAGATTAATATGAACAGAAATTTATATATATTAATATATTATTAATTATATATAAAATGCAAGTAGATACGAATTCTTAAATAATATAAGTTTATAAGTTGATATGAATACTTGATATTCTAATCTTCTGAAAAAAAAAAAACAGATTAGAAATGAAGAGATTATGTAAATTTACCAGTAATATAAAGTGGTAGAAACTTGCTTCACAAACGTATACAGATTTAAGTAATTATATATATATATATATATATATATATATATATATATATATACGCCCTCACACCATGATTGAGCACTCTGGGGGAATTTTAGACATTTGAAAAAGAATAGCTACTCTCGCATCTACGCATCGTTCATTTAGTATTGACTTAGAACACTCTCCGTTACTCGCGAATGTTTACACGGTATATCACACGCTAAAATATGTTTTCTTCTGCCGATCGCCCAGAGCTCAGAGGTAGAATCGCTAACTGATGTTAATTCGATCGGGTTTCAATCTTGTCTAAAAGCAATCGGATGTCTAACCGTACTGATGTACTGTGATACAGCAAAATAGATCTGTTTGTGGATGGCTATATATATATATATATATATATATATATATATATATATATATATATATATATATATATCGCCATGACTTGATGTTGGTAGAGTTATTTCAGCAAACAAAAATACAAAAGCACCTCGAAAGAAATTTTCTTTAAAATGTCAGCTTCTCCGGAGAAAATGAATAAAAGTAAATTAATTTTTAAATTATATATTTAAATAAGTTTAGATATATGTTACATTATCTTAGTTGATGATTAAACTTTTTTTCTAGTTTATTACAAATGCGTCATTTTGTCAAACGCTTTTCTTTATCGGCATGGCGGATGGGGCATCCATTCTTTAAACCTCTTTCCTTTATCACAATAGCGCGACAGTCTCTAGACTTTATGGTTCACAGGAACAGCAAACCGCAATGCATATGAATCAGGATTGATGAAACACTGTTTAACCCAAAACCGTAAACCAAATTTACCGTTTTGTTGCATGAAATATAAAAATCACATTCATAAGAGCAATCAAATATCTATTTATTCATACTTCTGAGATGTTGTGTTCTAACTATTTATGTAATCTACATTGTTCCGTCTCTTGTCCTCATCTTTAACAATATTTCGGTCGTCGTACACGCCGGACATTGTTCTGGGGGAATATTTTGGAATTTTGAACAGAACACTTTATTTAGTTCAAAGAGGTAGAATGTTCCTTATGTACGCATAATACAGTGGATAAATTCCTTAGGTGAAGTAATCCATTGACTTTATCCAATGAGTTCCATACCTGGCCACAGTGTTTAACACAAACTTGAAGAGATTAGTTAATAAAGAACAGTAACTGAATCAGAGATATTAAGAGAACGCATTGAAGATGCAACTACAAAAACCTAGAGCCGAGAAAGTACAACGGCCGAAACGTTGTGACAATAAATATGTGAATAACAGTCCGAATAATGTGAATAGTATAAATATGTATTATTCGATAACAAAACGCTAGATAATATATAGAACAGTATCTATTAATTTATATTGTATATTTATTTAAATTTTGTACATATTTCGAAAGTCAATCATTTAAGTACCATACGTGAAATACGCTGGGAAAGGAAGGAAAAAACGGATTAATACCTTTCCCAAGGGTATTTGCGCGTAAGTGAATGCAGTGAATTCAACTGGAATTTGAACTCGGCTCCTTGATTTCTCGTCCCAAGCCGATATCCACTGTACCACAACGCACATCCGGAAGTAACTGTCCTTAATCAAACCAATATTTATGTTGTGTTTAATTATGTTATCAAATGCAAAAGACCATTCAGAATTAAAAGGGACAATTTTTCAATATTGTGAAAAATATGAAATGAAAAAAGGATATTTATTCGAAACATTTTGTTAAACGCTATACAAATATGGTTACATCTGGAACAATAAAAAAACGCAAATACCTCTTCTAACAATAATGAATAACTGACATGATTTCTGTTTCTAGGAATTCGAATTATTTTCCTTTACAAGTTGCTACTGACTTGTTTTATCTAAACCTAAACAATTAAATCCATGCAAATCGTTGCCTGATGAATGGAAACAAAGCGAGAAACATTAACCATTTTTCAATAGAAAATGGTTAGTATCAAGCTTATTGTTATTTAATATTCGAATGCAAAATCGTGTCTGTATTAAGAGCAAAAACAGACAAATCTAATTTTCCGTCCATGTCATGGATCAAAACTTCCTGTATCATGAAACTGACATATGCTTTAATGATAAATACACGAATTCACACATGAAAAATGGTATGAACAAGACCATTGATTTATGATTTTGTTGACTGTCATCTTTTTACATGCAGTTAATTCCCTTAACAAACTACAATACTCCCTTCTTTTTTTATTTATTCATTAGCATATTATTTAATGATTAAATGAAGAATGCTATCAGATTGTCATTTTCAAATTTCTTGTCCTCTTTGGAGAGCAGATATGGGAATATTGACATAGTTGACTAAAAAGAAATGATGAGGATTGTGTGTGATTTTTAAAAAATTTAAATTAAATATTGCGTATGAAGTTGCAGATAAACTTTCCAAAGTTTCATATTTTGTTATAATTTCTACAAATGTTTCCGATCCTTGAATTCATTATCAAGAACAAATGTGAAGTAAACATAATATAATTAATGTGTGTATATGTTAAACTATTACAGAAAAAACTAATAAATGAGACATTTACTACAGGATACGATAACTTAAAGTGCATATGATTTAATTAATGTGTGCATATATGACATTAGTACAAAACCAATAAAAATAAATCATGATGTTAAAATAATGAAAAAATAAATCCCATTTTTTATATACGGTATCGATTTGAATATCTGTTGCAGATGACGTTACGCTAGATTATTTCAAACTTTCTGCTACCCAAACATTACCAGGAAGTAAACAAAAACAACTCTAACAACCAGATAGATGTACCTTGGATCTTGATAACGAAACATAGAAAAGTACAATAAAATAAACATTGTCGGGATAATTCGTTCGATGTATGATCACTGACAAGGAAGTCATTAATGAAAAAGCTATAGTAGAAAGGCGTATTTTTTCGTATTTTTTATCTCCAAATATTGAGCATTATGATATCCAGAAGAAAATATTACATTATTTCACGGACGGAACGGAATAGTTGAAATAATAAGAATGAAAAAAATGCTTTGTTCTCAGCGAGATTTTATTCAAATAATTACGCAAAATATTACATCCTTATTTATACGTGTTTCATCTACGAAAACATAACACTTATATATACAAGAAATCCGAAAAGGAAATAAAAATATAGTCTTACTAATAATAATTATTCTATGTTTCTGGAAAAAAAAGTCTTATTTCCTATTTCAGATACTTATTCCCCTCAAACATGAAACAGCAAGTACTAGGTTTTTACAAAATTGAGGATTGTAAACCAGAATTCATATATGTGGTAAAATTATATTTCCATAGGATAACAGGGTTTATCTTGCTCTACATATATAGAAAGCATTTGACAGGACATGAAATGCTGACCTTCTGAGCAAGCTCCAAGGCTACGGTATATCTGGACGTTTTTATTTAATGCAGTTGTTTACAGCGAAACGTGAAATAAAATCGTTTTAAACCAGCAAGATTCCCGATCCTTTCACACAAATGCGGTTTCCCTCAGGTCTTCCTACTAGATAATACGCTGTTTCTATCATCATCTTCATGATGTCAGTAAGAATCTTTGCAGTTGTGTGGTGGAAACCTACCTCGCCGAAACAAGAGAAGGCGGTTTGTCTGCACATGCGTTCGTAGAAGCCATGGAACCGCGAGGCGAGCTCATGCAAGGCAGGTTTTGGAATGACACGGCGCATGCGTCATTGACGAATGCGAGGCTTTCACATGCGATAAATTATGGTATCTTGCTCGAGACCAAAAACACATAACAAGAGCCAACTTCTGTTTCGGAAGCAGTTCGGTGTAGGCGTTTCGTAATGGCTACACCGGTGTTCGGGAGACAGAGTTTTGTTTACGGTGCGCGGGAAACGGAGTCCCGACTAAAGCAGTGTTCCGTGTTCTATGTATAACGGCTAGGAAAACGTAAACAAGCAGTCATTAATTCGTTTACTAACTACGCTCCGAGTAGAAACGACTACTACAAGCTATTTCAGCGAATATCACGCTTTTCAATATGAACGGCAATGTCTGCGATGTCCGGTTGATTCCCGTATTCAGTGGCGCTGCAACTGACATGCCAATCGTTGAGTGGATTTAAAATGCAGAGCTGGTCTGCGAACTCTGTGATATGGATAAAATTGAGCAGATTCTAGTGTTAAAACCCCGATGCGGAGCTCTTGCTGTACAGAGGCAGCTCAGCAAAAAGCAGAAAGCGGACACAGCGCGGATTAAACAGACTCTCATGACCGCGTATGCAACAAATGCATTCGATG
Organism: Ascarosepion bandense; assembly: GCA_037127315.1. NCBI lineage: Eukaryota > Metazoa > Mollusca > Cephalopoda > Sepiida > Sepiidae > Ascarosepion > Ascarosepion bandense. Next base: position 2,372,521 of record JBBBDQ010000980.1, on the reverse strand, counting down.
CATACGTTCAATTCGTTACTCAGCAAATTCGCTCGGGTGAAACGGTAGACGAGTTTCTGGCTTAACTACATCGTTTAACTCGGCTGGTTGAGGGATCGTTGCCCGAAGAGTGGATGATAGGTGCGTTTGATTTGGGGATGACAAAATATGTTAGGCGACTTCTTCGTGCCTGGATACAATGATATTCAAGCAACATGACCGACAACGTAATCTGTAAGGAATCGGTCGGTGCATCCACTGGCAAAACACATTCGGATGCAGAGTTGATCCCTCATAACTCACGCAGTGAGACCTTTCTTTGCTACAAGTGTTCTGCGCCTAAACACATGCAATGGTGCCAAGTGAGGTCAGACAGTCGTGTGCGGAAGTTTAGCAGTGAAACCCGATGCTTTAGATGCAATAAATCTGGACATGTATCATCAAGATACCAGGAAAAAAGCCCAAGGGGAGAAGAGGCCAGCGCCAGTCTCCTCCCTGAGCAACTGAAAACAAGAAATTGCTCTCCGTAAAAGTACTCGTGGATGGGCGAGAGTGCACAGCTCTAGTGGATTCCGGCGGCTCGCAGACGCTGTTGAGGAAAGCTGTATGTCGCCATTAGAGACAGAAGGAAGTACAAGTGCTGACAGCCGACGAAAAAAACTTTGAAGTGCCGGGGGCACAGCAGAATAAAATTGGAAGTTGGGCAGGCTCAGTCCGTGAACATTGAAATCCTAGTTTTGGATGTACGATAGTTTGGGTTTTAACCTTCTCCTTGGCATCGACGCGATCAAACAGATAGGAGGTGTCTGCTTAACTGAATTGGGTGAAGCATACTTTGGAGACCTGGATGGATGTGCCGCCATTTCTATTGATGAGCCCGATTTCAGTGTGACATTCAATGAAAGGCAAAAAGTGTGGACTGCAACATGGAAATGGGCAAGTGGTTGCTCACCCAGCGAGATGACTAATAACGTACAAGGGCACACTGTGCCAGATCATGCCCGGGATGCCTACTTACACATCCATATTGACAAGGAGATGTAGCCATTTCAAATAGTCATTTTAAAGACAAAGCGGTTCTGCTTACACGATTGGGATTTGACCTAAATGTGGCACAACTCATCATGAAATCTGTCGTCGACGCTATAATGTCCCAAGATTGTGTAATCAAAAGGGCCACATCAGCTTCGTTGAGAAAGTTTTTATCAATGAGAGCCTGGTTCCGGCTTCGCGCGTTCGACAGCACTTTTCAGATTAGGGCCTCCTCTGTAAAGACCCAAAACTGCTAGGAGACGGAACCAGCGAACTCCGTCTGCTGCAGATGTGGGGAAAGAACGGTACTCTCCGATGGAAGAGTGGTGGACAGACACAGGAAATTCCTGCTTTGGTAACTTGTTGACGTGTATTTTCCATTTGTGGGAAACTCTTAGGCCACTTCACCGTGTGTGGCTGGCTGAGCGTGACAACTGTATCCATCAAGCGCCGGGGAGTGCGGTGACCATGAGATGGGACGATGAAATCATAGACGCCAATATACGTAGTATGCTGGAAGAGACGTGACCAGAGTGCGTAAAATACACCCTGTTGCATGTATGGCAACGAGGTGAAGGTCTGTTTGGATGCAGGTTTTGTGCCCACAGAGGTGACGTTAGAGGCAAACAGAAGCATCGTCGAGGATACTTGTTGGTTGCGTCCGACCAATAATGCTAGGCATATGAATCTGGCTGAACTAGAGTCAGCAGTCTATGCCATCAACCTGGCCCTTCAATGGGAGGTCACAGTGTTGCATCTGGTCACCAATTCAGCATGCGTACATCAGTGGATATCCAACACCTTGACTGGGAAGGCACGTATTAACACGAGGCGGCTGATGAAATGCTAGTGAGACGGCGATTGGGAACACAACGGGCATTGGCGGAAGAATATGGATTGACCATGGATGTCACACTTGTGAAGTCTTGTCAAAACCACGCAGAGTGCCTCACCAGAGTGACACGTAAGTGGTTAGGTATAAACAAAGAGGGAAAAGAGCCAGTCACGGAAAGTTGCGCTGCAATGGGGAGCTGACTGAATCAAAGTTAGGTTGCTGACGTCCACCAACAAAATGGACATGCGGGCGTGAAACGAACATTATACTTTGACAGATTTCGTGCTATCGGTTGTCAAAACATGAGAAATCTGCCAGTCAATAGATCCAGTGCCAGTTCATTGGAAGAAAAAAAATGAGCGTGGAAAAAAAAAACTGGAGTAGATTAGCAATGGGCATAACCAATTACAACAGCAAGCATTTTCTAGCGCTTATTGATTGCGGTCCATCCAGGATTGCAATTTGGCGGACATTGCGTCCGCAAGATGCACATAGTGTCATTCACCAGCTGGAGAGGATTTTCTTTGGAGAGGGCCTACCAATCGAAATATTAACTGACAACGACCCGGCCGGACACTTGCAGACACTTCAAAGAGTTTGAAAACAACTAGGGTGTGCATATTCACCCGCCTGTAAGGAAATTGTAGAACGTAGCCACAGAAGCGTTAAGATCATCGCAGCAAGAAAAAGTTGTTCCTCGTTGGGGGCCGTTTATTGATATAATGTCAAAGGACGACATCTCGCCTTCCACGGCACCGGCTGATGCGTTGCATAATTACCGCGTCCGAGTATAAGGCATTGTAGCCAAACCCCCACCAGAACCGCGGATGATCGGAGGGGGATATGAATAAGGTGAGGTATTCTGGCTCAAAACTCCACACGGCAAATGCACAAACAAGTTCAGGACCGGGAGGGTAACCGACATTGTCAGCATACAGACGGTACGAATTGATGGGACACCACTCCATGTCAAGATCATATATATCGCCGAGCAATGAAACCGACACAGAAGAGAATCAGCGGTTTATTTACTTGGGGTCAAGTCAACCAAGTGATGACTCCGATAGTCTACAAACAGCGGACCTTGACCTGTATAACGAAACCTCAGATGACAGCCCGTCTGAGGACAAACTTTGTGTCGTTTCCTCTGGAAGGAGCACCCGACAAAAGGGACCCGCTCCCGAATGCACTTTTTGTGATGATGAGATCAGGGAGGAGTCTGGTGGAGACTTTCCTCGCCGAAGCTAGAAACAAATATTATAAGATGAATCCACTCTTTACTCCCGTCTCAATAAGAAATCTGCCAAGGTTATAAAACACATCTTAGCTACTGCACTTGAAATCAATCTTCAAAGAACTTTAACTGTGGTAGGAAATGCCTTGGAAACTTTAATAACTCCAAGACAAAACTGGTCCCTTTTAACAACTATGAAGAAATATAGTTATTGCAAGTCCCATGGAGAGCAAGACACTACGCCTCCTTGGTCTCAGTTTTTCAATCGACCTAAAATAGAATGAATGTTATATATGGCCGCTAGATATGGACAAACCACGAGAAACAATTATATAAAAAGATTTAATCTCAGTTTTATTCTTCGTTGATGACGCATGTGTGGACCAAGGTAGAAGTCCGTGAGTCGCGCACAAAAGGTGGTCTGTAGGAGTCGGACATTAGCAGAAATTCTTTGTCTTCAGCCAAATTTTCTAGAATTTTTATCGTCTGAAATCTTAAAAGCAATTGTACTTTATTCGAGCTATCGCAATGTTGACATTATCTACGGCTGGATATGTCGGTCAACACTCCTTGTCGTTGATTGAATGTATGTTTTAGTCATATGCTTGACGGCCTTCGTTTTTCGAGCTGATTGTAGTTTGATTTTTGTTTGCTTTTTTTTTTTTTGTTACACATCTTCGCATCATCCACAGCCCCATATATCTGCCATCTTCCCCTGTTCTTTTTTGAACTCTCACACGGCCGGAATTACCTGCCAGTTAACACTGACGTAAAAGGTAATATATTACACAAATACATCTAATCTATATCTGTATCTACAACTAGGAATATGAAGTTACTGTGTTCGAACAGAAAATATTTCTAGACAGAATCAGTTTGGTGTATGTATAAATATACCATTAGTACGGGCATTAAAGTTATTATTCATCCACATACAAGCCCGTTTCGCTGTATCAACAGATCATCAGTGTGGCTAGACACACACACACACACACACACACACACACACACATATATATATATATATATATATATATGTATATGTATATATATATATGTATATATAACACATTTTTATGTAGAAAAACAGATATATTTTTGTCAAGAAAACAGTGTTTTTATTCTTTATTAATATTTAAGTAGTTGCTTCAGTTTTTAAATTATAAACATAATCGTCTGCCGAAATTTGTATTCGTGAAATTTTATTAAAGAAAATATGATTCCTATGTGAAGACAGCAGTTGTTTTCTCCAATCGTGATGAGTAAATTCTATTTTTAATGACACTCCTTGTCTGGAATGTCTATTAGGACGCATGGTAACTCATGAACTGAAACGGAATTTATATTTAAAATATGGCAAAAATAAATGCTGAATGTTGACATGACAGCGCCGTGAGGTGACAGCATTACAATTTCTCCAGAGCACCATTAGAAAGTACTGCACCTTAGCAACCGGCTGGCCATAGAACCCAAAATAAGATGGTCAAGCTGTGGTTGCAAAGAGTCTTGGAGACGACAACAATGGTAAGGAAATATTTAAATGGATTAAACATTCTAAAATCTAGATGTACGAGCTTGTGGAGGCATATCAAACCTAATAGAACATGGAAAATATCACGCCAGAACGTACAAATTTTAGGAAGCATTCTGGAGCCAATAAGAAACACGAGTTAATCCCTAAAGTTGCGGCTGTCAAGGAAAACATAATCGAAATATGAAATAAATTGTGAATTAAATAGGAAGCAACAGGTAAACAATCTTGCAATTGTCAAGGAGGATTTGCAATGTAAATCTTCTGTGCTCAAGAGTTGCCACTTTCTTACCGTCCACTTGCTTTCCAGCGATTGAATCGCCAGACTACAATGCAATCGACTATTTTATTTAGCGCGTCTTATAGCGGTAAGTGAACAGCAAGTTCTGCAACAGCAAGATAGATATCAATGCAGCCATAAGGGACAACAGAAACAGGGATATCACCGCCAAGGCCTACCTCCATCCATCCAGCCTGATAAAAGTAATAGCTGTCGATGGTCTCATCATTTACTGAGTTTTGTACTTTATAAAAGAGCCTAGACAATTCCATTAAAATATATTCATTTTTTGAAGAAAAGCTTGTTTTTATATTCTATTAATTTTATACGGATTTATCTGAGGCAAACCTTAGAATCTGTCGATTATGATGAGGGAAATATAGGACCACTTGTGGCACACTAAATGTCTGTGAAAAACAGATCGTACCAAAAACTATTTTTTATGATATATCCGCATTGAGGCCGTGGACGTTTCCATTTACAACACTGAAAAAGTTAAAAAGATCACCGTTATGTTGTCTACTGAGTGACAAATTGTTTCTTATTCTACATAACCTTTTCCACATAAGAAATGATGCTAGCCGCCCGATAATCAGTCCTTATATTTACGTAGAACGGTCAAGCTAACAACATTATTTATATTCTCAAGTGCAATTTATTAACTTGAACCGACAAAAATATGACTGATATAAAAGGCAGAAAACAAAATCAATACTCAACAAAAATATAATCGATATAAAAGGCAGTGAGCACATGCGGTGGCCGACAAGGATATGATCGACATCAAAAACAGAAAACAAATTGCGACAACAAAAGTCTTGAAAAGGCCACTGACGACAAAGATATGATTGACATCAACTGAACAATGGCAAAATTTGTTATATAAGTCGAATATTATAAAAGAAGAGGTCATAACGCTTAGAGAAAGAAGAACAGATAACTCCCGCTGGGTAAAGGCTCTATGTCGGCACTTGTATGTGCCTGATTTTCTCTGGCTTTCCTCCGTTCTACAAAATAGCAACCGACGAAAATAAAAATATAAGTTAGAGGATAAGAGCGAGATAACTCATGTCTAGTAAAAGAGGCTCTATGGAAAGAATGAGAATGATGTACCCAGTGTTTGTAATAAATGCTTCGGTTTGAAACAACAACTGAAACGTCATACAAACGGCAACAAATATGAGGACAATAGTCAAATTAATATATATATATATATATATATATATATATATATATATATATATGTGTGTGTGTGTGTGTGTGTGTGTGTGTGTTCTTGTTTGCCGTTATATTTCAAGATAATCTTTATCGTTGTTCATTGAGATCCAGTATATAACACCAAGTTCAGACCTTCCCAACTATGCACTATCATGTCACTTATACTGAAATGGTTCATATTTATTACATTTGTTTGTATTTGTTAAGGGCGGACTCCCACTCAAAGAACTTCTTCCCCAGACTTTTCTTTCACTATAATATTTCACTGTAATATTTCACTATAATATTTAACCTCATCACATCTACAGTCAACCTCTTATCGCTCCTATATATTCCCATAAGATGCATCGCTTACTTACACGATCTTGCAGCAACCACATTTAGTCCAGCTAAACATAGATTGCTGAGTGCGCATCAGTCTTACGAGGTCAGATAAAATGATTGGAAATACCAATCTGTTTGTTATTGCATAATGATAACATGGCAAAAATATGGCGTTTGTTGAAGTAAATGAACCATTGAAAAAATGAGAAAAAAATAAACTGTAACAAATTTTAATAATAAATTGAAATGTATGATATTAAATTAAGAAAGAGAGAGAAAGAGAGAGACAGAAAAAGAAAAACTCACGTCAAGACACATGATGGAGAATCTAAAAATGTAAGTCGAAAATACAAAACAATTTTCGATGTATATCAATCATTGGTCTAATAAAAATTCCGATCGATTACCATTTTCGTGCAACTTGTTTTTTTCTTCCGTTTGTACAAATCTTAAAAATGATTTATAATCGTTCATATATATTTTTTAGCCCAGCGAGATTAGTTCTTACGTTTATTCTGAATTAATTACAATTTTATGTGTTCACTTCTTCACTTTGCAGCTAAAACCCAAGCGGAAATTAATCCAAGCAATGGTTACTATTCTGGGATGTTGTTGAATGTGTTAACACTGGAACAATATCAAAATGCACATTTGTTTTGTGAATTTTTTCGAACGGACCAAATTAACGAATATTATTTATAATTTTCAATCTGTTTTTTGAAATACTTGTCAATTATCTTATATCACTTATGAAATTCTATGTACTTGCAACAATTTTCTATTGTGTGACAAACATATTATTCTAAATTTCGATCAAGAAATTTCACTATATATTGAGGCAAACATTATAAAGTTTAACATATTAAGAAGAACACACAAGCAAACCAGTATCGAGTTTATATATATATATATATATATATATATATATATATATATTTATAAATTCATCCCGAGAAATGCGATGATACAACTGAGACGTGGCAGTGAAAAAAAATGACAAGACATTAGAAAGAATCGGAAACAAAATTATAAGTGGGAAAGAAGAGAAAGATCTCTGTTCTCTTTCAAAAGAACGGGGAATAATGAAAACATGATAGGCGAACATATTCGCTTCTATTAGATATTCTAAATAAATACAATATGTTGATTCATGACTTAAAGTATTGTATGTAGTGAGTATTCTGATAGCCTTATGATTAGCTATATGCCAATGCCCACTCAATATAAGCCCGAAGGACACTCACGATACAGGGTTACTGTGTAGTGTAATATTACTGTATGAAATGGCAAGAAATGAAGTTCATTGTTCCATGCAAATAATAAAATGGTTACTCCTATTATTGAAGAGGCGTAAGAATGTAATGATTGTGAAAACATTCTAAGTGTGTTAGTTAAAGCCGAAATTTTTGTGAAAATGCTGTTCAGATGGAACTAACTCATTTTTGAGGAATAAATGGAACGAGCATTATTTACACATGAAGTGGAAAAGATAAAGGCTAATTTAAATAACGATAAAATTGCGAGAGATTTACAATGTTTGGTGTGTAGGAAATACTTGTAGGGTTGGAAATAATTAATCACAAGCAAGGCCACATAAATTTTTCTGAACATTTTTATCAAGAAGAGCAACTGAGAACACAGCAGCTCCAGCTTAAATATTGGTGAAAATCTCAATTTGTGATTGATAGCATAGCACAGGGAATGTGATTTTTAATGGAGAGATATAAAGAACTAATCGTTTTCTTATTATTTTAAGCAGTAAGTCATATCTATGTGTCGCATTTGATCTATGAGCCTGCTTGAGATAAGAGTGATCCCTCATGTTCGCATCAACATTTCGTTAGATTGGATTAAAAATCTCGTTGCTATGTTTGTAATCAAGTCTGCTGAATGTTGTATGAACATCCCTTTTTTTTAAATCTCCTTTGTTTCTGTTGATTTTAAGTGAACTTTCAGTATATGAATTTCTTTTTGACTTTTCCATAATTAACGGTCGCTGACGAACCGAGTTTAATCCGCAGAAATGATCACACGACACGTGTGATTTTCGAAGATTTATGTGAAATTAAAAAAACTACCTTGCCTCTGTAAATAGATATCTTTTTACATCGATCTAGATCAGTTTTAATGTAAATAAGATAAAAGTTAATAAAATCAGATTAATATGATCTTCCTTGAGATTTTACTTCCATGCCACATTCAGTTTCACTTAATATATATATATATATATATATATAGTCTGCAGACAGATCTCTTTCGCTGTATCACAGCTTATCAGTGCGTTTAACACAGGATTGAAACCCGACCGAATTTGCGTCAGTTGGCGATTGTACATCTGGGCTATGGGCATTCGGTAGAAGAAGGAAAAATTTTTAACGTGTATCTTGTCGTTATACCCGCCCAAAAGCCAGGGCGCTCAAATCCATTACTGAATGAGCGATTATTAATATATATATTTGTGAACATGAAAGGGCGAATAGCGGCGGCTCTGGAAAAAGAGTTCGTTTGTGTCTGGCGTGCAAAGCAGTAATATGTTCCAAAGAAAGAAAATAATAATAATACTCACCGCTGTCTTAATAATCCACCTTCAGCTCAGTCTAAAGGAAAAAAGAGAGGAGGCCCTCGAGTGAAATTTTTATAGACTGAGGAAATGGATTATGGGTAGAGAAATGGATTATAAAACTGACCGACCAAGTTCACTGGGGAAATTAGTGGCGTCAATTTCTTGGCGAGAAGCTGACGCAGAGAGACGCAGTGAAAAGGTGGAAGGAGGAAAGTGGAGTAGGAAGAGGAAGAGGCGTAGCAAGAAGCCAGCTGGGAGAGCGTTGAATTGAAATCCAACGGTCTGCGGTTCGATCCCTGGTTCTGCACTCACTAGAATAAAGTGTGCAACAAGCTATTTCGGCATAATGGGGGACAGGTTCGACCTGAAATTGATTCCAGAGTTCAGTGGCTCGACCCCAGTACTTGACTGGGTGGAAAAAGTGGAACTGCATTGTCTCTTGTCTGGTGTCAAAAACATTGAACATGTGATTCCTCTGCGTTTGTCCGGTGGGGCTTTCGCTGTGTATCAACAGCTCAGTGCTGAGGAAAAACAGAATTATGAGAGGATCAAGGCAGCCCTATACAAAGCGTTTGCTATCGACCCCGCCACTGCCTGGGAGCAATTTGAGGCAAGACAATTACATCCTGGCGAAACTGTGGACGTATATTTGGCCGAGCTGACGAAGTTGACGGTGTTGTTCGGTGGGCTGCCCGAGCGGGCCTTGGCATATAAATTTCTGGCGGGGCTCCCAACCGGAGCAAAACAGCTCCTGCGGGCGAGCTCAAACATAACCTCGTTGCCCCTTAATGACCTGGTGGACCGAGCCAGAACCGTGATGAAGGATAATTCCGAGCTGAGAGATCCGATAATCGCCGCTGCACAATCCACACCGAGTGATGATAAACCGTCTCAGGGCCTTAGCCCGCGTGGTGGGGTCGTGTGTTATAGGTGCGATGGCCAGGGCCACATTGCAAGGAACTGCAGACGGCGACCGACAGCTGTTCGCTGCTACCGGTGTAATGAAACCGGACATATGGCCCGGGATTGTGCGGGAAACGGGGCCGGGGACAAGGTGCCGGCGTCGACCTTTCCCCAAAGCAGAAATTAGAGGCGCTTCCGATCATTCAGGTCTATGTCAACGAGACATTGTGCTCAGCACTCCTCGACTCCGGGTGCTCCCGCACCATAGTGTTCGTAGACCTCTGCCACACTTGGAAGGAGAAGGGTGTCAGGGTAACCACCATCAGTGGAGAATCGCGGACATGTTGTGGGGTGGGTGCGATAAACATCCGTACAAGAACAGGAAACTCGGCCAACGTCGAGGCGCTAGTAGCGCTCAAAAAACCACTGAACTTTGACCTGCTTCTAGGCTATGATGCCATCAGAGCCCTAGGTGGTGTTCACATAACGCAGACGGGGGAAGTGCAGTTTCAAGAGAGGACCCCAGTGTGCGCAGCGCTGAGGATCGACCAGCCAGACTTTAGTGTCGAATTTGACCAGCACCAGAAGGCTTGGACCGCCTCATGGAAGTGGTCGGGAAATCAGGAGCCAGCAAAATTGCGGAACGAAGTAGCCGAGTACCATGTGCCCGACCAAATAAGGCCTGCATACGAAGAGGAGCTTCGTGAATGGATCAAGGATGGCTGGTTAATTCCTTACCCCTATGAGAAACTTGGACCTCCCAAAGGTTTGATCCCGCTGATGGCGGTTACTCAGCACAACAAAGCAAAAGTGAGGCCAGTGATGGACTACCGCGAACTAAATGCGCATGTTGATGCATTTACGGCAGATGCTGATGTTTGCGCCAGCAAGCTACGAGAATGGCGCCAGCAGGGTTCCAATGTGTCCCTGCTGGATCTAAGAAAAGCGTATCTGCAGGTCCGGGTCAGCGAAACGATGTGGCCGTTTCAGACGGTGGTGTTTGCCGGCAGAAGGTACTGCCTTACCAGACTGGGCTTCGGGCTGAACGTGGCACCCCAAATAATGAAGACCATAGTCAACGCTGTGTTGTCACAGCAAGAAACAATGAAAGAGGGGACATCGACGTACCTTGATGACATATACGTGAACGAAGACGTTGTATCATCATCACGCGTAAGGACCAAACTGGCCGAGTTTGGCCTGAATTGCAAGGACCCGGAACATTTGGAGGATGGCGCCCGTGTCTTGGGCCTGAAAGTTCGAAAGGAGCGGGGGACCTTGAAGTGGGGGCGCGGAACTGCAATTCCTGAAGTACCCGAAGTCTTCACAAGACGAGTGGTCTTCTCCCTGTGTGGAAAACTTGTGGGGCACCTACCAGTGTGTGGATGGACTCGTGTAGCAACAGGCACCATAAAAAGGAGGGCAAGCGCAGTCACCAAAGACTGGGATGATGAAACGACGGACGATCTGTTGGTTCGCATGGTGAAGGAGACCATCGCAAGGGTAAAGCAGGATGACCCCGCAAAGGGAGACTGGTGTGTGCAGGGAGACGAATTGAGCGTGTGGGTGGATGCGAGCTCTGTGGCGATTGGTGTGCTGCTTGAGGAGAACGGAGCTGCGATTGAGGACGCCTGCTGGCTGCGACCGACGAATGACGCTGCTCACATCAACCTGGCAGAGCTCGATGCGGTGACGAAAGGCATTAACCTGGCACTCCAGTGGAAAGTCAAGAAATTACACATACACACAGATTCGCTGTGCGTGTACCACTGGATATCAAACACACTGACAGGTAAGGCCAGGGTGCGCACCAAGGCGGCCAGCGAGATGCTGATCAGACGGAGGTTGGAGACCATAAGAAAGCTAGTAACAGAGTACAATCTGTCTGTGGATGTGGTACTTGTCACCTCAAACTGCAACCTCGCTGATAGGCTCACTCGGGTGCCTCAGAGATGGATTGATGCCGTGAAGAAAGAAGCTGGGCCAATACCGTTACTATGTGCTGCCTCTGTGGAGGCGGCAGACAAAATCAGGGAAATACACCACATCAGTGGGCACCCCGGAGTGAGACGGACATGCTATTTTGTACAATTGACCAATCCGTCAGTGTCAAAAAGTGCAGTGAGAGCGGTGGTCAAGGAATGCCAAACATGCCAGTCAATCGACCCCGCCCCAGCGAGATGGCGGAGGGGTCGGCTGGGAACAGACATGACTTGGAGCCGACTGGGTATGGACATAACCCATTATGGCAGCCAGCACTTCCTCACACTGATAGATTGCGGACCGACGAGGTTTGCGATCTGGCGCCCATTGGCACGCCAGGACTCCTCCAGTGTCATCCGTGAATTGGAATCCATATTTTACGAAAGGGGGCCGCCTGAAGAGATCCTCACGGACAACGATACTGCCTTCTGCAGCGTGGAATTTAGGCGTTTTGTAGACGAGTGGGGGATCAGGCTCAGACACCGATGTGCATATGTGCCGAGTGGCAACGGCATAGCAGAGCGGTGCCACCGAAGCGTGAAGAAGACCGCGGCCAGGAAGGCGTGCACTATTGCAGAAGCGGTCTATAGATATAATGCAACACCGAGGGATGCTGTGACTGCTGTGAGCGCACCCGCCAATGCGATCCATCGCTACCGAGTGCGCATCAAGGGCATTGACGCGTGTCTGCCTGATCGGCGGGGAACAAGAGGGCCGTATGAATTAGGGGACACCGTCTGGGTGAAGCCTCCCAATAACCGGTGCACCACCAGTTTTCGAAGGGGACGAATCACCGGCATCGTCAGTGAGCAGGCCGTGCTGGTTGATGGTACCCCACGCCATGTGAGGGACATTCGGCCCGCCCTGAATACGAATTCATTGACAAGTAGCGGCAGTGGTGAATCATCCAATGACGAACTGTGGATTCGACCTACGCCCCGCGAGTCTGATGGTCCGACTGCGAACCCCGACGCTGTTGCCGATAATTCCGATGCCACTTCTGAGAGCTCAGATGAAGAAATCCAGACAATCCCCCTTCGTAGGAGTGCCCGCAACAAGCGGCCACGTCCGCCTTGCCACATGTGTGGTCTTGAGACCAGGGGGGAGTGTGAACATGAAAGGGCGAATAGCGGCGGCTCTGGAAAAAGAGTTCGTTTGTGTCTGGCGTGCAAAGCAGTAATCTGTTCCAAAGAAAGAAAATAATAATAATACTCACCGCTGTCTTAATAATCCACCTTCAGCTCAGTCTAAAGGAAAAAAGAGAGGAGGCCCTCGAGTGAAATTTTTCTAGACTGAGGAAATGGATTATGGGTAGAGAAATGGATTATAAAACTGACCGACCAAGTTCACTGGGGAAATTAGTGGCGTCAATTTCTTGGCGAGAAGCTGACGCAGAGAGACGCAGTGAAAAGGTGGAAGGAGGAAAGTGGAGTAGGAAGAGGAAGAGGCGTAGCAAGAAGCCAGCTGGGAGAGCGTTGAATTGAAATCCAACGGTCTGCGGTTCGATCCCTGGTTCTGCACTCACTAGAATAAAGTGTGCAACAATATTAATGCAGCACATTTTTTTGAAGCAAGTAATAATAATAAGGACAGATATTTTGTCGATTAAGGTTAATTTTATATGTTTCTGTTTGAAAATCTGTTTGAAGTTTATTTTGGAAAAAATTACAAATATATATGTTTCACTCTTTGGACATTCTTAAACATGATCTACAAAATTAGATAGGTAGATATGATTGTTGAATTTTATGTAACGTGTGAGTATTATAACGTAAGCGAGATGTTATGTGTTTAAGTATATATATATATATATATATATATATATATATATATATATATATATATAAATCATCCACATACAAGTCTGTTTCGCTATATCACAGCTCATCCTTGTGGTAGACACATACTCTTGCTTCTGGTCGAGATCGATACTTGACCGATTCAGTGTCAGTCGGTGTCGCTGCTCCCTAAGCCACATGGAAACAAATTAGAGCAGTGTTGTATAATAGCAGTGTACACACTCGCCAGTCACGGAAAGAACTCAATTAATTTCTAAAAAGTCACATTTATATGTCAGAAGTGGAAAATGTATTTAAAAGTTTCTTCTCTAGAGAGCTCCATTGTAATGAGAGCATATATATATAGATATATATATGAGTGTGTGTATAAATATATATATATATATATCGCTTCTTGAGATATAATTTTATCTATTGTTGATTGCTTTGTATTACTATAGCGTGCTGTTCCATATCGTCAAAATGCCAAACATCAAGCAATAATACGTTATTTTCATTTCATCAGGATCCATTCTCCTATTGTTTATATATATATATATATATATATATATATATATATATATATATATGTTTCAATCAATTTTTGATAACGGTGTCTGTACTTTTATGAGATCTGTTTCCATTAAATCAAGAACCACCTTCATTCCTTCCCATCTCCTCTTTGCTTTCTATTACAACAGCGTTCACTGCAATTTGTTTCATTGAAATAAACGTTTATATCCATGTTTCGTGCATTGTTGTTTCTATGTTATCGAATAACTACCACTATTATCTGTTCTGATATCTCTTATCTTGGTCAGTTTTCAAATCGATTTGGGTCACTGTCTGTCTCTTTGGGTAATCCATCCGATTTGTCTTTTTATTAATTTTTCCGCGTTTATGAGATTGTTCTACATTAAAAGATTTTCCATTTTTCTCCTTCAGCTTTCATACGTCAAAGATGGTATTCTTTAAACATTACACACTTTATGCTTAACAATGTAGGCAATGTTACTTTAATCTTATCTCTATAGTTTAAAATAATTTATGGTAAATCTACATGAGTAAGCAGAATTATCTAGGTAAATTTGAAAGTTCATGTATACTTAGAATGAAAAGAAGTTAATTGGAATTTCAAGAGCATATAGTGAGGATTGATTGCTGGGAGAATTATAAATTCATCAGTCATCCTGAATGCAAGAGAGGCAATTCAATCAACGTATAACTTTCGTAAAATTGAACGACAGATCAAGCATTACAAGCGATAGCGAAAAGAAAAAAACATTCTAAAAGTAACAAAATACAGAATGTTGTGGAGAGCATTGTTTACTCACATTATGAACGAACACGGTACATAGAATAATTCACGCGTCATTTTATTTTATTTGACTCAGAGAGACACATACAAATGTAGATGTGTTACATGTGAGCATTGTATTGTGAAAAAAAACTTTTCTCATGGACATCCGTGGGTAAAAGAAGACCTATTTTGTATACATAAAACAATATCGAGAGCCATATTGTTTTATGTATACAAAGTATCGCAAATTCACTGTTACCACTAGATTTGATGATGTATAAATATGGCTGCTAAATGGAACTCGGGTTGTGTTTCTCGTGTGTCTTGCCCACGCTCTCTTTGGGAAAAACCCTTGCTCTGTTTTCTAGTTTGAGATTACTGATCTACATTTTGTTTGGAAAGAACTCTTGCTGCTTTTTTCAAATTTGAAATAACAAATCAACACTTTTTTTGTGAAGACCTATTTTGCGTATTGCGTTCTCATGTTCGAGATTGCTCATTGAGAAGCATATATACCTTTGTAGAATAAAAAGTGCGAGAAACTATGAACGTTTTGTTTAACCCTCTAGGGCCATTCGTATCATATTTGATGCAGTATTTCCCTATAAGGAAACATTTGGTATTTCCCTATAAGGAAACATTTGGTATTCATTGACTGAGCAGTCAGTACTGCTTTCATAATGAAATTTATAAAATATTTCTCTTAAAAAATTTTTCAGGAAAATATTTCTTTCAAGGCTTGTTTTCATACTGTATCAAATATGATACGAATGGCCCTAGAGGGTTAATAATATAATATGATTATGGATTCTACTTGTCATAAAGTGGGGGATCAGTTCTATATTGTTATGAAGTAATAAACAGATCCCCCACTAATTACTACGTAACCCTCTAGGGCCATTCGTATCATATTTGATACAGTATTCCCCTATAAGGAAACATTTGGTATTTCCCTATAAGGAAACATTTGGTATTCATTGACTGAGCAGTCAGTACTGCTTTCATTTGAAATTTATAAAATATTTCTCTTAAAAAATTTTTCAGGAAATTATTTCTTTCAATGCTTGTTTTCATTTTATTCTATTAATAAGTAGTAATTACTGGGGGATCAGTTTATTACTTCATGACAATAGAAAACCGATCACCCACTTTATGCCCAGTGGAAGTCTTAACCCTCTAGGGCCATTCGTATCATATTTGATACAGTATTTCCCTATAAGGAAACATTTGGTATTTCCCTATAAGGAAACATTTGGTATTCATTGACTGAGCAGTCAGTACTGCTTTCATTTGAAATTTATAAAATATTTCTCTTAAAAAATTTTTCAGGAAAATATTTCTTTCAAGGCTTGTTTTCATACTGTATCAAATATGATACGAATGGCCCTAGAGTGTTAATGTTCAAATTTATTGTTCCATACTTTGTAAAATAATTTCTTCTTAAAAGTGTGTGAAATTATATTTAGATGTTTCTCAAATAATAACAAAAAATACAATTCTCCCCTTAATAAAACAACATAAAAAGCCTAAGACACATACACAGATACACGAAATTCCAATACAACCCCTCCACAAACACGAATCACACATTAAATGCAAATAGTATCTCCAAAGCAATAAAAAGAGCTAGATGACTCGTATAGTAGAAGTTAATCAAAATGGCTGAAAACAAATCTGAAGTATAATAACGAAATTCTTTACAGACAACGTTGTAACTTAACGTGCGAGTGGGAAAAAGAAAAGCGATACACACGCACACATTTAAACTCTCTAATCTGGTCACCACTTGATTTATCTATTTATACACGATACCCAGGCCAATAGAAAAGCCAAAGGATCTAGATATGTGAAGTCAAATGTATATTCGCCTGAAGGGTGTCAACCTTAAACTCGGAAGACGTGTAGCGTTACAAATAGCATTATGAACACTTAACATTTCGTACAACAAGCAAATAATATTAATAATAATAATAGCAACAATAAAACTACATATTAAACACAAAGTTCACGGCTTCTCGTACATTTTATTATACACCAATTTCTCTCGTTGGAACAACACTATTTCAGTGGTTAATACACGCACACACATGCATATATATATATATATATATATATATATATATATATATACTCCCGATCAAAAACTTAAGACCACTTAAAAATCTTTAAAAACAATTTTTTTTTACAGATAGATTTAAAACACCTCCCACTAAAGGTTACCAATACTACAATCTAAAAGGTTATGGAAACAAAAAGCTACATTGCAAATATTTTATTTAGAAATTTATATTTTTATAAAATAATATTTTATTCTAGAAGAAATTCTTGGATACTCTACACATCCATGTGTAATAAAAATTCTGAAGTTAAAACAGCCGCTCCTCAGGCCCAAAACTTTACAACAGTTAATGTTTAAAATCATCGAGAAAATCGTCAAATACAGACACTCACGTGCCCATACCGATAAAAGATATTTGTAATAACAATGTACAAAATTTTTTTCCCGCTCATTCAAAAAACAAAAATGAAAGAGAAAAATGCAGAAGGATTTTAAAAGGAAAAGGAGAAAGAAAGGAAGAACGAAAAGTATAAGGAGAAAGAAGGTTAAATTTAACGTCTTAGATTGATACATATTGTCTATGGTTTAGATATATCACTAATATACGTTAATGAAAGCGAGAGAATTAACCAGAATTGGAATTCTTTTTATTTTGTTTTTTTTTTACAAACATGACATGGAAATGTAAGATTACACTTAGTTTAAAGATAATGGTTTGTAACTACGGTATAAAAATAAATAGTAAATTTCACTTTTTAATGCAAAATATAAAAGAATATTAGTAGTATAATTATAATATAAATGTAGTAAAAACATAAAAATACATATATTATATTAAATTAAGTATAATACTACTAATAATAAAAACATTCAGTATATACTTAGATACAGTGTAATTTTGAATTACATGACTCATGACAGCCAACAAGAAAAGTATAGTTAGAATAACGTTCATTCTTGAAATTGGCTAAAAGTGTAGCCGAAAGCGTTCGGATAACAAAACAGTTTTTAAAAAAATTAATATTTGTGTCCTTGAAAATGTAAATCATAAGATCACATGAAAATTTATATAAAAAATGTAACCATCACACAGAAGGCCTGAGCGAACGACGGCTGAAACATCGTAACCCTAACAATAAAAATCAGAAAAACAGTTCAAACAGTGCAAATCATGAAAGTAGTAACTCATCTCAAAAATATAAACAAATATTAAATGATGTATATTTTAAAATTTTATCAGAAACTTTACTTTAATTCACTTGAAATTAATTAATTTGAAATTAATGATGGTATGTCATGAGCTAAATTTATAAATATAAATACCAGTAAAAACAACTGAAAATCGGTTTTCTTGTCTCATATTCATCTTTTGATCTTAAGCCTAAATGACCTCTGTAAACAACAAAACAATGGAATATATCTTACCGTTCCATTACTTTGGAGGGGACTGTATACATATATCTGTATTTTGCGATAAACGTTGATGTTTCCATAAGTCCATACGCCACAGATGATTTCGATGTTGAAATAGGATATACTTATTATGTAGTGACTTTATCAGAATGTATGATTTGAAAAAATATAATATATATTTACATGAGCAAATAATAAAATAACATTGAAATTTTTGTTGAGATATGCTAATCAATTTATAATGCATTCAAGATGTCTGTACAAAAAAAGTTATCTATTTCATTTCATAAATTAAATTCAAGAAATTATTTTGCCACCAAATACGGTTATATGTGTAAGAATATATGCACCTGCAGTATAAATATATAAATAAATATAATCAGTGTGCATATACATACATATATACAAATATAGTTGAATATATACATTTTGGATATATAAATGTATATGCAAATGTATATGTATTTCTAAATGCATATATATATATATATATATATATATATATATATATATATATATATTAATATTAATAATAAAACCGACTCTGTACGTATTCTAATCTTAAAATGTTACACAAGTAATTTTTAAAGACCACGAATAACCAGCAGAATCTAACTCCGTTATTGTCCTCGGCTATAGAGCTTTGGACAAAGAGGGGAAAAAAAAGAAAACTGCGTAGGACCGACAATACATACAGTTCTTCACAGCAAAGAAAAAAAAACCCTCAAACGGAACGAACCACCAGGAAAGAAAAGTGCTCGATACTAAACTAACCAAAAAGGGTTAACAAAAAGGCAGTCACGCAGAGCAAAAACACACGAAAAAAATCGCAAGATCGCCAAGACCTACCGCGGTTTCGCACAACGGCTCGTCAGCCTGACGAGCCGTTGTGCGAAGCGATCTTGCGATTTTTTCGCTATATATATATATATATATATATATATATATATATATATATATATATATATATATATATCCGAGTGAGTACAGAACGAAGAACAAAATTTTCACTGTCCAAAACAATAATTTAAAACAGTGCTCGATATATGCTGTATAGAGCTGTAAATATTTATATGTTTTAGAACATGTACAGAATTTTTTCTATATATGTCCTCTCCTTTACAATCTTATGTTTGTTTCAACGTTTGGTGTCCAACGTTTCGTCAGGAGGGATAAGCAAGAGCTGGAATCATCCGCTGTTTATATTTGCTCCGTTGCTGTTGTGGTGTTGGTTGGGGTTATTGATAATGAAGGGAAGGTGTCTTCCGTTTTGACCGTTAGACTTTTGAAGAACTTGGTGTCTAAGTACTAAATTGTAGATTAATGGCATTATCTGTTGGAATGTACGTTTTTATCGATCGGGTATATCTTTTGGTTAGAATTTTGAAGAATGTGGTACGTGGAGGGGTTTGATTACTTGGTTAGTTTTGTGTGTTTGTGTGTTTTTTTGTGATTGGGGAACTTATCTTGTTTGTTGACCTTAAGAATTTTTATACATAATACATTATACATAATTTATTATATATATATATATATATATATATATATATATATATATATATATATATATATGTATATATATATATAATTAAAGTTTATACGCATATAAACATGTTTAAGTATGTAATTATTGCATTTACAGGTACACCCTATCTTGTAAAAATATAAGTATTTTAAATATATATATATATATATATATATATATATATATATATATATATATATATATGTATAAACACATATACATAAACACACATATATATATACATATATAATATAATTACATATGTATATATCTGTAAATATATTTTATTAATTATTACATTAGAACATGCAGAAATTAAAATATAAACTGCTACAAATTTGTTCATTTTTCATTTATTGAAAGAACAATTTTTCATCAGTTAAGTAACAATGATATTAATAAGTATTTTTAAATGATTTTTCTTTTAAGAACAGCACTTTTTTGAAATTTTCCGTACAACATAAAAATAAATTAAAAAAGAAGAAATATGGAGATAAGAAAAATAAAATATAATGGAAAATCAAGAAAAGGATTGAAGAAAAAAGAAAATGCAAAGATGAAGACAAAATAAAAGCCAAATAGGAAAATAACTGAGGACATGTAGATTGTGAAAAGTCAAGGGAAACCGCTAAGAGAATGAAATTCTAAATTTCAGACAGATACTGAAATTGTTTATAATGTTTCAGCTCATGTCTTTCGGCATTTTTCTAAAAAACTTATGAAATCACATTTTTTTAATCGTATCACCCCGAGCAAGGCGGTAACACCAATGATGTGCAGGGGGCTACGTAATAGGGAAAACATTGGAAAAGAGAAAGCCGGAAACCACATCCTAAACAGACAACAAGGGATGAGCCTCTTAACCTGTTCAGTAGACGTGGGTAGAGTGTGAGCCGGGCGATAGATAGATCTATCTACTCTAATTGAAAAAAAAAAAGTCAGAAGATTGGAAAAGAGAAAGCCGGAAAACACATCCTAAACAGTGAATAAGGGATGAGCCTCTTAATCTGTTCAATAAATGTGTGTAGAGTGTGAACCCGGCGATAGATAGATCTATCTTCTCCAATTAAATGCACAAACAGAAAAGAAAATTATTCTTAAAACGTGAAATAAAAGATATTTAAAAATCTAACACGAAGATATAAATTTATAAAACCTACCAGAATAAAAATTAAAAGAAAAAATTATTTAAATTAATTAAATATATAATAGAAATTAAAATAAACATAAAATAAATATATTATTAAAACAGTAATAATAATAATAATTATAAAATATACAATATATAACAAAATAAAAAAGTAATTATAAAAATTAATATAAAATATACAATTTATTACAAAACAATAATAATAACAATAATAAAGATCTGGTCGGGTGCCCCTTCTATTCTCCTCGGGGTTCTTGACAAAATACAGCGAAGAATCTGTAATGTGATTGATACCGACTTGGCTGACCGCCTGCAGTATCTCTCACACCGGCGTGACGTGGCTTCCCTGTGCCTCTTCTATAAATACTTCCATGGCTTCTGCTCTGACGAACTTAAATCACTGGTACCTCCTAGATGTGAATTTGCACGAGATACTAGATTTACAGTGAAACCGATGAAATGTAACCGCAAATTCTACTCCAGCAGCTTCTTTCCTCGCACTTCCCGCCTGTGGAATTCCCTACCGCATGCTTGCTTCTCCGACGGCTGCAACCTCCAGGAGCTTAAATGTAAGGTCAATAGACACCTCCTAATACACTAACTCACACCCACTCTCTCTAACTCTCTCCCTATGTACATTCTAAGTCGTCTATCACCCTACTTCTGACATTTCCTATACCCAATCCCGCTATATAACCCCATGTGCTATTAGTGGTAGTGGAATGCCTTGCCTGAGGTGACACGATTAAAATATATATATATATATATATAATAAATATATCAAAATAAAGGTATAATATAATAAGATAATACATGACAAATATAATGACAATAATTATCGAGTGCAATAAAAATACAGTAATATAAAGGAAAGATAAAATGGCATAAGAAAAAAAGTCTTTATCCTTAGAGTATATTATTAAGATAGAAATTTAAATAATATAAAATGTCACCTTTATATACAACAGCTTTATTAATGTAAAAATAGTTTCTGATGAAAAAAATCGTCAGTCATATTTTTTTGGCAAAATTTGGCGGCACAGCTTCAATTTCTTTCCTACTGTCGTGAGCTTTCTTGATAATTCTTTAAATCAGCTCTTTGCTTGACTTGTTGAATTTAAACGCAGTACAAGATTTTTGTCGAAATCTCATTATTTACAGTAAAGGTGGCTAGAGGTAACCGTAATTTCTATGCCAACATTTTCATTACTCGCAATTTTCGCTTGTAAATTATATTTTTACTCTCATCATCGTCAAATACTATTTAAATCATAGAAGGTTTTATTATCTCTAAGTCTGTAATTCTATTATTTAAATCTTGTAGACAAAATATCTCATTGAAAACTATTGTCTTTGCTGACAGAATATTCTGTTGAAAATATCTAGAGATTGCATCAGTGAACATTTATTCCAGAAATATACATAATAAAACAAAAATAAATAAATAAAACAATATATATATATATATATATATATATATATATATAAATTTTAGTTTAGAACATGTACATAATATCTTCTACGGAGTGTACATTTTCTTTCGACATTAAAATGATAATGTCTTATTTTGTAATATAGAAAGGAATATAAATTCTTTTTCTTATATTTGGCAAATTGTGTGTGAGATATAGTTGGCGTGGGAGATGGGGAGGATTAGGGTTAGATCTAAGTTGTCAGTTAGAATATGAACGAAAAGAGGGAAGAGATAAGGAACAAAGTTCATTAATGAACGTGTTGAAAATTTTGTAGACAGATTTAACATTAGATGATTAGGTATGGTCCTTTACAGCATATTATGGAGTTCATTGGCTTTAATAAAAGGGGAATATATATATATATATATATATATATATATATATATATATATATATATATGTATATGACAGCCAACAAATATGTACATTTAGAATAACGTTCATTCTTAAAATTGGCTAAAAGTGTAGCCGAAAGCGTTCGGATAACAAAATATTTCGCCTTCTAATATCAATAAGGAACAAGTTTATCCTGAATTCGAGTTATTGTACTCGCAAATTATTCATAATGTTCCTAGATCTTCTGAAAAGTGTTCTGAGGTTAAAGCTGGGTTCTTTGAGTTTGCCACTGAATACACTTCGCTAGGTTGCGAGAAAGATTCTCTTGACTGGCGTAGTGTTTATTATCCTTACGTTCTCGGGAAGACATTTATATTACCAAGCCAGATGAGGGCACCGGTGTTGTTATATTAAATTGGCAAGATTATTTATCGAAAATGAATAATATTTTGGATGATCCTTCTAATTTTACAGTTATCGGTCCTGCCGATACATTTGATAACACTGGTAAAATAGAAGCCAAAATTCAACGTTGGCTATTGTCCTTGTATAAGAAAAATTGATTTCCAAATCATCTAGAGCAGGATCAGGCCCGTAGGCTCGCAACACTCTAGGATGAACGGCCTTCCAAAAGACCATAAGGAAGGAGTCCCCCTTAGACGTATTTTTTCTATGGTGGGGTCTATATAGTATGAGTTGGCTAAGTGGTCGGCTGAGATTCACCCAACCGCTCTCTGATGCACTGTCTACGTACAATGTTCTCGACTCCTTAAGTTTTTCTAGTTTCGTCAGAAACTTAGACTTTTCCTCAAGCGATAAATTTATGGTTTCTTACGACATAGTCAGTCTGTACACAAATGTTCCGTTAACTGAACCATAAACATTTGTGTAGGTATGTTGTATAGAAGAAATTTGGGCCCCTCAGTGATTCCCGAGGAGTTATTCTTAGAGTGTATGCGGCTGGCAACTGAGGGAGTCGAATTTAGTTTTGAAGGGACAATGTATGCACAGACGGATGGGTTGCGATGGGTAGTACTTTGGGTCCTGTGCTTGCAAATATTTTTGTGGGATATCATGAGCGTGTTTTATTTGAGAAGGTTGATGAGCCTTTAATATATCGACGTTATGTTGATGACACCTTCTCTTTATTTGATAACGCTTCTGACGCTGAACGCTTTCTAGTTCAGTTAAACTCCTTACATCCCTCTCTTCAGTTTACTATGTAGACAGAGAAGGATGGATGTCTCCCAATTTTGGATGTCTGTGTTCAGCGACGGGACGGGGTGTTCGTGACATCGGTATTTAGCAAACCCACTTTTACCGGTTTGTACACTAATTGAAACTCATTTGTTTGTAAGTCCCGTAAAATAGGTCTAATATAAACTTTGGTTCATCGTGCCCTTAATATTTGTTCTCCGGAGTGTTTGAGCAGCGAATTAATTCGCTTGCAAAATATTTTCGAAGTGAATGTGTACACAACTAACGTGGTAATACGGGTTATTGATCGTAAGGTCAACCGTTTTAAAGAACCAAAAGCTGAAGGACCTAGTCGCTGTCCCTTGTATTTAAAATTACCCCGGCTTGAAAGAAAATGTCTAACTATTACTGATAAATTTCGGCATGTGTTTCGTCCGGTTATTTTTCAGTGTAGTTGCGTGTTGTTTTTCAGACAAGAACTGTGTTTCCATCCTTCAGTAAGGATAGGTTGTCTTATTTTGGGAAAAAGCTCTGTTGTTTATAAAATTAAATGCTGCTGCGATGCGGCATATAAAAGACGAACCAAGCTGAGGTTGGAAGCGTGGGTTGCGCAACACGTCTCCGCGTATATACGTTCAGGTAGCCCTCTTAGAACTACATGAACAACCCAAGCAGTTCTGGATTCAGTAATTGGCCAACACCTGCTGGACAATCGAGCATGTGGCTCCTCGTCTGAGGACAATTGGTTTTCTGTTTTGCACAGTGCCTAAAGATCCAGTAGCCGAGCCTGTGCAGGCAGAAAGTGCATTTCCTTCGCTCCTTTCAATTACTAGAGGTTTTGTGAGTGTAACATTTTTCTCTTTTATTTCACACTGCTGGAATTATATGTATAAACCCCCCTTACATTTTAATATATTTTTCTCATTAAAGTTTACTTTTAAACGAATTCCATCTCCCAGTATTGAGAGAATTTTTTTCTTATTGTCCTCTTTCTTGACCCATTGTAATTAAGCCAACAAAGCCCTTGATAAGTGTTGGCCGAAAGGTTTATTGGGTTTGGGATAATTATGACGTCTATTCTTTTTAAGGTTATTTGTGTTTTCTGTGGGTACAAATAATTATATATATATATATATATATATATATATATATATATATATTCCATTTTTTAAATAATTATTTTGCTATCCATATTTCTACCATGACTGGTATCTTCAGGCAATTTTGAATTTTTGAATAACTTATTAATAACTTATTAAAGATTGCCTGAAGACACCACTTATGGTAGAAACCTGGGTATCAAAATAATTCCTTTATAAATAGAAAATATTCACAAGTTCGACAATATAATTGTATCGAACATCTTTTAATACAAATTTTTACTGGTGTAACCCTATGAGGATTGAAAACTAAGTATTAAGCATTCAATATATATATATATATATATATATATATATATATATATATATGAGTACATTACCGACGAACTATCAAAATAAATTAAATTGCAAAAATGTTCTCTAATAAATAAATACATATTAAAAATGGGTTAAGGACAGTAGGAAGTAAATAAAAAAAAATAAAGAATAAAATAATATTTATAAATCAAATGTTTTGAGAAAACTGGACCTAGAAAAGCACTGATAAGAAGAATAAATCCCTCTCTTTCTTCACACATCTCCAGTTTGCTAGGAGAAGAGACCATTAAAATAAGAAAGCGAAAAGTATAGCCTTGCTGCTAAATGGACTCATCACATCAAAACCAAGAAACAAAGAAAGAAACATTAAAAGTGGATAAAATGAAAATGAAAAAAATTAGGTTGAAGCATGTTGACATAGTGACCGTTAGGGAGGAACGAGATGAAAGGGGAAAATTTAGGTAAGGGAAAAAGGAAGACTAAAGAGAAAAAAGTTACTTAGTATGTATTTCGTGCCAATTTACAAAATGAATCTTCGCTCTGATTAGTTAAAAGAAATACACATGTAAATTTTATATCTTCCCATATGCAGAAACAGCAAACCTAGGTTTTCTGTTTTTAAAAATGTAAATGTCACAATTAATTCATAAATATATGATTATATCAATCGCTATAATATTTATTATATTGAGCACTGCTCATAATAAAATAAATGTCGGGTTACTCAAAATAGTAAAAACCTTGAGTTCACTTCACATATATATATAGCGCGAGAGAGAGAGAGAGAAAGAGAGTGAGAGAGAAAGGGAGGTATAGCTAGTATATACTGTGAAAATATATTCTTAATTTACTTCTGTTTTGCTGATGTATTATTTTGGAATTTAATACTAAATAATGCTACTAGAACGTGAATAATACTTTATTCCAGCTTGCTTATTGGATACTAGATGAAACCTGTTTATTATCTAAAATTTGAAATAATGCCTAACTAAACTCATTTGTTGTAAGAGCATTAATACATTTTTTAGATTTCAGTTGATATCAAATCCGATGAAATCGCTGAACTTTACTCTCCTAATATGTCTGTTTAACTGGAAACCTACTAGAAACAAAATTAGTTGCATTTTCTTTTTTTAAAGATATATTTATATACGTATCCTCTAAAATAGTTTCTGAAAAATGTTTCCTATTAAAGAAAATATTTCCATTATCATTTTATCTATATTTTTGCTATAATATCTTGCTTTAAAGAAATTTGTGTGATGAGCAAAGGCATTTTTTCAACAAAAATACTGTCTAATTTAGCTATTAAATTCGGAATGGGCTCATATTTGCCTTGTTTTTGAAGACTTCTGTTTCCTTAGAAATATATAGTGTGTCCAGTGTTCTTCGAATTTACTCAAGAAATGATGTTAATAACGTTGCTGGAAGCATTCAAAATACTTAAGAGAAAATTACGTCCCTTAAAATGAGAAAATCGAATTGTTATTTTACTGTGCACCATTTTTATTCCTGCTTTTAATGTTCCAATACGAATATGTTCTTTCTTTCTTTTATTTCCTTTTTACGACAAAGTAAAGCAGTTTAAAAAAGTACAAGACCATATTTTTTAGTGCTGTAAAATGTGTAAAATGTACATTTTTATATGTTTATCACTCAACAGAGATTATATATATGTTTGGTGTGTGAGTGTTCGTGTGTGTGTGCGTGCGTGCGGACATGTTTGAACGTTCAGTAAGGAAACGTAACAAAAATGGTGCCAGGAATATCTTGAGGCCTGATGCAAAATTTTAAAGCATGCTCTTGATGAAACGATTACTTCCTAATATTTATACTCTTCTTTATTTCTATAATTTACACTGTTCGGATTATTGTCCTTATCTTTATTGCAATTAATACAACGTTTCGGCCGTTATACATTCTGTCTCTCTTCAGAAGCTAGAAAATATTTTAAGTGCGATGACACTTCCGGATGACATGTAGTTATCTCTCTTTTACTTTACTTTCTAAAATATTGTTAATCACTGTTGTAGCCAGCTATTGAATTGACAGCTCTTTGGCCCAGTTACTGGAACTAACCAACACCTATAGCCACTAAGATAAGTTGTTCTTTGCTTAATCTCTAAGGTTACTGAGCTTTTGAGGAAAATAGATGTTTGATTATTTCACGAATTGATTTAATTTGTGCCTATCAAAATTTTTGTAGGATGTGAATATATATATTTAGCTTCTGTCAGTACAGATTTCTGGCTATTTAAATTTGTCCTTTTTCTTTTTGCGTCTCCAAAGTTTTATGGATGATGTTCTTCGTTGCCTACATTTTGTTTATGCCTATATAGAAATAATTTGATTCCAAGTAATTCTCTTGAGATGCATCAGCAACATTTTCAATAAACATTTGGACATTTTAATTAGTAGGTTTTAAACATAAACATTTTAAGATAAACATTCTATGTTTCTATTCTAGATTTCTTTGGACTTCTCATTGATAAAACTGGTAAAATTATTTTACTTTCTAAAAAGAAAAAACAGAAAACTCTCGAAGAGGTTTTAATTTAATCGTCTGTGAAGGTGAACTCTCTACAACAAAATAGCCGTTATTCCAAAGAGGTTGTTGGAATTGAACTCCTACTTTACCAATCTAATGTGAAAGGGATTAGAAAAATTCCAGGTTGTATACATAGCATGCCAAATCTTAACTGCAAATGCATGAAATCTCTGAAAAGCTTCCCTGTAAGTATCTGCATAATTAAAAGTGGCTTGTGATGATTAAACAGCTATAAATGCGTAGTATCTCGGAAGGTTTTGTGGACACATTTGAATTTTCTTAAAACAGGAAAGTGATCATTGTGCCGCTCGCTCAGAGATTTGCTTGAAGTACTCCATGTTTGTCTCATCTGACACTGATATATGTAAAATAAGATATGACAAACAATTTTTTGGAGCGGTACATATAACCAATCATTTTTATAGTCTCTTCGGTGATGTATCATATTTATAGGTTACTGTTAAAATCTGCTGTGAACTTATGTTTCAAGAAATGTTCAAATTGAAACTCATTATGGGTACAAGTGTTCAGGAGATGAGAAGATAATTCATATTCCGCTCAGTTATGAAAGTAGAGAAACTTTGTTCTTTGAGATATTCATCGGCGGCTAGATAGATATTAGGACGCGCACCCATAAACTCATTGTTTCCATTACTGACAATTTTGAGTGTTTATATTTTTGAATATTTTGGCATGGTGCGGTTGATTTTGGCTTTATTAAATGATTAAAGTTTATTCTATTTTTATTTGAATAAGTTTGTTCCTATATTCTAAACAAGAATGCTAGATGGTTAGATGAGTGGGTAGGCTAAAGTTAATCCGAGAGCCGAGTTCCAATTACTGTTAGTTTAGTTTTAATCTCATATATCCAAAAACACTTGGCAAAAATATAAATGCACATCTTTTACTGCAGCTGTGGCTATGTAGTAACACTTCTATCGCTAAACCATTATTGTCGTCAAAACAATGCTTACAAGTTAAAACTCTTTCTGACCTTAAATAAACTAAAAATAAAATCGAAAATGAATTAATTTGTCAATCTAGTCTAACGTGATAGAATTTAAAATGCGAAGTACAATATATAGTCATCCGCAGACAGATCTGTTTTTCTGCATCACAGCGCGCCACTACGGTAAGACATACGATTGCTTTTAACCCAAGATTGAAACCCAAACGAATTGGTGTCAGTCGGCAAATCTACCGCTGAGCTATGGGCACCCGGTAGAAGGGGGGAAGACTTTTAGCGTATGATCTATAATACCCCAGAAGCATCGAGCTCTACTTCATTACTGAATGAGCGGTGCGTAGATGCTAGAGCGGCTACTGTTTTTTCAAAGTCTACCATTCTTCCAGAGTGCTCAATCAGCGTGTGAGACTGTAAATAGTCACACACACACACACACACACACACACACACACACACACACACACACACACACACACACCAAATATGTGTGTGTGTGTGTGTGTGTGTGTGTGTGTGTGTGTGTGTGTGTGTGCGCGCGCGCGTGCATGTGTTTTATTGAATAATATAGACACACATATTGCGTATAATTATTTTTATGTTGATCTTTTCTGGTTATATTCCTATGATTAGCATTTTAACATAATTACACCTGCCTTGCCAAATGTTGGTATCGTGATGAGCCGCCGGATCATTTAACTTAAAATATGTTTATTTAGGCAGCAGGTCGTCCTTTGAAAATGTAAGCGTAACCAAGAGAAAAGAACAAACAATTAAACAACAGGAAATTTTCAGTATATAATAAATACTGATATACTACTACTACTACTACTACTACTACTAATAATAATAATAATAATAATAATAAGAAGAAGAAGAAGAAGAAGAAGAAGATGAAGAAGAAAAATTGATGGTAGGTTCACTTGGAATAACGAAAAAGGAACATAACACATTGAAAGAATCCCTGGAGAGATATATTAAGAGATATAAAAAAAATATGTACAGCTCACATGCCTAAAAATTAACTTTCCCCATATAATTTTCGGGACGTTATTGGAGGTATAAAGGCAAATAAAAAACAGACCACAACCTGTCATAGACCTTTCCGCAGTTTCGTAGTGCGACCATAGCAGAAAATATATAAATATATTTACTTTTATATTAATGTCAGTGTGATTATAACAGAAATAATTGAAATTTTGAAATATGATGAAAATAATAATAATACCGCATTGATCCATTCTTCCCTTACATGACTATAACCCAACGGCCATGTTCCTTTGTGCTGAAAAAATAATCATTTCTGTTCATGGGCGGCAGTAGTGGAGGGTATCATGGTCAGGTATCGAATTGTTGTTTGATGGATATAGACCTATATATTTACTTGAGAGTCCCCTCTTGATGCATATGATATTATTTGTGGACTAGTTTAACCGGCCCGAAGTTATTTGCATCTGGACTCATCTGTCTATTTATTTTGCTTTTTTATCTAAATGTACCACTTAATCACTTTTGTGATACATGCGCCCTCTATATTCTTATTAGACTGGATTCGAGAATGGGCAGGTTAGGGTTTCCATATAATATTTCCATTTTGACATTATTTCTTGTATACTGCTATTTCTGAGAATAATATTATGTTATCTAAAACATTTTGTCTTAAATTATTAAATATATCAAACAGACGTGAATCCATCGAATATAGACAATTTTAATAGAAAATATGAAGTGACCAGATCAAGACGAATATTAAAAACAAGGTGAAATCTTGCATTGGTGCCAGTGTATATAAAAAAGCAATAAAAAGAGTCTTTGGATGGATTAACACCTCGGAATATTCAAGATTGGTAATTTGGTACTTAATCTCGGATTTAGCACCGTGAAATACTGATAAATTCACCTATCCGTACATTACACAATGTGGATCAGTACAGAAAATTTGCGAGAAGTTTTACTGGAACACCGATCAAAATGATAAAAGTTGCCAAAAATTAATCGGCGTGGAATTTGAATTGAGCAACGCTGGTGATTCACAGACGACGAATAGTTCAAAATCGTGTAAAATATATACTGGATTTGTCAGTCAGTTATATGACATACGTGATAAACGCTTGGACGATCATATCTCGAAAAAGACAGTACTGATTTGACAGAATTTTATCCCGCAGTATATTGACATAATTTCTCCGGTAGACTGGTTACCAGCCAAGGATACCGAACACAATCTTTCCTGTTATTTACCTCATAACTGGGGTGAAGGGACGTATTGATACCCAAGGGTATTTGCGCGTAAGTAAATGCAGAGCATTCAACTGGAATTCAAACACGGCTCATCGATTTCTCGTTCCGGGCCGATATGCACTGCACAACAACCAACATATACAGGTTATGAAAACATTAATATCATTAATATCACTGGAAAGTTACAAATACCTTTGAATCTGAGGAATGTTTGAAATTAAACAATGAAAGACGCCGAAAGTATATATTGATAAAAAACGAGGAAATATGGGATTTGAGAACAGATTAGCTGTCAACCGATTTTCAGAAATGTCATCTGCTGTAAAACTGGTATGGCTGGAATAATAATGATAATAATAATAATAACTGAAATGAAAAAAATGTCTACTAATTAAGAGGGCTTCTCCAGCGGATTGTAACATAGCAACTAAGGAATTTGAAATCTATCATATCATGAGGACGACGTTGAAATATAAAAGAAATGTGGATATTGAAATCAAAAATAGTACAAATGATGGTAGATACGTTCAGATTCTTAAAAAGGAAACTCAAAAACACATTGAAAGAATCACTGTAAATCATTGCATAAAAGATATACAAAAAGTTGACATGATAAATACAGCCCACCCGCTACGAAAAACTTTGTCGATATAACGCTAGTGAAGTCATGGGAGAAAAACAAATGAAAAATGTAAATGTAGCCATAACAACACCACACGATCTGCCTTAAGTCTTTCCGTAGATTTAGTAGGTAATATGTCTATCGCAAAAAAATGAAATAATAATAATAAAAATAATAATAATAATAATAATAATAATAATAATATGCGCTTGCCCTAAGGAACATAGCAAGGAAGTAGATTGGATTGCACAAGAGATAGAACGAATGAAAAATAAACCAGAACAGACATGGTCTGGAATTACAGAAGAGGATGTTAAATTTGCACTAAAAAAAGCACACAATTGGAAATTCCCAGGTAGAGATAAAATTCCTAACTTTTGGCTATATTATTTAAATACAGCACAAAAACTAGCCAAAGTACTTCAAGAAATGGTTGACGATCCCACTAAAATTCCTGCATGGATGACCAAAGGAATTAAATTTCTTCTACCCAAGAATGGTGACACAAACAACCCGAAAAACTACAGACCAATTACATGTCTTCCAACAACATATAAACTATTAACATCTATTTTAACAAAACAGACATATTTATTCTTAGAAAGAAATGACATGATACCGCTTGAACAAAAAGGGTGCAAACGTGGCTGCTATGGATGTAAATGGCTTATTAACAAAATGATCCTGGAAAACTGCTACAGTACAAAGAAAAATCTTAGTATTGCCTGGATAGATTATCGTAAGGCATTCGATAGTGTGCCACATTCCTGGATTTTAAAGACT
The DNA here is from genome assembly GCA_037127315.1 of Ascarosepion bandense. Classification (NCBI taxonomy): domain Eukaryota; kingdom Metazoa; phylum Mollusca; class Cephalopoda; order Sepiida; family Sepiidae; genus Ascarosepion; species Ascarosepion bandense. Next base: position 2,339,830 of record JBBBDQ010000980.1, on the reverse strand, counting down.
TTATACAAGAAATCACCCGTCCTCATCAATTTCATCAAACAGTGCATGTCTATATGGAAAACAACCCTTTACCGCAATCATATAAATGGAGCATAAAAGTCTGATGAAATAAACATCAAAAGAGGTATATTTCAAGGTGATTCTTTGTCTCCATTATTATTCTGCATATCATTAATAGCACTAACCAGTCAACTTAATAAGATAGAATGTGGTTATAAAATAGGCCAAAAGAAAATAAACCATCTATTTTACGTGGATGACTTAAAGTTATATGCTAAGAATGATAATGAGCTGGAAGGTCTTCTGCAAGCTGTAAAATGCTTCATCGAAGACATTCGAATGAAATTCAATTTGAATAAATGTGCTAAAGCTAGAGTTTTACGTGGATAAATACAAGAAACATCCTCAATTAGTTTAGACCCTGCTGTAACAATAAAAGAATTGAAACCAGAAGAAACTTATAAATACCTAGGGGTAAATGAGAATGAAAACATTCACGATAAAAAGATGAAAGAAATAGTGCGTAAAGAGTACTATAGAAGGCTACGAATTATATTAAAAACTGAATTGAATTCTCAGAACAGAGTTATGACAATTAATAGCCTTGCAACCCCAGTTGTCCAATATAGCTTCAACATCTTAAACTGGACTCTAAACGACATCAGGCGAATGGATTCTAAAACAAGAAAGCTTCCTTCTAAGCATGAGATGCATCATCCAAAGGCTGATGTAGACCGTCTATACATACCCCGTAAAGAAGTAGGAAGAGGTCTTATTCAGTTGGAATTGTCATACAAGAAAACAACTATTGGCTTACTAACATACATAGAAACAGCAAAGGATTGGATGATACAATTAGTGAGACAACATGAAGAAAGAAAGAAAAAATATTCAATAATCAAAGAAGGCAGTAAATACAAACAAGATTTACAGTTAGTAGATCCTGTAGAAAAGCAAAACAGAAGCCAAGAACCAACTATTGCGACAAAAAATATGAAAATGAAAGCCAAAGATAAAGATCTTGAACAGATGAAACATCGCGAGCAAGACAAACCTCTGCAAGGCCAATATCCAGAACGTGCCAATAAATTCAATGTTGTCAAAGTTAATATTCATCGATGGTTACGTGCATCTGGATTAAAGTCTGAGACTGAAGGCTTTGTTCTTGAAGCACAAGACCAAAGTCTTTTCACTAGAAACTTTCAGGCAAATATTATGCATAATAATATGGATCCAAAATTCAGGTTTTGTGATAAACACCAAGAAACAATAGACCACCTAATCTCAGGCTGTTCTGTGCTTGCCCCAAATGAATATAAATATCGCCACGATAGAGTTGGGCAATATTTACATTGGACAATGTACAAACATTATGGAAAAGCTGTAAACAAACACTGGTATGAACATCACCCAGCACCGGTTACAGAAATAGAAGATGTAACCATTCTATGGGATTACACCATCTACACAGACAGAAAAATTGAAGCAAACAGGCCAGACATTATAGTTAAAAACCAGAAGGAGAAAACTTGTCTATTAATTGATATGGCTTGTCCAGTGGATTGTAACATAGCAATCAAGGAATTTGAAAAACTGTCAAAATATAAAGACCTGGAAATTGAAATAGAAAAAATGTGGAAATTGAAAACAAGAGTTGTGCCAGTGATAGTAGGTGCACTTGGAATGATAAAAATGGAACAAAACAACACATTGAAAGAATCCCTGAAAACCCCAGCTTAAGAGATATACAAAAAATTGTCTTATTAAGTACAGCCCACACACCAAGGAAAACTTTATTTATGTAATTCTAGGGATGATAGGGAAGATAAAGAAACATGAGCTGGAGCCATAACAACACGCCACGACCTGCCTTAGGTCTCCCCGCAGACTTGGTTGGTAGTGAGACCAAAGCAGAAATCGAAATATGATGAACAATGACAACATAATAATAATAGAGAGTGTGTAGAACAATATTTGCATTGGACAATGTGCAAATACTATAGAAAATATGCAAACAGATACTGGTATCAACATCACCTATCACCGGTTACAGAAATAGAAGATGTCACTATTCTATGGGATTACACTATATTCACAGACAGAAACATTGAAGCAAATAAATCGGACATTATTGAAGAACCAGAAAGAAAAAAACTTGCCAATTAATTGATATGGTTTGTTCAGCGGATTGTAACATAGCAACCAAGGAATTCGAAAAACTGTCAAGATCTGGAATTTGAAATAGAAGAGAAGTGGAACTTGAAAACATGAATCGGGCCAGTTATATTAGGTGCACTTGGAATGATAAAAAATGGAACAGAACAACACATTGAAAGAATCCCTGGAAACTCCAGCTTAAGAGATATACAAAACATTTTCTTGTTACGTACAGCCCACACACTAAGGACTGTCAAAATATAAAACTTAATAAAAAATCTATGTAATACAAGGATTTTGAGAAATCTCAGAAATGTGGTCCATGAGAATACGAAGAAATTGTAACTGGTGTTCGCGGATTTATTAGAATGATTTACAATTAACATTTTGAAGCAATTCCTGGTAGCTCATGCCTTAAAGAAATAAAGAAATCATACTAACAATTAAAACTCACATCTTGTGAAGAATTTTATCTATGCAAAATAAGTGAGATAAAACTTTTGTACAAAATTGATTAGTGGAAAATGTCATGAAGCTATTTCTTATCTTAGTTTCTTGTTGAGACCCGGAAGAAAATCGAAAATCAAAGGAAGAAAGTAATAATAATAATAATAATAATAATAATACGAAGAAATGCCTTACAGAAATTTTTATAATATATATATATATATATATATATATATATATATATAAGTAATGATGAAAAAATGACAATATCTAAACTTGAAACTTTTCCATTTCACTTAAAATGGTTTTAACTATTTTTATTTAGTTATTTCATTCATTTATTCTTTCTTTCATATTCTCAGTGAATCGAAACAGAGCTGATAATATCTCAAATCCGAGTTTGCATGGGGTCAAAAATAATCAGTGAATTATTTAAAGACTTTTGGCAGGGCATACGGGTCGTGCAAAGTAACTATGGAAATAAGTAACGTAACGTTTGTCCCAAACAGAATTATATCAGAGATAATAATGGAATCAAGAAAGCAGCTTATAAAAGCAAGAGATGCCGATGTTCTGCTGCTGAGAGTTTTGGGTTGCAACTGTCATTATGTTGAGAGATATCATAAACAAGTTCGTTATGGGAAGGAAAGGCCTCTCACTTCCTTTGCAGCCGGCCATAAAAGTTGTGAAGCAGTTCTGATGCCGTAAAGAGTCGGCAATAAATACAAATTCTCATTTAACTACTTAAAATCAGGAAAGAGAAAAGACATCCAATCAGTTAATGATAATAGCCAGGCAAGACTTGACTTCTTTTTTCCCGTCATCGTGCTTTCAAATTTCGCTTGCAAGTGAGATTAGAGCTAATTAAAAGAGGAACATCATAAAGTGGCAATAAGAAAGATTAATGTTTGCAAAAACAAAAGCAAAAAGAAGCGAAAAGTCTTGTTCGCTGAAATTAAACATTGGAAAATGCAAATAAAACCAAATAAACGTGGAAGAAAATTTAGAGACAGTTGAAAATAAATTAATGAAGGAGAGAGAAAACTTCGATAAAGCCGATTACCAGTTAAATCCCAAGAAGACCATCAATCAATGAGATTATTACGCTTGTCTTTTCGGATTCTTTTATGATAGTTTTTTGTTTTTATTTTGTTTCATTGAAAGGAGAACTTTTGGATTTGAATGATCAATCATGAAAAAAGAAATACTATACGATATAGAATATTTAAAATTATGCTCTATTTTTAATTGTCTACACTTTCAAAATGATATCTGTTTGCAAAATTATTTTTTTAGATTTTAAATAAACATCGATGCAATAAAATTATCTACCATGTTCAGAAACCTGTCTCCGCCAATAATAAATAAATATTTTTATGTAACTTTTTATAAATGCCACAATCTGTAATTTTGAAAACAACATATATTATTGGTTTGTTTGTTGAGATTCCGATAGGCGTTATTGCACGCTTGTGTGCGTCTCTATGGTTACGTGTTTGTCTCGCTTTACAGAAAAAAAACACCTAACAGCAACTAAAATTGTGCAGATAAATAGATTTAAGGAAAGCTAATAATAATAAATAGAACAAGAGCAGTCAAAGATCGAAAACCTCCGCCAAAACAAAACCAACAACTATTTGCAAGAGACAATAAAAAGCAGGATAACTGCAATGAAGTTGCCATTCTTTTTAAAATGATTTTTTCTCTTAGATAATAAATATTAAATTTGTATTATACATAATTATATGTTCGTGTGAAAATAGTGTGTTTAGAAAAGGAAATAACGTAAATAATAATAATAATTATTATTATTATTTAGGCGATTTAATTTAGGATATTGCATAGGAAATGTATGAAAAAATACTGGTAAAAAATCTAGGAAAATGACCCAGAAACTTTATCTGATACCGGATAGAACCCAAATTCTAATCATTTCGTGTCAGTGATCTCTGAAGTTTTCATCCTAATCCATCCAGCAGGTGTTAAGATATCTTTACCATGGACAGAGAGATAAATTAGCAAACAATCAAACAGACAAACGCTACGGGAATCAAATTTTAATGAATCAGATGATGATAGTGTCATTTAATTTTTTAAAGATATTCATGGCAGTGCGTCTGTGTGTGTGTGTATGTGTGTGTGTGTGTGTGTGTGTGTGTATTATTGATTATTTTTATTATATTTTCTTTATTTTGCTTGCGGATAAATTATTGGTTTTGGATTCTCTCTTTCAATCTCACACTTTCTCCCTATCTCTCACTCTCGCTCTCCCTATCTCTCTCGCTCTCTTTCTCTCTCTCTTTTTTCTCTGTGTTGGGTAAATTGGTTATTTTTATGTGTTTTTCTTCTTTTGGAGCTTTGTGTATAGGCGTGCCTATCTCAGTCTCTGTATCTCTCTCTTTGATTCTCTATCTCTCTGTCACTCACTCGGCCACTGTGTATGAGTTTGTGTGTGGGGGGGTGCGCACGCGCGTGTGTGCGTGCTTGTGTGTATGTTTTTTTTTTTTAATCATATCACCCCAAGCAAGGCACTCCAATGCCACTATAGAGCAGGGGTTAAATAGTGCGATTGGGTATAGGAAATGACAGAAGGAGGGTGATAGACGAGTAAGGACGTACATAGGAAGAGTGATGGAGATAATGGGTGCGAGTTAGTGTGTTAGGAGGTGTCTATTGACATTACATTTAAACCCCTGGAGGTTGTAGCCATCGGTGAATCATGCATGCGGAAGGGAATTCCACAGTAGGGATGTGCGAGAAAAGAAGTTGTTGGAGTAGAAATTGCGGTTACATTTCATCGGTTTCACAGTAAAAGGGTGGGACCTAGTTTCTAATCTAGTATCTCGTGCAAATTCACACCTGGAGGGCACCAGTGATTTGAGTTCATCAGAGCAGAAGCCGTGAAAGTATTTATAGAAGAGGCACAGAGAAGCCACGTCACGCCGGTGAGAAAATGACTGCAGGCGGTCAGCCAAATCGGTGTCGATCACATTACAGATTCTCCGCTGTATTTTGTCAAGAACCCCGAGGAGAATAGCGGGGGCACCCAACCTGATGTGGCAGCAGTATTCAATACACGGGCGGACGGTAGATTTATATATGTGCAAAATAGATTCAGACGGAAAAAAACTTCCTGGCCCTGCACAGAGAGCAGAATTTCATAGCAGCGGATTTACCAATGAATTCGACGTAGTCATTCCACTTGATGTCCGCTGAAAGTGTGAGGCCAAGCAGGCGTAACGTTTAACTCTCTGGGAGGCAAGCCTGTTCCATGCGAATGGGAGGGAGGTGCGGTTGTATGTGGTGGTTAATTGATAGCAGCTTCGTTTTGGAACAATTGATTTTACGAACCATTTCTTACCCCAATTCATCACAGATTGGAGGTCCTTTTCAAGCTCGGCAGCGAAGTTCGGCTTGTCGCCAACACCAGATTTTTGATCAATGAAGCCACCTGTAGACCGCGGATGGCGACCCGTAATAACTGTGGACGTAATGCTGGTCGTTGAGCAGAAAATAGTTAGGTCAGGATCAGCAACACACCACTTTAACACCAAAAAATCCTGTTCTGAACCTCGATCGGACACTGAAGCTGACTATCCAAAATGTTTTGGAATTGAATCATCAGAGAAACCTAAACTAGATCAGTTATCACATTTTCTAATAGAAAAGGAAATATCTAACCTATCAACTCTAAAAAGCGTAAAAATCTAAGAAAGAATACTTTGTTAGTAGAAATTGAAAACCAAACAAAAAGTACTAAAATGTATAAATTCCACAATATTAAATGTCGGTCGTATCTACATGCAAAACTAAATTCCTCCAACGGTGTCATAAGAAGCTTACTACACCAGAAGAAGTCGATACAGCACTACAAAAACAGGTAGTAAAGAATACAAAAGAATCCCCATTTGAAGAAATGCAGAAATCATACAAACTCACACGGAAATACTGACCTTCGATAAACCCAAAATTCTAAAAGAAATAAAAATTGGTTAAACATTAGAAAGAATGGTGCAGTATATACTAGTCACTTGCGATGCTTTAAATGTCATAAATGTCGGATTCACAAAGACGTATGCAGAAGAAGACTGCATGTTGGAAATGTGGGGAGTGTAACCCAAACCATACAGAATATGAATTTAAAAATATAGGATGTGAAAATTGCTGTGAAGAATATCCTGCCTGTTCAAAGATCAGCTCTACATATAAAAATAAAAAAATTTAACTGTAAAACACACAAAGAACATATATTTAACAGAAACAAGAATATAGTAGAAAACTATATAGGAACTAAAACATATACTCATGCAGTCCAAAGAAATAAACGAAAATAACCCAGTACAGCTACCCCCAGCGACAAATATCAAAACCTCATCGAAATATTACTAAAAAAAAATTGAATGACCAACATTCCAGGAAAGTTTTTATAAACATATTTAAAAGAAACAAAAGAAACTGAATTTTATACAAAAACAAAAGTAAATACTGTAAGGAACACAATAATATCTCAAGAAGAAAACAACAAACCTGTACAATCAAGGAAAAAGATCACCTAATCAATCTCCTGAGTACCACAAAGCACATATGAAACGGGAGGCACTTCAAAAAGCAAAATCTAACTAAACAAATATCCAGAAATAGCCCGACTCATTGGCAACACCAAACAGATTTGATGGACTCAAAGAAATGGAGATTCAAAACAAAATGCTAAAAACCAAATCTAAAACAAACAAATACAAGTCAAAACAATCAATACCAACATACTAACCAAAGACAAACTGCTAAAACAAAACTTAAAGTCAAATTCTCAACCAGGGGTTAACGATTGATCCAATGGAACTGTCGTGGATTAAAATCAAATAAGAAATTAACTGATCCTACTATTAACACAAGAACATCTTACAATTATATGACCAGCAATTAAAAATTAGAAGGTAAACAATCTGAAAGGAAATAATTCTGAGAACAATGTTGACAGAAAGTTTGAAGGCAAAAAACTTTTGAAAGCAACCAAGATGTTGAAGATAGACAACTTTGATCAAACAAATTTGAAAACAATTAAAAAATCGAAGTCAAAAACTTTGAAAGCTGCTAAATTTTTAAAGGCAAACAACATCGAAATCAATTAAAACAACTTACAAAAGTAATCAATTAAAACAACTTACAAAAAAAAAAGTAAAAAACGATTTTCAGCATTAAACGACCCAAGAAAGGTCAACAGGTTTGTCAAATAACCCATCAACCAAAAACCAAACGTCGTGGTTATATATCTGACACGCACCTTTAATTGCCAAAGATATCTAAACATAATTAAAATACGGATCATATGAGTAATCTCTAAACATTTCACAAAATTGAGAATATATCATTCTTCCAAATAATTTAGCTTATTTTGCAGTATTACACACGGAATCTGAAAATAACTAATATCTTAAATGAAGTGTTCGGACTGTACAATGATTTTGACTTTCATTATGTCTCAAAACGCATTTTTGCAAACGGACAAACGGACATAGATATGTATTAACAGTATTTTTGTCATGCATATCTAATGAAAGACATAATATATATATATATATATATATATATATATATATATATATATATATATATATATACGTGTGTGTGTGGAGAGAGAGAGAGAAATGAAAAATATGAGAGAAAAAATTTTTATTCAGTCACTCCTTTAGTCTGAATTTTTCAGCAATTGTCTATCGATGATCTCGTTTCCTTATTTTTTATTACGCTATTGGTGTTATATATATATATATATATATATATATATATATATATATATATATATATATATAAACTATACAGGTAAATTTTTGTATACATATATGCAATTAAGATAAATATCAATTTATTAACTCTTTGGTATTATATTTTTACACCGACTAATGATTTTCTTAGGTAACCATCTTGTAATCGTTCACTTCACTCGTCAGGAGGTATCAGGAATTCAGTGTTGATTTTTTTCTATTTATTGCTTTATATTAATTTAAAAAATATGATGCGTGTTTTATTCGTGTCATATTTCTGTTCTCCTTCTTTGTGTTTTTCTTTTGCGTGTGAATGCTCGCGTATATGCGTGTGCATTCGCTTGTAATTTTGTGTATGTGGACAAGTGTAGGATGTCGTGTATATTGTCTCCTTATACTCTTTATATATTCCTTTTCTCATTTTCTTTTTTTTACATTTCTGCTTTGACTTACGACCATATCACGTTGAAAAACCATTGCTTGTACAATCAAGAAAAGTAACGAAGGTCAAACCTTGTCAATGCCTGTATGAGTAACCTCTTGTTTATACCAGCTGCTGCAAGATCAGGTTTTTGCCTGTTGTAATGTATACTCTGCTTTCCTTTCCCATATCCTTTCGATCCCAAAAACTGAGTTAAGTTCAGAATGTCATCATAGCATTTTTACTGAACATTTTTGTAAAAACAAACAGTTAATATTATATTGATGAACCTTTTCGAATATTTTGATCGTGAAAATTTTTTAATTTCTTTGAGGCATGGGCAGATACAGATCATTTAAATGCGTATATCAGACAACATTTTAATAAAACCGAGGACTTCAAACATAGCTTGAATTCTTAATGTATAGGCGATTACTTTTGAGTGTTTAATTATTGCGTATTACAGTTTTTATAGATCCTGTATAACCGTTCTCTGTGGTGATCATTGAAATTCTTAGTTTCCTTTCCTTAAAATTTGTAGATTTTCCGGTACCGATATTAGCTCATCTGTCATACCCAGTTGCTGTTAGTAACGTGCAACCTACTATTTTATGGTCAATTGTTTCTGGATATTCATCACAGAAACATCATTCCCGGTAAACATTATTTATCAGTATGGTTGCTCGGCAATTTCTGTTTAGCAAACATCGATGCTGTACAGAAAAGAATAAAACTATTGGTTCTACTTTTAATCCGGACTAAATAAACACTGATGGGAATGGGGATTTGTCTATATAAATTTGTTTGGTACGGTCAGTGTATTTAATATGAAGTTATTTAACATGTTTTTTTCTATTTTCCGTCCATTGCATTTATTTGCCGCTCCACTGGATTTATTATTGTTTTCTTGCACTTCTGTGAACACTTGAATTTTTCCTATTTATATTTATGGGATTCTTTTATAACTGTATACAGTTTCCTATTTTACTTATTTTCTTTGATACAGATCAACATTGTTGCTTTTGTAGTTTCTATATAACTTTGAAAACTGATTGTTGTAGCTTTGGAAGACAATTATGGCTGAACTAATCGTTTGCATCCATCGAATCTGGACAAATACAAACAACCAAGATTGAGCTGACGATGATCCATGCGGTGGCATAGAAACTGCCTTGTTATGATATTATTATTATTATTATTATTATTATTATTATTATTATTATTATTGTTGTTGTTGTTGTTGTTGTTGCTAACAAAGCTGTTGTGAATTATATTATACTATCAGTATCATTGCTATTCATATTATTAATAGTGTTATTATTAGTATTAGTAGTAGTAGTGAGCGTAGTAGTAGCGATAGTAGAAAGAGTAGAATTAGCTGCAGTAGTTCTTTTTGTAGCAGTAATAATACTGCGATTTTCTTTCTTCCCATTCACTATATCATATTTTCTATCTGCCATTTTCTTCACTCTGACGTTTGGCTTTTTCTTTCATTCTCTTATTTCTTATTGTTTTTATATTCTCGACACATTTTCATATGCAATCCGTATTTATATTGCTTTTACATTTTAGTCTTATCATTTAGATTTTTTACCTCATTTTATTGTTTTTTCCTAAGACCTGTGGCATGATATCCATCTGCTAAACATCAGCATTCTACGAGTAATTGCTACGAAACAGGCAGGAACAGACCCCGATAGTTTCATAAAACGGTGTAGAGAAAAATCGATAACCTCTGGAAAAATCAATCATGAAACACTATTGCCTGTGCAGTTGGCTTAGTTGTCCCCCTTACACCTTTGCATTTTTCAATATTTGGTTAGCGGAATATTTTGTTATTTTTCAATTTAATTTTTTTAGTCGTCATGACGACTTACTAAAAAAAAAACAAATGAAATCAGCTTCTTCGCATTCATTAAGAATTCATATATTTATTTGTTAATTTAATTGCTAACACAGAAAATACTACATTTGAAGAGGGTATTAATAAGACCGATAATTAATGTTAAAGCTAATGTTAATGCTTGCCGTTTTCTAACGTTTTCGGAAATATTCGGCAGTCATTACTGGTTTCGGTTAAGATTTTAAAATATTTCTTTAAAAAGTATTTTTCAATAAATAAAAACTGTTATTGTTATTTTCTGTATTTTTGGGGATTCCTTCCTGAACTTTTAATTGTATTATAGCGGGTTGCTTATCTATTCCTTTTTTGGTTGTAGGGGGAGTCCGTTCTAGAGAAGGGTAGTTTATACTATTACAGGTTAACGGAATTTGGCCTTGTTGTAGATAGCCCACTATAAGTCGTAAAATGATTATAAAATCAAGAAAAGCAAATTGAGTTGAAAATGACATTTATATATACACATATCTATTAATGTTTTTACAATTAATGTAATAACTTGAATATAGGTCCAACGGAGGTTAAAATGTTCATGGTAAATAATAAGCTGAAAGAGATTTAAGGCTTAGGAATGTGGGGAGCGTGTAAGTGAGGTATGTCTTTGAAGTAGTCGCTCCTTAGGTCAGTAAATAGTTTTGAGACAGGGGAGAAGGAAAGAGGCAAGTATAGTAGCCACTTGACTTAGATTAAGAGGTTATTGATTACACTCTTCTCCTCGAGGTCTGCCTGCTGGGGTCTGTCTGTATCTTCTTTTTATATCTACTTTCTTTATCAAAGCAGCTCGTTTGAGATTTCACACTTGTATTTGATTCTGTGCTTCTCGTTGGCTGATAAATAAAATTCGCGTAAGCTCGAGAAATGTAAATTTAATATTTGATTAATTTTTAGTTTTCAACAGGAACATCTGCGCAAACTCGGATGCGCACCGACGAGTTTTGGTCTTTTGCTTTCTGGTCGTTAAAGTGCGAACATCCGGTCCCTCGTTTTTCTCGGTCGGTATCACCACAGTATTAGTGTAGAATGTTAACATTTTCCATTTGAAATTATTTTCACTTGAAGGGATTTCTGCGATCCATTTTAGCTTTTGTTGCAATCAGTATTTCTCAGGCAGTGTGGTTTCTCTTATTTAGTACTTTTGTTTATCTACGGTTCTGGGTCACCAGTCCACAAATTTCAAAGTAGTATGTTTTTACCAATATTCTCAGCGTTCAACCGCTGAAAGTTTTTTATCAATTGATCTTCGTAATCGGTTGCCTATAGGTAATAATTCCGCTATTCCTGAAACGGATTCGCGTCCTTCATTACATAATTACGCCACTATGGATCTGACGATGTTATCTAAGAATATGACTCGAGTTTTCAAGTTAATGTTTGACAATGTTTTAATTTGCTTTGTTTTAACTAAGTCTTGTGCAACCGGTTGTATGCTTTTTTTTTCACATATAAAATATATTATAAAGTATCAAACACAGTGGTATCTGTTTAGTATTTAAATTTACACTGTAGATGTAGGAATATGATTAATGTTTATTGAATTTGCCTTATGTCACACATAAACGACCTCCCTTCAACTTAGGGTTATTCCCTATCATCCGAAGCTCGTAGATTTGAATGTGTGGAAGAATAAATATATACCTTTTCTAAGTTTGAATAGAAATTTATTCATGGGAAAGAATAACATGAATTGGTAGAAGATAATTTTCAATAACAAACAAGTAATGAGTTAAGGGGTTCAAAAGTTTGATGTAGTAACTTATTGGAAAGATTTTATGAATACGTAGGCAGGAACGTATGTATGTATGTATGTATTTATGAGCGATTATTGTTGGACAAGGTTGTCTTTGAAGTTATCGATCAGGTTGAATGGTGAAAAGGATGGAGGTGAGAGGAAAGAGAAAGAGAGAGGTAATAACAACGACCGCTTCACATTTATCAAGGGGCATGCTAATTACACTCGACTCATTTCTTTCTTGCTTGGTCTTTTACTTCATTTGAGAATTCTCACCCGGATATTACTCTGGCCTTTCCATTTGATCGAGGTGTGAAATTTCGGGTGTATTGTGTGTGCTAAGCCGTATTTTGTAAATTTGAGAAAAACCGTTTATTCCTAATAAAATTGATGAGTCAGTGCTTCGCATTTGAATTTTTAAATCTAGAACTTTTTTATACATTACAACGCTTTTGGTGTATACCGGATATATGACATCATTACTTTTCTAAGAATTCCAGGCAAGTTTTTCTTCTTTTTAATCTTGAGTTATACATTTAGGACACATAGTATAAATAGTTGAGTTTCTATTCAATAATATTCTTATTATAATTAAGGACACATTTGTCATCCGCATAGACCATTACTCGCCATATCATCATTGCAGACAGTAGAAGCAGTGTAGTAATTTTCTATGGACAATGCCTAACTAATCAAACTCCTATTCTCACATCATTTAACAGATGGAAATATTAATTTTATTCCAATACACTTATTATTACAGAAGTATCTAGTTTTTGTTTAATATAGTGAATGTTCTTAATGAGTATTATATTCACTAGGTTGTCATCGTTTGCTGAAAACAAAATCTACACAACGCTGTTTTTATTTTTTTTTTGCTTTTAATGATGCCATACATTTCAGAAAACAACTTCAGGAAATTGAAAAACACTTCGATAGACAATTGTATACCAGCTTAATCGATCTCATAGCAGCGGATACTAATATCAAAGGTAAATCTTTCTACATTACAAACCGACTTCTAAGCCCAGAATGCATTTTTATAATAAAGGAACAAAATAGTACATCTTTCGCGAGTCGCACAATCCGGAAACATTTTTAACCACTTCAAGAATATTCATTATGTCGTTGAGGTGGAAGTACGAAACCAGATGATATGTGCTGAAATATTTACAGCACAATATCTGTGCAAATAGATATTATGCATAAACAAGTATAAACAAGAGACACACATAAGACAGAACAGCAATGATTAGAGAGAGATAAATTTTTAGAGATACAGACAACATAGTCCAATAAAATGCGTCAACGACATTCCCAACATAGACAGATACCTAGGGAAATGCGGCACTAGGTGATTTACGTGGGAATACAGAGCCCTTTAGCTCGGACAATATTTCTTATCTGCTTTTCTCAAGACGAGATTCAACCATTTGGCGGAAGCACGTCTGGGTTCCTCTCCGCCCGACGGCAGATTCCGAGAAGTGAACAACTGACTTACTGAGATAATCTCCTCAGATCGTCAATGACAACCCAACTTATGGCCTCAGCAAGTGAGTAGAAGCACGATATAGATGCAGCACAAGGCCAATTAATGTGGATAAAACCGTGCTTGTAAGCTCTGAAAAAGTGTCTTGTCTGTTTTTCCCCAGACGTGACTCTACTATTCCACTGCGCTCAGTCTGGGTTATTATCGAACTCTCTGCCGGAGAGTCCGACAAAGTGAAATTTGGCGAACATCGTCGATCGCAAACTGTCAATGACAGTTCGAAATCCTGCTATTAATCTTTATTTTTATAGCTATTTCGAGCCACAGATAATTCCATATTTGAGACTATTAGACTAGTGTCAGCTGCTCAACAACAGCATTGCAACAAGAAAACCATATTCTATTTAATCATTTTCCGCGAATGTCGTGCACACATCTACAAGCATAGATGTGAAGAGATGGCCACTGATCAATTAATGATAGAATAAAATTATCTGAATAAAGTACAAGTGATAAAGTTCCTATGCTGATTACATACGTATTCATAGTTGGGGAAAAAACAATAATGGATAAAACATGAATACTCACAACTAAGTATTTCTAATAAATAGAGCACTGTTAAAATAGATCCCAAGAAAAACCTTTCCAAAACAGACACTACGATCTGGAATGGGGGAAAAATGAATGCCCATGCACTGAATCCATAATAAATATTTAAGGATATAGAATCAGTATTTACGGAACATCAGCAAAGTTAATGGATGGTTCAGTTACAAGAAATTTTCTAAAGGTGACACGGAAAATGATTATAAAAATTCTTTGTAAAAAATGTCTGACTATTCTATATATCCGAGAGATTTAGTCTATTGTATTTGCCATTATAAATTATTTATGAAGAGCAGCATCGATAATTAAAGAGTAAAATTTTTATATGTTTTCGAAGTCATGCGAATATTTATACATTATTTACAAAACACGGTCATCACATTGTAGTCGTATTCATATAAAATTTTACTGCGTGATTTATCATTAATGCATCGATAAATTTCCGTTGATTTTTAACTGTAAATGAGGGTATTATACATGTATTTTTAAGAAATATATATTGTATTGTGGTTGGTACAACTTAGTTGTTTTTTTAAAAAGACTGCTATGTCTGCAGTGAAAAGTTTTACATAGGTTAAGACCAGAAGAGAAAGCGCTCATAAAAACAAAAAATAAAGCAAATGCTCTATCGTAGTACCTTGTCACTCACTATCTTTCTTCTTTATATATATATATATATATATATATATATATATATATATATATATATATATAAGTGTATGTGTGTTTGTGTGTGCGTGTATGAAATTATTTTTATATGAAAGGATTTTTGAGAACAGTGATAACAGTTACCCTTCTCCCCCTTTCTCTCTTTATATATATATAGAGAGAGGGAGAGCGAGAGAAAAATTCGATGAGTAAATTTTACACATATCCTTTATTTACTTCGCGCAGGTTTTGTTTCATTTTGAAGAAAGCATACCAAAGGAGAGGCAGTTAGGTATACTGTGTAAGTAAAGGTGAATTATGATGCAATTCACTCCGCTAGAAAGAAGGACAAAGTCGCTCTTTACTTTATATATATATATATATATATATATATATATATATATATATATATATATATATTATAAATTATATTTTAGAACATGTACATAAATTCTCTATATATATAATCGCTACGAGGGCGCAATCGTTTCAGCACTGGAGTAGCAGTGCTTCGTCAGGCGATGTGGAAGTTACCATAAGAAAACTAAATAAATATAAAGGAAAATGATTTCCGGTAACGTCTACATCGCCTGACAAACACTGCTACTCCAGTGCTGAAACGATTGCGCCCTAGTAGCGATTATATTTACAGAATTTATGTACATTTTCTACAATAAAATTTATAATAAATATACACAGCTCTATATAGTATATTATATATCGAGCACTGTTTTAAATTAATGTTTTAGACATGGAAAGAATTCTTCGTTCGATATTCACTCTGATATATATATATATATATATATATATATATATATATATATACTGAGTTAACGCTTTTGCGATCGTCAGTTGTCTGACGTCACATTTTTGATTTGCGGTACCATAGCTCATCAATACAGCTAGAAATCCGTTTGCTTCTAGCCGGAACTGAAACCAGACCGATTGGATATCAGTCGGAGATTCACATCTAAGCCGTTTGCAGACGTTAACATGTTATATACTGAATAAAAAGAAACGTCAGTTTAAGTTTGACTTTGGCGTTTGTTTAACGGCATATTAACCACTGTCGGGTTTTTTATCCCAAAAAGGTGGTGTTTTCAGATATTTTTTAATGTTCCGTTATAGTGAGAACGTGGATTTTGTCAGATTTTGTAGAAATATATTTTTATTATTTCATTTTCTTCAAAAATGTATTGTTGGCAATATTTTTAATTCAAAAGCATATATTTTTCTATAAAATTCTATATTTAAACTTTCATAGGGTTTTGATATAACTTTAGGGGTCAAACTATTGCCAATTGCTGGGACCATAACAGGTGCTACCAACATGGGTTAGGCGGTATCTGGGAACAACAGCAATTAATAGTTTGTTCCAGACTCCTCACAACTTCCCAATCAGTGACCTTGTTTTTGGATGCAGTTTATTATCATATCTAGGACCAGAAACGCCAGTTGTGTTCGATTCATTGCTGAAGAGAGATGCGTAAATAGCAGTGCCTAGCTACTGTTTGTAAGATAAGCCATTTTCCCAGAGTTCATATATATATATATATATATATATACACACTACCGGCCATAATTATTAGGCTAACCCAGTTTTTTTAAAAGAACTGATGTATTTCAATAACGTTTATAATAATTATTGCCAAGTGGATAATTCTGTATGAAAATAGAATTGTTCTTTGTTATTATTACATTGCAAATTTTACGAGGCATAAAAGCAAGGATAAACTCGTCAGAATCACCTTAAATTTTCTTCATTTTTTCATTGATGAAACTGCATCATTGGTAATCATTAAATATTGATAGATTTATTTGATTCACATGTTGTTACGCAATATTTTCAAAAGAACAATTCTATTTTCATGTATGTATGCATGTATTCATTCACGTTTTTAAATGGTAGATGAATCACAAGACCAAATAATCGTGTTAAGCCATCTTACTGCTCAAATAATCGGAACGAAAATATTAAATAGATGAATAATTCTCTGCTATGTAGCATTAATAAAAAATATAAACAGGCAATTTGATTCGTATGTCAATATTTTTATCTCTCTTCAACAATCTTTAAATTTTCGAAAGCTTACATTAGTCAGGCTTTATATGGCTTATCGCCTTAACATCGACAAGCTTTTTTCCAATCCATTTGAACTAAGTATGTCGGGGATGAAAAGACTTATACCCACAGAATAGCTTTTTTTTCATAACATCGGAACATTAAACACGTCAGTCGGAAACAAGTATTAAGATACCATCGGATTTCCTCACGCAATTCAAATAATCAGAAAGCATTTATCCTGGAATTACAATAACTTTATCCGTCTATGAGCATCTCTACTATCAGTAGATTGCGACTAACACGAGATATTTCAGTCAAAATTGCTTAGAGTTCAGTGGCCATAATTAACGGTGTTAAGTTATATCTAAACCATTATTTGCTATGTCTTCGTTTTCATTGCTTTTTACTTCATTTATATGCCGCATCAATTCAGGACGTGAGCCATCATTACGCCACATATCTATTTCTCCTCCGACACTTGAATTCGGATAGGGATTGGGATAAAGAAAGATGCATCACAAAAGCTAAGCATTTAGGTATTAAGAAACAGACATCAAACAAAAAGCCTCAAATCTTACGTAAGGTCTGCCCAGCGAATGCCGGAAGATCTTATCGCGTATGAATAAGGGACTTGAAGCAACACCAATATGTTTCTACAGAAAGATGATGAGAATTTCTTCGAATAAAACATTGAACAGTTCATGGTTTTGGAGGAAGAAGTAGGCATTTGATATTTTTTTCGGTCACATAATGAGAAAAATTTTTGTAATTATTATTCACATAATAAACTGATGTTTAGTGGTACAGATAATTACAGCGCATAACCTACCGAATGGTATTCTGCAAAACGATGGCAAATCATTGTTTCAGAACGATGGCAAAAAGAAAAAAATATCTAACAGCTACATGAAACTGTGCAGATTCTTGGTCATCAATGTTATGAAGGTTCATCCCACAAGTGATCCGTGAATCTCTTAAGATTAATCTACAACCAAAAACATGACTATAAACCTAATACAAACATTCTACAGAAAGAGTAGTTGGTGTAATAGTTAGAAAGCTTTTCTGGGAAGACTAATTATGACTATTTTTAGTAATAAATCGGCTGCTAACTGGTTGGTACATATTTTCAGCCTTCATCACAGCTAACAGACGATTAGTACGTTGCAATCATAAGAGACATCTAGAGAACACGGACAAACATTATTACTCGAATTCTAATATATGCCAGGGGAAATTATCATAACATTCGTCAGGGTTGAGAAATATGTAAACAAATAAAAAAATTAAACATACCATCGTTTGAGGGAGTCACTGTGTGTTAAAATATTCGGAAGCTGTTGATGGATAAAATATGTAATAAGATGCCGAGAAAATAGTATTGATCATGCTGGCTATTTCAACTGCTAATTACACCTGATTTTTTTAAGGCGGTAATGTCACAGATGTGCAGAGGGCTACATAAGTGTAAAAAGATTAATTAGAAGAGAGTGAAGAGGAAGACGAACAAGTTAGAAAGGAAGCAATAGAAGCAACAGAAAGGAGCAATAGAACGATGAGAATGCAGGTGTGATGACAGTTTCAAAGGTGGAGAGAAAGGAAAAGATATACGGGGTGGGGAAAGAACTAGAGTCAAGTGGTTAATAGATGAGTATTGACCGTGCATTTAAATTCCTGGGGGTTGTAGCCGTCAGGAAAGCAAGAATATGGGAGCGAGTTCCACAGGCGGGAAGTGCGAGTGAGGAAGCCGCAGGAGTAGAATTGTCGTTTGCATTTGGCTAACCTAACTGTGAATGGATGGGACCCAGTTGCCATTGTGGTTGCACGAGTAAACCCCTGTTGAGGAGGCACCACTAACTTAAGTCCGTCCGAGCAGAAGCCATGGAAGTATTTATAGAACAGACAAAGGGAGGCCACAAAATCGTCGGTGGGGAAATGGCTGTAGTCGAACCACCAAGTCAGTACCTATCACATTACTGATTCTCCTTTGGACCCTGTAGAGAACACTGAGATGCACGGCAGGGGCACCTGACCATATATGGCAGCAGTACTCCATACATGGACGAATGGTTGATTTTATATAGCGTATGCATGAGAGTTCTCTCTTCCCCTTTCTACCTCTCTATGTTTTTGTCTCTGTTTCTCTCTCCGTCTCTCGCTCTCTGTCTGTCGCTCTCTCTCTCAACGCTATACTCCCTCTAATCAATGAATTTGAGGTCCTCATCTTTTCAGCGGACAAACCTGAGTGCTTTACTCGAAGTTTCTCCAAAAATTCGACACTGGAATCGTCTGGAATATATACACCCGATTAACACCTAGAACTGAGACCGAACTGAATGACTTTTACATCACGCCCTCACTGGTCTGTAACATATTCTCAAAGCTTGACCCTCATAAAGCGAGCGAAGGTGATGAATCCTTATCATAGTTTTAAAGAAATGTTCACCTGAACTCTACTCTGTCCTTTTTAAACTCTACAACTATTCTCTATCTGTTTCCTGCTTTCCTGTCTATTAGAAATTTTCCTCTGTAGTTCCTATATTTAAGAATAGTGAAGAACCCACGGATATCACAAATTACCGCCCTATCAGCCTGCTACCAAAGCTATTATCAACGCCAAGTTGGTTCACCATCACACAGCTCACTGACTCTTTTCGGACAAACAGTATGGTTTCCGCTAATCTGATCTGCCGATATGCTCAGGACCATCCTTGAGACTCTCGACAAGAATGGAGAACCTCGAACTGTTGCCCTGGACATTTCCAAAGTGTTTGACAGTCTGGCACGCTGGCCTTCTACGCAAGCTGCGGAGCTATGGTATTTATAGAGAAATTTTTGACCTAATCCTGTCATTTCTCTCAAATCGTGTTGGTAGTATTGAACCGACATTATCCCCAATACTACCGTGCAAATGTGGGTGTCCCTCAAGACTCCATTTTAAGTCCCACGCTTTTTCTGATCTATATTAACGATTTCCCCTATGTAATATGATCCCAAGTAGACATATACCCTGACGACACAGCCATTTACTCTCACCTCGATTAAAAATCTGCTGGGATTGTCAAAGTAAACTACACTGCCAAGCTTGAGAAGGACCTCCAAGAAATGGCTCGTAAATTTTAAACGAAGCACCGATTTACCATCATAGACAATCGATCCTACTACTCATTAGTATGGATCAGGATAGCCACCCTGATAGCAAAATATTACGCCTCCTGGATTTGACACTCTGAAATGACCTCAAGTGGAATGACTTTATCGAATCCATAGCTAAATCCGCTGCTAAGAAGGTCGGTTCACTGTGAAGGGCTAGGAATTTTTCGCGTCCGAAGCCATCCTGTACATATATAAATCTTCCATACGCCCGTGTTTGAATACAGCTTCCACATTTTTTCAGGTGTCCCTGCTGTGCACCTCGGGGTTCTTGACAAATCCAAAGGAAAATCTTTAATGTGATCAATACCGATTGGCAGCAAGGCTGCAATTGTTCACTCACCGGCGTGATCTGGCTTAACTGAGCCTCTTCTACAAATAATATCACGGCTGCTGCTCCTATGATCTTAGTTAGCTGGTGACCCATATGTATGAATTTACAGGAGCTACTAGACTAGCAACTAAGTCCCACCCTTTGAGAGTGAAAACTGACAAAATGTAACTGCAATTTCTACTCTAATAGCTTTTTTCTTGCACTTCCCGCCGGTGCATTTCCCTTTAGTATACTTGCTTCCCCGACAGCTACAATTTCCAGGAATTTAATTGTAAGGTCAATAGACATTTCCAATCTCACTAATTCGCATCCTTTGTCTCAAGCTCTTTTCTCCATTCACTCAATCCCATTACACTAGTATTTTCCTCCGTCTATTACCCTCCTCATGACATCCCCTATCACCTATCCTTCTTTCTTATCAATTTCCTTTATATAGACACCTGCGCAACAGTAGCAGTAGAACTGCCTTGCTTGGTGTGAAATGATTATATATATATATATATATATATATATATATATATATATATATATATATATATATATATAACATTATTTAAATAGTTTAATTCTTATCAAATAATTTGTTCATTTTTTCAAACCACACTTCCATTAGGTACAAATATTTTCCCGGAATAAACTTTTTTTTAAACAATATGCAAATCAAGTAACTTGATCCAGAACAGAAAATTTGGCTTCATCTAGGGAAAGAATCATTATGGTCGGGGAAGAAATTTCATTGTGCGAAAAGAGTGGCCATATAATCGTTACACGCCAGCTCAAAATCACATGAATACGTATCCACATATAGTCCTATATATGAACATACGCAGACACACCTACATCTACATCCATATATGCCCAAAATACGCATATGTACATACAGATGTGTCTATGCGTTTACCAACATATATACATATAAACACGTACATATGTACCCACAAACAAATATTGTCGCACACTCACTTTCATATTCATGAAGACCGTTATGATTAATACTAACACATATATGCGCTATTATACTAACAAACCTCACATACACATAGAAAATACGCAAATATTTACAAACTTACACGCACACTCATTACGTATACACACGTATATCTACATACACATATGTCCGTACTTACACATATGTACATAAAAATGCGTCTCTATGCGGATGTATGGATGCATGCGTATGTTCATATGTAGGAGTCTATGTCTATTCGTTTTCATTATTTTGAATTACATTAAATATAGAAAAAATTGCTCATGTATTTACTTTTAATAATCATCATTTATTACATCATTTATGTTGTTTCCACTGATGCTCTCTTCTTTACTGACATGTTAACGACATTTCGGCAATTGTACCTTCTTACCTTGATTATTTGTTACAATTTCGAGCTGAACACATTTCCTTTTCGATTAATAGGGTAAATTATTCTCTTTCCATGAAGCCTGTTCCTTCCAGATATTTGTTATCTTCTTTTAACTCAGTTTTTTATGTTTCTCAACACTGCTGTAACCAGGTATTGATGTCACAACATTTTGTTTAACGTCACTGTATCCAGGCAATTTTTTTATTCATTGGGCCATGTGTTCTCGAGGTTTAGTTAGATATTCTAATCACTTGAAGAAAGCCAGCTGCCGACATGTCGTGAACAATGCCGGGAAGATAATGAACACAATCAGAACAATGTAAATAATTAAAATGACTCATCTTAAAAATACAAACATAATTTTATTTTACAAAAATTAATTTTATGTGTCTTTTTTGCTGTGTTTTTTCAGGACTTGAATGATTATGGCTTTCCACATCCTTCTTCTCCTGCGTATCGCTTAACACCTCTTCTCCTGTTATCCCACTCAAAATTCAACTCACTATTCCTCTGCTCAAATCTATCAAGTATGTCACGCGTTGCTTATCCCCGTCTCTACTTCCTTCTGTCTGTCTCGTGAGCATCAAATTTTCTAATCCCTCTTTCTCACATTGTTCCAAAAACATCAGCTGTCTTTTCCTGATAAATATCATATATTTTGTGTTCATAATCTCTAAAACATCGTCTTCGCTCAGATGTTCTGATCATGGTTTCCGTAGCAATTATTTGTAGAACAACATTTCAGTTGCTTTAAGTATTTCGTTTATCTTTGATGAGATTTTCTACTAATCAATACAATATTGGAAAACAGATATCACTTATCAATACAGTACTCTTTTTTAGGTTTCAAGAGAAACCTTTCTCTTTCAGAACATTATTCAGCTTCTGAAATTTCTAATTTGCATGCCATTACGCCTTCATATCTCTCTGTGGCATTTTCCGTCTTCTGTTAGGAAACTTCCCGGATTTTAAAAATTCTTTACTTGCCTTATTTTAATATCACCGGCCTGTAGTTTGGTATTTTGTGCTTCTCTTCGTACAAAAGATTACTCTACATGAAATCTGATAATCTTCATTACTTTAATGGACAACACTTTTTATTTGATGTCGTGAGCATAAACGTTTTCATAAAGTTAGGTTTTCTTTTATTGATAAAATAATTATAGCTGCTGACATGAGGGGTTTAAGGTTCCATTACTTTCAAATCATATATGGAATAGAAAATACAAACTAGAATAATGTATTTCCATTTACATGCATATTTGATTGCAATCTGTTTTAAATGAGCCTCTGTCAAAAATATCCAATTATGCAAAGGCTAGTAACATTTTTAACAAAATTTTGCTTTGTAATATGAGTTACTTTTGGTCAAAACTTAATTGATGCGATCATTTGTGAGATACCAAGAGAACAGTTTGTAGGTCCAATTGAAAATTCGATTGAATATGTAATGACCTCAGCCTGTGATACACTCAGGACAAGATTTTATCTTTCTCCCATGCGCCAATATTTCAGACAAAAATATATCTGCAAAGTAATTATTATCCGATCCTTCGTACAGCCTTATCTTCCCCATCAAACTTTCTTTTACTCGTATGTCTTCAGCTCTTTTGCTGATAGAATCTTAGAAAACATTTTCTAGTGGAAACGAAACTGGGGGTATTAGACAAAGAATTACTCGCATGGACGTTGTTTTGTTGAAGCATGTAAAAGAGACGTTTAAAAAACACTGGCGCTAAAGTTGAGATGTTTCTCATAACCAAATGAAATGTCGGATAAGTAATGTTTTGTTGTACACGGAATAGAAAATAGAAATTGCGCACGGAAATTATATATGTTTCATAGAAATTAGAAATTCTATCGAAACATCGAGTGTTTAGAGAGAAATAAAAAAAACCCAGTAATAATCAACTATCAGACATAAAATTTTGAATGCGACGGCGGACATTCTTGATATTTGTAGACAATCTGAAACTCGATGGTAAATTGTAAATGATAAAAACAATATTATGATTGGTTTGCAAGCTTAATGCAGTGACTGCATACAAACTGATAAAAAATAGATAATATCATGACAAAAATATCCTCTAATCTCTACATAAAAATAACAGACTAAATGAATTCCAGCTACCAGATATAAAAATTATTTCATCTCCAACTGTCCAAAGAATACGAAAAGTTAACTTTTATCAAGTGTTTGCAGATCAATCTGTGCAATTATATATATATATATATATATATATATATATATGATACATGTCTACCTGCTTCTCCTGAGCACCCATAGCTCAGAGTTAGAATAGCCAACTGACGCCAATTCGGTCGTGTTTCCGAGCTGGCTGACTACATATATATATATATTCATCAGAAGACAGTTCTGTTTGATTGCATGATTGAAACCGGACCAATTTGAAATCAGTTGGATATTGTACCTGTATGCTAACTGTGAAAGGAAGGGCGAATTTAGCGTTGCATACATAATATATAAAACGTCAGCAGCGAAGAGTGTTCAAAATATTGCTGAAGAACGCTGCGTAAAAAGCGGTGAGTCGCGACTGTTTTTAATGTCTACAAATTCTCCATGTGTATATATATATATATATATATATATATATTAGTCATCCACATACAAGCCTGTTGCACAGATCATCAATGTGGTTAGGCACATTCTTTTGATTCTGGCCGGAATCGAAACTCGACTGAATTGGTTTCAGACGGAGTCGCTACCCTCTACGCCATCGGCGCATGAATTCCAACAACTCATTTTATCATGTTGTACATAAACAGAGTATACACACGGCAGTCACCGAAAGAACTCAATTTAATTGAAGAGTAACGCATATATCGCAGAAATGGAATTTTTCAAAAAAATTCCTTCTCTGAAGAGCTCAATTGTAATGAGAGCATAATATATATATATATATATATATATATATATATATATATATATATATATGAGGAGGTACACCAATCTTTTGGTTAAACAATATTTGTTAAAAACAACTGAAAATGATTTTTCCCTCATAAACTTACATGTTTTTATTTTGGAGGAGACCAGGAATATAAAAATTATCCGTGATTTTTAACTTTCCAAAATCTTTCATCCTCCTTCAGTTATTCATGGATTTATTTTTTGGATGTCATTATTTTATCATCATTACCGAGTACATATACCGGGCACTTGACAAGAATGGCGAAGCCCGAACCGTTGCCTTAGATATTTCCAAAGCGTTCGACAGGGTCTGCCATGCTGGCCTCTTGTGCAAACTGCGGAGCTACGGAATAACTGGACATCAATTTGATCTCATCCAGTCATTCCTCTCTAACCGCACATTGAAGGTGGTATTAAATGGGCATGCCTCCTAAAACTCAAGGCTCTATCCTAGGTCCCACGCTCTTTCTGATCTACATTAATGATCTCCCCGACGCCATTAGATCCCAAGTTGGCATGTATGCCGATGACACAACAATCTACTCTTGCATCGATCAAAAAACAGGTGTGAACGACAAAGCGAACCTCGCTGCCGTACTTGGCCTGGGGTAGGAAATGGCTAGTCAATTTCAATGCTTCTAAAACGAAGCTGTTATCAACTAACCATCATAGAAAATCGCATCTACCTCCCATTAGCATGGGACAGGCTAGCCTCCCAGAGAGTAAAATATTATGCCTCCTTGGGCTTACACTTTTGGCGGACCTCTATGAATGTCGGCTCTCTGTGCAGGGCCCGGAAGTTTTTCCCACCTGAATCTATTCTGCACATATACAAATCTACCATCCGCCTCTGTATTGAATATTGCTGCCATATCTGATCGGGTGCCCCTGCTGATCTCCTTGGGCTTCCTGACAAAATACAAAGGAGGATCTGTAACGTGGTTGATACTGACTTGGCAGACCAGCTGCAACCACTATCTCACATGCGTGATGTGGCTTCCCTGTGCCCCTTCTACAAGTACTTTCATGGCTTCTTCTCCGATGAGCTTAGATCACTGGTGCCGCTTAAGCACGAATTTACACAAGATACTAGATTGGCAACTAGGTCCCACCCTTTTACAGTTAAACAGATAAGATGTAACCGTAAATTCTACTCCAGCATCTTCTTTACTCGCGCTTCCCGCCTGTTGAACTCCCTTCCACAAGTCTGCTTTCCCGACAGTTACAATCTCAAGGTGTTTAAATGTAGGGTCAATAGACACCTCCTATCACACTAACTCCCAGTTATTCTCAGAACACTCTCATCTACCCAGCCCTCATTCTCGGTATCCTTACCCGCCTATCACCCACCCTCCGATATTTCCTATATTCAACCATTCTCGGTATCCCTACCCGCCTATCACCCACCCTCTGACATTTCCTATATTTAATCATCCTTTCTCGACTCTATGTAGCCCCCTCCGCAGTAGTGACAGTGACATGCCTTGCTGGGGGTGAAACGCTTATAAAAAAATATTTTGATTCTAACGTAAATATGTCATATTTTTAATTTACTTGTATCCAGCTAAAAATAAACATATTCTAGAAAAATGAATCAAAAAATTGTTTATAACAACACACACACACACACACACACACACACACACACACATACATATATATATATATATATATATATATATATATATATATATATATATATATGCATGTATATAGAGATGTTTTTGTTTAAACATTATTTTAATCGATCATAGTATTGGGCTAGATACTCTGTTTTTATAATATATTTATTCATATCAATCGGCCTGAATAATCAGTAAATCTTATGCGGAGTATATGCATCCTCCGGCAGATTTCGACCCGGCGCCCCTTAGTGCAAAACATCAATTGAAATGATTTATCTTAGATAGCTGGACCAGGAGTGATTTTCTTAGACAATATTGGAATAATGCCTTCAGATATTAAATATTAATGCATTTGTCTAACAGTATTCCTTCGTGCTCGAGTAGTATAAGAAACGTCAGATCAATTTACCGTCTCCTCGATGTGACATAGTTTCGAATCTTGCCAAGGAAAGCATATTTTCTTAACAAGATGTCTGTAATTTTATTTTATTTTTCCTTAGGAAGAGGGAACAGTTAAAATTTCAAATAACAGAATAAAAGAATAATTTTGTTTTGATTTTAACGTAACACAAAAATTTGCGATTTTAAAATTATAATCAAAACTTTGTGAATTGAAGAAACCAATCTTATTTCTTCAAATACCAAAGAATACCAATGAATCAGAGATAATGTAGGATGTATCGTGATGATTTCAAGTTTTGAAGACTGGAAATTTGAAGAACACAACTAAAAAAAGTTTCCGCAGTGTTTCTCAGATAACGAGCGATATTTTCGGCCTGAAATATAATTTTGGCAGAAAAATGGGTTTCGGCGCAAATTAAAGTAAGTGAATCTCACTACTTTTCTTAATGTGGTGTTTCTTGTGACTAAAGAAAAATAAAATTAGCGATGAAAAAGGCATTAATATTTTTATTCATTTTTTAATCGTTTCATCTTAAGCAAATTTGTGGTGCCAAATTTGTGGTGCCAAATTTGTGGTGCGCAGTGGTGTTACAGTTATAGAAAAGACTGGGTACAGGTGTTAAGATAAAAAATGACCGGGATTTAAGAATATAGACGATGGTAATTGAACTTGAATTATTTTTTTTTTACAAATTGTAGGTGTCAGAATAACAATGTAACGGAAGCGACATTCAAAAGCATTCAATACAAAAAAGAAACTTTTCCATTCGAAATGGAGTTTACATTTAACTATTTGAACGGTAAAAGTGTGAGATCTACATGCCAATATAGGAGCACGCTTTTTTTTTTATAGTTGTACTATAAGCGTCTATGAGTGTTCTTAGCTAGGTCTTGTGTCGAGGTACCCCCGATAAATATCGAAAGTCGATAATCGAAAAAATCGGTTATAGAAGAGTGGTCTGATTTTAATCAAAGTTGATAAACTCATAGACAGAGACATAAGAAACGATATTTAGAAGTTTCAAGGTTGCAGTTCTTGCAATAGTGCAGAAAATCGATAATATATATATATGTGTGTGTGTGTGTATATATATATATATTTTTTTAATCATTTCACCCCCAGCAAGGCGGAAACGCCACTGATGTGCAGGGAGTTACATAAATGTATAAAGATTAATTAGAAAAGAGTGAGGAGTACAAGCTATTTAGAATGGAACAATAGAAAGCTGAGAAAGCAGGTGAGATGACAGATACATATGTGGAGAGAAAGGGAAGGTTATACAGGGGAGGGGAGAGAGCTAGAGGCCAGTGGTTAGTAGATGAGCATTAACTTTGCATTTAAATTTCTGGAGGTTATAGCCGTCAGGATAGCAAGAATATGGGAGTGAGTTCCACAGGCTTGAAGTGCGAGAGAGGAATCTGCAGGAGTAGAATTGTCGTCTGCATTTGGCTAACCTGACTGTGAATGGGTGGGGCCCAGTTGCCAGTCTGGTTGCACGAGTAAACACCTGTTGAGTGACTTAAGCTCATCCGAGCAGAAGCCATGAAAGTATTTATAGAAGAGACAGAGAGAGGCCACATTTCGACGATGGGAAAGTGGTTGCAGTCGAGTCGCCAGATCAGTACCTATCACATTACAGACTCTCCTTTGGGGCTTTTCAAGAACATTACAGTCATTTTGCCAGGTGAACGGAAAAAATCATCAGAGCAGTTTCCTTAAAAAAACTGTGGAATAGACAGATAGAATCCACGTCATATTTCTGAAAACGTAATGCCAAATAATGATCGAATACATTGACGATCTTTCTTTAAATTTCTTCAGGAACTTTGACTTGTATTGTAGGAACCCGGCGGGATATGTACGGACGAATTCTCTATTTTTCTATAACTTTCTTAATTGAAGTCAAAAGTTCTTAAAACTCTTTTCATGCAATTTTGTATAGAATTAAAAGTAAATCCTCTATGTATTTCTGACATGAGTCAAAAACAAAAAATTATTTTGGCATTTTTCTAAAATAAATCCCATGCAATTCCTCATAAAATTATTCAGAATGGGTGGAAATTAAACTATATTTTTGTTTTATCTGTGTTTCTAATGTCAACGATATATATATATATATATATATATATATATATATATATATATATATATATATATATTCCAACAATGCTTTTATGTTTTGGCAAATAGAAATTTTTCACGTTACAGATTTAAATAAAAATATATTTTTGAATGCATTTTGCTATTAACAACTAAAAATTACTCCCTATGTTTCCCTCATTCTCACAATTGCTGAAAAAATTACTACTTAAAATAATAAAGAACATACACAACCACAAATGATTAAATATTTTTTGAGATTTAGATTGGCCAATGAAGTCTAAGTGATTTGCTATCAAGTTCACATTGTTGACCCTAATAGATTTTTTTTCTTTTTAGAAGTACTGAAGCACAAATTTTATAGTTGGAAACCAAAAAGTGCTGGTGATTTGAAAAATGCTTTTTAATAAATCAATACACAGAGAGATTCATGCAAATATATTTGTCGAATCGTGAGGGTAGATTTCAAAGCTGTTGAAATTGTGATAGTTAACAGTTTTAGCACCTACGTTGATAAAATTAAACATTTTTGTATTAATTTACGCCATGAAGTTTAATAGTGCAATAAATGTATTAGTTTGAGTTTGAGTTTGAGTTTTGCTTAACGACATATCAACCTCCATGGATTATTTAATGCTAAAAATGTGGAGTTTCAAGGTATTTTTAATGTTCGGTTACAGTGAGAAAGTTGGTTTATTCACGTTATAATGAGTTTTTTTGTATTTATTCTTTTCTAATGTAGAAAATTGAAAATTTCTTCTAGTTTTATATTCAAAAATGTTTTGCTGAGAATTTTTTCATTCAAAAATGGGTTACGTTAATAATCTTTTTTTAATGTAATGTTGGTAATTTTTATGTATATTTTTATATAAATGTCTGTTTTTATGTATATATTTCTATAAAAGTGTATCCTTATACTTTATTGTGTTTTGAGCTAATTGGGGGTTAACTATTTGCCCATAACTCAGACTCTAACAGGTGCTACTACTCCATGACATGGTGGAACTCTGACCGACAGAAACTAAGAGGTGGTTCTATGCTTCTTACAACTTTCTAATCAGAGGCCATGCTGCCAGATGCAGTTTACCCAAGACGAATTGTATAATTAAATATAAATGTACATAAAGTTTCTCAATAAATATTATCATTTACTGTTCAACTTCTTATAGGAAAAGTTCATATTCATTAAACGAACTGTATTATGTAACCCGCGAATATGCTTATTAAAACCAAATGAAACTGCAACACGGCTCTGCAAAATACGATTCCGATTCATTGCACGAACCGCACTTACTAATTTACTGCATTCGTTTGTCACAGTCACTCATCAAATATCTGACCAGGCTCCACGTTGATTAAATCCATGGATCGTACGATAACTGGTATTTACACATTATACCGTAATTTCCTATATATAACAAGCATATTTTTCCAAAAATTGATAAGCAAAATTAGTGTTGCGTATTATGCCCAGATAAAAAAAATACCTTTACAACATAGTGTTTTATCGGTCTGTTTTTATTGCCAAATGACAAATCATCGAAACATACGATATAGCTTGACACTAGCACTCAGTAATTGCGAATCCATAATGATGTAAAATACAATCATATGTACATAAAAATACTAAAAACTTAAAAATGCAATAACAATTGTCATAAATCAAAAGTAGAAAAATAATATTCTATAATTAAAACAATTCTTTGAAAAACTTACGGCTATGCAACGGAATATGAGCGTCACCATGTTCCTTCTGCATGATACATTCTCATTAGAACAATTTATAGGGTTTGATTACAAAACAATGTGTGCGGATTATGAGTGAGTAGAAAAATTTTCTCAAACTTACAGTACACTTTATGGATGAAGACGTATTATACTTGTGAAATACGGCATGTTTGTTAACCTTTATATTTTAATAAATGAGAATGTAATTTTTTAGGATTAGAAAATATGAGTAAAATGCACTTGTTTTATATGCATAATATTTTTTTTATACTTTTCTTAATGTTCTATTGTACATGAATGACTGCCTTGCAAACACGTAACGACATGATGCGCATGTGAATAAACACGGGCCCATAAATATTTACAATAAATTTTAAAATTATCTTTACAAAGACACGGAAATGCTAAAACTCGCTTTCGGAGGAATACAAAAACAATAATGAAAAGCCTAAAATCTTACTACAGTTTACTGAATGCAATAATAACTGCCTTGTCGTTTTTCTTTATCATGTGTACGCTGAAATGACAGCTTTTACGTGTTAGATTTGATTTAAGCTTGAGAGAGGTGTAAAAGAGAAAGAAAAATATTTGTTTTAAAATAATTTCCTCTAATAACTGTCATCTCAGGAGTTGCATTTTGGTTGCATTTTAAACGACAAATTGTGCACTTTGTTATGAGAAAAATATATCACAAAAAACTTAGAGAATTTACACGAAAAATGTAATTTCAGTTTATATTTACATACGCCAAGATCATTCTCCCTTTTGCCTATTTACATGCATATATTCTTACAAACCTCGAATTACTTTTGCTCCTTCCATTTTTGGAATATATATATATATATATATACATGAAAATTTTGAAATTTTTGTATGTAAAATATGCCGGTATATATGGTTACTGGTCTATATGTCCATGTATTCTGATTGGTCCACACTGTCTTTGCAACAATGTCTGCCTGATTAAAAGAGTTTGGCTTGTTTTAAACATTTTAAATAAACCGCTGAACTGTCGAAACAAAATAACTAATTTTGTAGTGATATTAGAACATACTCACTTTATAATTTCTGAAAAACACTATATATATATATATATATATATATATATATATATGTTTGCGTGTGTGTGTGTGGTTTAAACAAATATATATATTCCAAAGTTTAATATAAAAAGTGCTCAATAATGATGTAAACCATTTCTAGATATATAGTTATTATTATATTAGTAGCATACTGCAATTCAAAATATATCAACTTCCGTACTGATGGCAGTTAAATGCAGTGTTGAGTTGTAATAATATTTAGCGCCAAAATAGTTATAAATAATTTTGGCAAGCAGATTTCTTTTAGCGAAGAGACCTTGATATATATATATTAGTAAGGATAGAGCGTTGAGAGGCTGAGTGCAAAGTATATGTCCCTTTATTTGAGCAGGTATATGTCAACTTAGAATTTCCGGGAGAACACCGTTATGAGGTTGTCACTCATCAGAGCTGTAATTTTTCCGTTGTGTTCATTTTCTAAAATTTTCATATATTAAAGTTTGTGTAATTTGTCCTTATTGGTTGTTTTCATATTTATTTTTGTTTTACTGTGTAGGTGTTTGATTTCTTTTTATTGTTTTTTAATGCGTTTTAATGAAGGTTTGAATAGACGCCAGCTTAATTGTGTATATTGAATAAGTGTTCACGTAATTGTTTTTCTTAATCTGTTCTTGTCATTTATGTGACAGTAAAAAATACCTTAATGAATGATGACATCATAATTGTGTCCTCCCAAATCTTCGAAGTCAGCATGAACATACTCAATGAAAATGACTTGTTTATATATTCACACTCACACGCACTCACGTATGAAGGCAGATACACACACACACACACACACACACACACACACACACACACACACACATATATATATATATATATAAATTAAATAAAGTTTTGTTTATATATAAAAAATTGTTATATATATATATAAAGAGAACTGCCAAGATAGTACGATTAAACATTTTTATTTATTTTCTTTTTTCCTCGTATAATAGTTTTCCTTTCACGACATGAGATTTTTAAAAACTGCCAGAAAATTTTATATATTGAAGTTTCTTTGGCTATTCATTATCAAGATTGAGTTTTCATTTTTACCCGAGAGTATAGATATTTTTAAAACACGTTCAGATAAAAAAAAAATAACATGAAAACATTCTTATATTTATGCGTGTTCGTAGAATGTATCCGGAACAAAAGTAGTGATGGCTTAATAATCTCAATCTTAAAAACAGTTCTTTCGCCGATGGGTGGGTGTTCGGTTTCATCCGTTTCCAAAGAAAATACAAGTCTGTGTAAAAATAATTGCATTTTACTGACTTATGTATTTTTTGTTATGTGTGGACCAGATACTACGAGAAAAACCCTTATTGATAACTTGCTGTCCGGACTGGTAATGTAATGAAATTTATTACTTCTTTATGATAAGACGCTAACACATTTTCTTACATAGAGTTCTTTTGTGTTTAGTTATGACATGAAGAATCAGAAGGTCACGCATTAATTTGGCGCAACGCGTCATTTACAAGGTATTCCATTCTGTCTTAGATATAAATAAAGAGTGTTCTCTAAAGACGGATCGAAGTTAGCAGTAGATAAAACAGTGTTATGTGTGACATTTGATTGATTTCAATAACGAATCATGTTTTTGGAGTCATTACAATATGTGTAAAATATAGTATCTGCCAGTATGCACCAAGGTTTCGGCGGAACACCTCAACTCGATTGTAAAAAATTCTGATAACGTCCCGACATAGTAGTTCCTCGATCTCCATATATCCCTTATTATCAGATTTTTAATCTGTTGAAATGATGTTGGCTAGTTGACATAGAACTTACTTTAGATATGACTTAAAAAGGAAAACAATTGAATTGAAGAATTGAAGGCAATTGAAGAAAGACAAATGGAAATGCAAAAGGCAAATGAAGAAAGACAATTACAACTAGAAGAACTATTACTAAAATTGACAACTTCAGCACTAGAAAGGAACTCGGTAAAAAAGGAGACGTTTTCACAAGATTCGGTGTGGAACGCGAAAAAAATTCTCAAATACGCGATTGATAATGACATGAAGATTTTAACGACAAAGAAAAAATACAAAACAAATAATGATGGAAAACCAAATAAAAAAAACAATCCCCAAATTCTGCATGGATCTGGTGGATAGCATTCTTTTAAAAATTGTCATTTCAAATACAAACATTGCTGACTGTGTGGAAAGATGGGACACAAGGCAGCGGTATCCACAAACAAAAAAAACAACCTTATTCCTACTAGAGTATAATATGAAAACATTGAAAACACGAGAGAATATGTAGAACTTGAAATATTGAATAAGAAGATCGAATTACAATTATATTAACAGTAATCAATCTACAGATATTGCAGAATATGAACAAGCCGACCATGTTACGCATACAAAAAATTACTAAATTTTTAACAGGGAAAAGTGTTAAATTGGAAGGTGAAATTAACGTAAATGTAATATTTCTGGGAAAAACCAAAAAGTTAAAAATATAGGTTACGAAAACCACACAACCTAGAAGGAAATACATGGATTTACCCATTACGTCTTCTTGTAAAAAAAAGCGGGCCGAGAAAAACTACAGAATTAAAAAATGTATTCTCAAGCAGTAACAAATTCACAAAAAGAATTGAGCAAATGAAGAATATGCAACGAGTATTTATTACACATATAGTTACGGAAAAAACATTCAAATCACGTGAACAGTTTGCTACAAAAGGTTAAAAATTACATCACAGATTGAGAGCCTGGAACTGTTATAAACGGACTAGGAAATGCGATATACAAAATACAGGGAGAAAAATATATACATAAGAGACACATCAAGAAAATACAAAGAAGGACTGAAGAGCCAAGCTCGTCACCCTAAAAAAATGTTGTCACTATAAAAGAAATATAGATGTTTTTGTAGCCGTTGAGAAGGATAGAAATCAATGGGAAAAAATGTTAACTTCTCCAAAAAGCGAAGTTAGGGATGGGGTGTTATGACTCGTCTCATGTGTACATGTAATCCGGCCTCCACAGAGAACGGCGGTAGATGTAATGTAGTTGTAAAGAAAGTTGCTTAGCTGGTCAGTAAGTTGGTGCAGAATCAGTTGGCGTTGTTTGGATATAGAGTCATTACCCGGACATACTATTTCACTGCAAGTCTTTAGATGTTGATTTCTACTAAGTCTTCCCGAATTGACTAACCCATGTTTCCAGTTGGTATATTTTGTTTAATATTACTTACATTTTCTATTTCCATATCTATTTTCGTTATTTATTAATATGTGTGGTTTCTCACCCGGAATTCACAAATATATATATATATATATATATATATATATATATATATATATATATATAGGAACATGTTCAAGAGAAATAACGAAAAGGCCAAATTTATTACCTAGTGAAAAGTACTAAAAAATCACGAGAGCCATAATGGTCTATACTCTAAGAAGATATAGAATAACCGCATCACAAAAAGAAAATATTTAGCAAGTAGTGATACCGTCTTTGACTCGAATATTTGCGTTCATTCGATGGGGTATTGAATTGAAATATATCCAAACTTTCTCATTTGGAATACTTTTCTAATGTAATTGTCACAAATTCAAAATTCTAATCGGTTACTGGCTGAAATCTGGAAATTGTGCAATTCATACTTGCAAACGATAACTGCTTCATCTGCTAGGAAATATCATGATGAGTGACGAAGTACAACGTCAGGTTGAGATATATTTCCATCATCGTATTCTTGCAGAAAACTACATTGTAGCAGAATAATATGTGTCTAGCTGTTTAGCTTTTCATTATAATTTACCAATTTTTTATCTCAATTATCTCTAATGCATCATACGATATTACGTGCCCATCATCAGATCTTACCGTTTAATTCTTTTTCTTCTATTATAACTTTTCTCCCACTAGTTTGTTTCATATTCTCTTGTATTAAAATGCAACAGTATTAGGTTTTTTAACAACTTCAATCTTCTATTAGTAGTAATTATTTTGTTAATAATACTTTATTTTTTTAAGGACTGCTATGCAGACCTTCAGTTTGTATTTACGTAATCACCTCTTTAACTTATTAACTGAAAACTCACTGTTTATTCGCATCCATCAACTTTTTGATATCTCTTTATATCTGATGAACTACCATAATTTCCAAAATTCCTTTTTTCAGATATCATATCTATGTTCTTTGCTATTTCGTTTTTGCTTTAGATTGAATCATTTATACTAGCAAACTCATTTAGGTAGTTTAAACAGTTTGAGCAAATTCTCCAACCCCAAGCTGAACCTTCTTTTAATTCCATTCTTTTCAAGGTCACGACCTTCATGTTCGTTTCTGCAGAAGATATTTTCATGATTTTAGTCTCAAAAGAAATTAAGCTCTCAGCGGTATTGACTTTCTATCGGATCATTCCTCGTCCCAGTAGTTTTGGTTAGCCTTTTTTTATCTAGGCTGCTTAAGGCGGTGTATCGTCTGTTTAACGGCACGTACTAACATACAATGGATTATTTTTAAAATCCTGAAGGTCCAAAGACAGCAGGTGTGGCAATATACTGCTTTTCAGTGTCTGTATACTTTTTTAAATTTTCCACAATATTTTTCACATTAGTGTATATTGAAATTGTTCCTTTTATTTGAGTAATGAATCAATTGAAGAATCTTAATCAATAATTAAGATGCTTCCGTGGTCTTTTAAAGAATTAAACAGATTTATTGAAGATTTTTGCAGTTTCAGATCATTATATGTTTTTTGTCGAATTAATTCAGTTACTTGAATGTAAATATCACGGCAGTACAGTAATATAATATGGAGAACATGATCCAGCAAAACCAAGGCGTACTGAAATATTAAACGATTCCACTCGGAAATTATTCTATTAATATAATGTTATAAATGACTCGATATTATTTTGATTAATCGCATTACTAAGAAAGACTATTTATTATTTAATAATTTATGTAAACAGTAAATTCATTAATTATAGAGGAAAATAAATGGATAAAACGAGATCATTCCAATAATTTTTATAAATGTGATTGTAAGTTTTTATACAATGACAAAACATCGATTGATTAAAAACTTTATAAATATTTACCATGAGCTTAAATAAAATTTAATTTGATCTAAACTTATTTTAAACAAATTCAAATTGATTATAATATTTCTTATCTAGATTAATGAACTCAAAGCAGACGTTGTCTACTTGGTCTGCCCCAGTCTTCATCTGTCCAGAAAATGATATCATACAACATGTGTCTTCAGCTTGTGATGACACAACTATTTGACCTTGACTTACTCTCAAGTAATCAAGGTCAAAATGGCAGCTGATCTAAAAATGGTCTAGAGTTTGTTATTACATGACGCGTGTTAATTTTCACACGTCCAGAAGTAAACTTCTCTATATAAATCAACTAAAAGGATCTTAATGTCTCCCATTAGCATTGACGAGACTAATCTCCATGAGGGTTTTTTGTTTTAATACTGCGTCTGATATACCCGGCTGACCTGTAATTAGAAGATTACATTAAATCGTTTGGTCTTCTGCTAATACAGTTGGTTAATTATGCCTTGCTAGACAGTTTTTCCTTCATTAATATTACATAAATATCTTCACCATTCACATATTGCTGCCACGTGTGATCCGGGACTCCTGCTGTATATATTGAGATTCCTGATAAAATTCAAAGAATCCGCAATATTATATATACCTGACCTGACGTATTCGTATCACTCACTATCTCACCTAACCTAATGTAGCTTCTCTGAGTCTCTATTTAATAAAAATCTAATCTCCATGAGGGTTTTTTGTTTTAATACTGCGGCTGATATACTCGGCTGACCTGTAATTAGAAGATTACATTAAATCCTTTGGTTTTCTGCTAATACAGTTGGTTAATTATGCCTTGCTAGACAGTTTTTCCTTCATTAATATTACATAAATATCTTCACCATTCACATATTGCTGCCACGTGTGATCCGGGACTCCTGCTGTATATATTGAGATTCCTGATAAAATTCAAAGAATCCGCAATAATATATATACTGACCTGACGTATTCGTATAACTCACTATCTCACCACCGTAATGAAGCTTCTCTGAGTCTCTATTTAATAAATTCCTAGTAATGCTTTGGAGGAAGTTTAATATAATACCTCGACATGTTTTAATTTACAAACAATAGTAGATTCGGGGTAAATGTACTTTACTACACTTTCGAACTATTAGATAGAGCGTTATGTTCTAATCCATATTTTCTAGCATTTAACGTTTGTGTAAATCCCTTTCTAGCGCCATACTTTGCAGCCAAATTTGATCTTCAAAAATGTCAATGAATTGTCAAGTGTTATCTACTATGTTTTGATTATTCTTATATTTTTGATCTTGAGTAATATTTCTTTTTCTTCTTTTGCACTCGGTAACCTTTAATGATTTTGAAACACTACTGTCTTGCATGGTCCAATATCCCATCATTTTTTTTTCATTACAATGTCATTGTTTTTGCGTCTCTCGAATGTGTTACTATTGATTTGCGAATGTTCAACTAAAAATGATGAACCAGACACTGAATAATTAATTTGAGAGAAAATTGCGGCCATTTTTTGAGTACAATAAAAGGAAAAAGGAAAATGTTTCATTAAATTTTTCTTCAATTGATAAAAAGGTTACAAAAATGTAAAAACGGTTTAGTTGAAAGTGGCAGACGGTGATAAAAATTAAAACACTGTTGGTTATTCCTGGTTAATTTGTTTAAATTTTTTATTATCTATCGTACTAGTGATATTTCAATAAATGCAAGCAAAATGTTGCAGCAAAATAAGTAACTAAGTAATTGGTTTAAATTCTATGAATCTCGTTGTGTTAAGATAAGAGAGTATTTCGTTACAAAAAAGCAAATGCTCCCGGAAATGCTATATCACTTATATCTACCTATAGTGCAAATCATGCCTTATAACTTTTGGAAGAATTTCGAAACAAAATAGATGTCATTTTTAGGAAGTTTCTGTCCTGTACAAGAGCGGGGGGCTACCTGAGTTATAGGAATATGTTAATTTGTGTAGATAGGAGGAACGATAAGAGTTAATTCTAGAGTTGTAATGGTTAATATTGTAGTGAACAGGGAAATATCATCTTGGGCCACGTTTCCATAGAACAATGATTCAGGTAAAGAAGTTGGAGTTTTCTTCACACTGAGGAAATATAGACAGAATATGAGTGATTTGCTACAATGTAACTGGCTTGGCATGCCTGTGACGTGAATGTATGAAGGGGCGAAACCATGGAATAACGTTCGTCTGAGAGCTTTACGTTGAAGTAGTGACAAAGTAGCGAGAAGACTGCCAGATCTAACCTGTGAGTCAAACGTTGGAAGCTGAAGAATAATTCGTAGCACACAAAATACGCTTTTGTATTGGGAGAGGCTTTTGTATTGTCAAGGCTACAGAGTTAATGAGATCTGAGAAGATCCCACCCAAACATGACAACAATACTCCATTTTTGGCCAGATCTGGCTTCTGTAATCTTATAGAATGATATAAAGAGTCAGTTACGTATTATAGTGGAACTATGGTCGAATATTTTATCTACATGTTTAGTAATGCATCGTATGTACGAATTCCGCTTGAGCTCAGGTATGAAATTGAGGACTAATAATCTTTTAAGTCACGTTAAACCCTGGAGTCTATCGTTCATCGGGATTTGCGGTATTTTGGTGTCTGGTCGACCATGTTGGAATGTAACTAGTTTAGTTCGTTTATAACTAGAAGCTAAGATAAAAGAAGATTTAAATTAGCAATGGGGTAAATTAAAGAAATTTAAATGTAAAAAATATGAAACGCTTAAATTTCATGAAGGCACAATTCAGAAAGACGGCCACTAAAATTGGATGAACGTTTCAAGAAAAAAAAACAGCATTTATTTATGCGTATTACACCTGTAAACCTTATGGGAACTGAATTTAAACTAACAGAAAATATATTTATATTTTCCTAAGAAATCCTGGAATGAGAAACTATAGATTTAGTAGTCATATTTATTTTTCCCTGCTAATATCGCCGCAAGAATCTCGATTTTATGATATCTTCTAGCTTCCATAACTTTATCACATTTATCGGATGACGGGCTTCTCACAGCAGCGACCAACTAATTTCCTTGTCACTCAGCTAGAGACTGACGCCAATCTTTTCCAAGACAACTGCACAGATTAAAGTTACCGATAGGCAAACTTTCTGGCTTGAGTTGCGAAGAGATCCGCCAGATTTACTTCCGAGTTATCGTCCCAAAACGGGACCAGGTAATTTCAAACCTGATTCTTATCTTGAAAATTGTCCTTTATGCTTGGATGTGGTTGCAATCGATCCGTCAAGAAAGACTGATTTGGAGTGTCTGAGGAATATGGAACAGGAAACACCTGCCATATTGAAATGTTGATGAGGATACAAATTTGCCGGCCTGGCCTATCTATTTCGGAACGTCCATGAGACGATAATAACGTTCTTAGGAACATAATGCATCATTAAGTAACTAATTTTATGTGCATCTTATTAAAGGAAAACGCATCGCGCACAAAGGATCGAACCTGCGTCCACATTTATCGTGGACTTCTAGTTTAACACATTTTTAATGGATTTCAGGTTTATTACATCTTGCGTTACAAGTCACCTACGGAGAAAAATAGGCAACATTTTTAATTTTTTAAGAATGTACATTTTTGTGGCACAGTGGATGCCGACTCGGAATGACAAATCGGGGTGTTGAGTTCGAATTCCAGTTGAATTCTTTGCATTCACTTACACACAAATAACTTTGGGAAAAATATATCTATTGAACAGGTGAAGAGGCTCATCCCTTGTTTCCTGTTTAGGATGCGCTTTCCGGTTTTCTCTTTTCTAATCTTCTCACTCTTATGTAGCCCCCTGCACATCAGTGGCGTTACCGCCTTGCTTGGGGTGATATGCTTAAAAAAAATATTAATCTATCTTTTCCTTCCAATTATGGGAAAAATAATAGGACATATTGTGTTCTGTAGCCTTGGTTGGTAACCAGGCTAGCGCGAATAACAATGGTAACCTACTGCGGGATAATCTTCTACCCAGTAAGTCATGTCCTTTTTTTTGTATCACGTATGGCACTCAACTGAGTGATATTTTCCTTATGTCCAATTCAATATTCAATATAACATCAAACCAATTTCAAAATGTAATAATGAAGTTTCTTTTAATAGTACATTTTTATTAGATCCAGCGTTTATTTTTCAAATACTGAATATCTACTAAAATAATGTCTGAAATAATAAAAGTGTCAGGCTAAAAACAAATTCTTTTAATTTAAAGGACATTATAACACAAAACAAATAGGGACATTATCTATTTCTTCAAATGAGCTAAACGATATTGTTCAACAACATTTCTCATTTTTAATTTCAAATTGATGATTCCATCTTCTCAGAATTTCGGTCATTTCTCGGAAAAAAAATCATTAATATTGGTTTCATGACATCAAAAAATATAACCATTAAGATTATTTTGTAAGGACCTTAATAAGTAAAAACCATGAGAAGCAACGTCTGGAAAATATGAATTTTGGTTTGTCACATTCCACTTAGTATCCACAAATTTCTTCCG
This sequence comes from Ascarosepion bandense, assembly GCA_037127315.1. Lineage (NCBI taxonomy): Eukaryota > Metazoa > Mollusca > Cephalopoda > Sepiida > Sepiidae > Ascarosepion > Ascarosepion bandense. The sequence continues at coordinate 2,298,276 of JBBBDQ010000980.1, read as the reverse complement.
GACTGCCAAACAAACTGTCTGTATTCTGATGGCTAAAAACCCTGTAGAGTTCGTATTTTTTTTAATTACTGTTATCAAATCATCAAAGCGCGTGCAGTAATATTTAGAATCAATTGATTAATTACTGGGCGGATGATTATAGCAAATGATTACTTTACAATACCAAAGAACACATATCATGACATTCTTAGGATATAGATCAGCATGAAGTGTAGCTAAACTTAGCTCATGTCACATACTTAAGAATATTTTTGCTGAACACTGTTGTAAACGATCCACTTTTTGCCGAACACTGTTGTATACAATCCATTTTACATCAATCACCACAATTTGCTTTAAAATGGTACATTTTCTTTGCGCTTATACAAAAAGTGACAAATATAATTGCAATCGAAAATATTATTTTCTCTCAGATCATGTCGTACCTATAAAGTGACTGAGTACATGTACATATGCATAGCTGAGTTCTTATGGATGGTTGATTTTGATAAATTTACTCTTGATATGTTTGTCATCTGTTGTGGAGTGTAGGGTATGCCTCACATTTTTTTTGCAATACGGCTACAATCACCAAATCTAAATTTTACGAAGCACTTCCTTACAGTTCATAAACTAAAGCATATTCACTGTTCACAGCACATATATTTTATTGAACGCGAAGCATTTTCTTTATACTAAGAAAACAATTAAGTGTCTAAGATGCATCTTAATAATTTATGTTCATAGATATTCATAACTGACACGAATTAAGTAATTTTAAACTTTCTTTCTCAATCGTGGTCTAATGTAATCATATCATATGTAAAAAAATTTATAAACTTCCTGGATAACACAATATATTAATGACTCCTTAAATTTCAAGTAAATGTGGTATTAACTCTACAAATAAATTGATACACATTCTCTAAATTCAATCAACTAAATAATCGCATATTTTTATGTACAATATTTTTCACAACTTTTCCCGTCCATGAAACTATTGACATCATTATCCGTGAGATATAATGCTCTCTCACTAATCAATATCAAATCCACTATTTAAAAAAATATTACTCGCATGCACAACTCTAGTAAATTTTCATAAACCCTAAGTAATATTTATACTTAAATAGATAGTATTGCGTGAGATCTCCTTTATTTTACCCTTTTACTAGTTGCTATATGTCATATTAGGAAATTAAATTATTTAATAGCACTAATAAAACACTAAGATACATACATGACATTTTTATTGTAGCTCAAAATATTGATCAAATTACACACCTTAAAAACAAATTTGAAAATCACTCCATCCTCCAATTTCTATTCCAATTAATATTAATAATACAATTCAATTTCTTCTTGTAACCATTGATTACAACACACATAGCTTTACTACTTCTCTCTATATGAAACTAACTACCATAAACTAGTGTTTTCATAGTGAGTGCCCCTAACTATATAATTTAGCTGTTATCTAAACTTAATTCAATGCACACAAATAATATCTTCTTCCAAATTCATACTCTATAAATAGTTACACAACATTAAAAAAAACACTTGTCAACAATGGATTTCCTAACTCAGTCATTGTTCAAGAAAATTAAAATGTATCTCAATTAACTTAAACCTTAAAGAATATTGATAATATTAATAATAATAGTGTACGTGAAAATAAACATTACACTATTAGCGTATTCTATGACAGTCAAATGCATAATAATTACAAATATGATAAAAACAACACTCAAAAATATAATAGGTAGAAATGTTAAACCAATTAATAATAATGAACAAATTAAGATCATCATATATTATAAAACAATAAAAATTTGATCTCATAATTTCTAATACCCCTACTAACACAACTAAATCCTTCAGCAAAAAATAAATGTACTCTATCAATTTACATGCCCGGTTCAAAGATTTTATCTCTTATACTGATAATAAAACCACTACGTGTATTGCTTTTACAACAACCTCTCTCCCTCATAAACTTAGCTGTCTCATTTCTAATCATAATACAATTAAACACCATTTCCTATAAAAACCTAACAATGTATTTAATATTAGGCAGATCTTAGTCGATAACACAATAATACTCACATATACATACAGCGAAAAGAACCTTCAGATATTGGAGGTGATCTAAATTAAATAAAAGGAAACCACACATAATGAAATCACAGTTCAATCAATTCACAACACATTATATTGCATTTTACATGTGCTTCTGTTGTTATCAATTCAGTCTCTCAGGTGGTGCAGATTACATTTTCTTTAGTCATATATTGCGGTCTCGTCGCTAATTTCTGCTAGTTTTTTACTGACTGTTTTGACTTATTTTCTGTTTTTATAGCCAAAGACAATTTTAACATAGACTTGTTAGTTTTTCTCTCAGTTTTGCAAATCGCTTCCTTGCATGGATTAAAATTTAATTTAACATCTGATCCCGAAATCCGGCTTTGTCGTTTTCTTTTAGTATGGGGTTAAACCTTTTTTATTTGGCAAAATCAGGATTTCACACACCATTGTGAATTTCTTTTTAAATGTGAAGAATGGAAGAGAGTTATTTTGATTGTTAATTCTCTGTCTACCACACCTTCTCCTGGAAGTTGAAATGTTAAATGTCATTGCTTGCATTTCAAGACAGTAAGTCATATATATATATAGAAAGTGAGGGGAGGTAATAGAAACGCCAAACCTCACTTTACTACCACAGTTTTGGAACTTGTTTAATAAAAGCAAGATGCAAGACAAAATTAGTTAATTTGGAATAAGAAATTAGAAAGAGATAAGTTTGGGAGATTGATTTCAATGGTGGTTTGAAGAATACGGTTGGACAGAAACAGATGTGCTGCTAAAAAATAACTAAGTAAACCAGAACTAAGAAAACTTAGTTAATGAAGTGATTTTAAAATACCAGCCAACTGTTGAGTTTTAACCAGCTTTGATTTGTTTGTAAAAGTGTATGTAATCGATATATATATATATATATATATATATATATATATATATATATATATATATATATAAATTAAAGAAAATTTTCAAAATTCAAAAATGTCGAATGCACATTTCGACATGAAATCTCTAATAGAGAATTCACATATCCTCAGCGACAGGATTTTATTTCAAAATGAAGAAAACATGGGATAAAAAAGGGACAAAATAAATAACGGTCAAGATTTGAAAAAAATACGTCACAAAAATTCTTTTAAGATCAGTCTGTTTTTGGTTGGTTCTTTGTAAGTGAAGGTAATATTCTGCCCAGTCGAAAGTGACATGATCGCCCAAGCGTGTATCCCGTATGGCACTTCACTGACTGCAGGGTTGGAGGATTGGCATGTTTAACTTGATAGACAAAAATATTTAAGGAATTGGGAAGGTCGTTAAGTTGAGAACTGGGTTAAACAAAACTAAACAGGAATGGAAGGGGTGGAATATAAAGAGTGTATAGAGAAAATGTAAGGGAAAGAAGGAAAAGGAGAGAATATCAAATATCAAATAGAAAATGCTCGATACGTGTCCAATACGTTTAAGGTATATTTAGGGTAAAAATAAATTTAGATATAAGATTTTTTTAAAAAAAAATTAATTTAGTTTATCTAATTAAAAATATTTTTAGGTACAGACGCGCTAAATAACAATTACAGAAAATTTTAAATATAGAATTATTAAATATATATGTGCTAACAAAGGAAAAAGGGGGTTTTATAAAGATAGACAATTAAAGGAAATTGGGCGAGGAAGGTAGAGGGGTTAAAATACTTTTTAAAGTTAAAATTAAAAATAGAAATTAAATTAGTTTATCCAAATCATTTAACTTATATTTATATTCTAAAATTTAAAATTCGGGAAATTAAATTTTAAATTTAAGTATTCAAAATATTTGTCTTATGGCGGCACTTATATATATATATATATATATACTGTGTCGTTGCAGGCAAAATCTGGTTTCCATTATATACTAATCCCTTGCATGTCTGGTCCAAGATCATCAAGTAACAACAAGAAATCCTTCTTTGGCTCATCCGAAATCACCAGCAAAACGTAGGCGGAATAGACCGAAGATCAGGAAGGTTGGCTGGACTGAGCCAATGATTTTGATATAGAAGATGAAAAAAAGAAATTTCAGCCTCATGTCGCATGCACTTTTAGTTTGTGTTGTCTGCAACCACTCAAGTTCTGTAATGTTTCTTTTTCTATCCACTTAATCAAAATGGAATTTATCTTTTATGACCGAATACACAATTCCTTACAAAGAATTATATAAGAAAAAAATCAAAATCATAACTTTTTAGGATTATCTTTTTTGCTTAGACATAATTGAAAAGAAATGACGGAGAATTTCTACTGTATGTGGTCTATGTAATGATTAAGAATGCTGTTATCAAAATAAATCACATCCATTCTTGAATTCGATTTCAATTTTTTATTTTGAGAGATGATTTTGTAGAATTTGTAAGACGTTCACTTTTGTATAACTGAAAATTGGTAAAATAAAAGTTCAAATAAATAACGAAAGAAAAAAAAAGCATTAAAACTTGCAGTCTTAACAGAAAGGAAATGCTGTGTCATTGACACGCGATGTGATAAAGGATGTCACGCGTGAAGCAATCACGGAAAGAAAAGAATAAAGAACTATGAATTTAAAAATAATTCAATGAATTGGGAAACAGAAATGAGAATTTAACGGAATTTACGCGCAAGAAAGTTGATCAAATCCCGGATGAATCCACTCATGTGGAATTGTCAGAAAATAGTTCTGTCCTGTTCTTAAAGGTTGTCGAGTGTCTTGGCAATTGAATAATTCTTGTTCAAAGGAGTTTCACATCACGATGGCTTTAGAAATTATAGAAATGACAGCGAGTACGATCCCTTTTTGTTTAGAAAAAATAAAAAGAAAGATGGAGCATTTTTAAGTTCGGTTGTATTATCTTATATTAATAATTAAAAATAGCAGCTAATGATAATGCTAATAGCAATTAGGAAACCTAAGAAAATATTCAGCACTCTTTTATCCAAAAGCCAGTTTTACTCCATCTACGCTTTTCTCTCTCCTTGGTCATTAAGCGTAAGACATAATGTAGCATCAGTTTTACTCATCTCTAACAGTAATAATAATATAAGAATTTTCCATATAAAAAATTAGGCATTCATTGTACAAGAAGCCAGTGACACTCGACATTAATTTTGAGTCACATCTAGTTTATCGGGCTTGGACTAATCTTAATTTGTATTCCGGATCCCCACTAGGAATGGTAATATCAGTCGGTAAGCGGAACATGGGAAGTAATATTTATTCTCCCCTTTCTATTTCTCCAATTTATCCCACGATTATAAACATTGTTATATCTGTGATATAATAATACCGTAATTCACCAACTTAAAACAATGGCGGAAATGAAAAGAAATGACAAAATACTTTGTTCGCATAGTAAAATTTGTATTAGGAATACATACAAGCAGAAATATATATATATATATTTATATATACTCTCACATACGTAATATTTGCATAAGGAATACACACACACACACGCGCGCACACACACACACACATATATATATATATTGTCGTTCTCACATATGTATATATATATATATATATATGTGTATTTACACTCTCACAAAAACATTAGCTACTCTAGCATCTTTGTAACGCTCAATACTCTAATGAATTAGAGCACTTAGCTACTGGCGTATGATACATCATACGCTAAAAGTCTGCCTTCTTCTGCTGATCGCCTATAGCTCAGAAGTAGAATTGCCGACTAACGCTATTTCAGTCGGGTTTCAATCCTGGGTTAAAAAACAATCGGATGTCCTACCGTACTGATGAGCTGTGATACACCGAAACTGATCTGTCTGTGGACGAAGAAAATTTTAAAAACAGTTTCCTCTTCTGCTCCATGCGTGACTCTTCAGAAATGAATTGAGTTCTTTCGGTGACTGGCGTGTGTATACAGTGCTTATATACAACACGTTCAAATTTCTCTTCTCTGATTTCATGCGTCGATGGCTAAGGGAGTAGCGACTCCGACTGACACCAAATCGGTCGAGTTTCGATCTCGGTCAGAAACAAGTGAATGTGTTTAGCGACACTGATGAGCTGTGATACAGCAAAACAGGCTTGTATGTGGATGACATATATATATATATATATATATATATATATATATATGATTCACGTGAAAAATAATATGTCACATAGATCTACACGGAAAAGCAGAGTATATGGAAAATAATGAAACTTTGGAATCCCGGTTCAAACAAAATGAATTCATCTATATCATAGGCGAGGGTATGTTCCACAAGCGGAAATAAGCCAGTATTTAGAATAGCGAGCTGGCGTCTCTTTATAAATTAGTGAAATATATATTACTAAGGAAACGTAAAATTGTAAGCTAATGGTGAAGCAGATTTATCGTCCGCCCAAGCCAAGGTGAGTTTAAAGAAGTCAACCTTTAGCTGCTGAAAACAAACTGAAGATTTCACTTCCCTTTTCCTCAGTGTATGTCATAACGTCACTGAACCGTCTTTCATGTGGTCTACGGAACTTATATAAATCGAAGTGGGTGTACAATAATCGCCGTTTGTAACCGTATAAGCCCTTACCTTATAAGGGAATATTTAGCATACATTACCTAATCTGATAATAATATTCTCGCTTTATATTCGTAAACTCTTTTTTCAGGAAGATAGATTTTTTTCTATTTTGTTAAATGTTATCGTTTTTGTTATTTATTATCTGAGATGTTGCGTAGCTGTGTTAAAATAATATGAACCTTAAAATGTCTGTAAACAATGTCCCTAAAATATGAAGTTGTCGCTTCAATTGTTCACTCCGTCTCTACATCTACTCCACCACCACGTCCCCTTTAAAGCGATTAAATGTTCTTGTATACATTTCTTTATTTAAATATGTTGATGATTGTCGATTTATTATTGTGAAAACACATTCAATATTATGAGAGAAGATAAGTCGGATTAATAGTTGTCGTTCCAGTGGTGATGGGGAAATGCATTTTCTTCTTAACTATTTGTTTAACAATGTATCAGCGTTTTGAATTTTTCGTTATTTATTCACCCGGATAATTGCTCCACCCATTTCAGTTGTTGCGGTTATCAAATTATGTGGTTTCTGTAACATGGTTTTGTTATTTTTGATCATGCAGGGCGAGTACAGAAAGTTTCAAGAATGATGAACCGCGCTAAGAGCAACAGACGTTATTCTTGCGAAATTGTTACTTATAATTTTTTTTTTAATCATTTCACCCCGAGCTAGGCGGAAACGCCACTGATGTACAGGGGGCTACATAAATGTAAAAAGATTAATTAGAAAAGAGTGAGGAGTACAAACTAGTTAAAAAGGAACAATAGAAAGCTGAGAAAGCAGGGGTGATGACAGATACATAGGTGGAGAGAAAGGGAGGGTTATACAGGGGTGGAGAGAGAGCTAGAGTCCAGTGGTTAGTAGATGAGTATTGACTTTGCATTTAAATTTCTGGAGGTTGTAGCCGTCAGGAAAGCAAGAATACGGGAGCGAGTTCCACAGGCGGGAAGTGTGACAGAAGAAGCTGGAGGAGTAGAATTGTCGTCTGCATTTGGCTGACCTGACCTTGAATTGGGTGGGACCCAGATACCAGTCTGGTTGCACGAGTAAACACCTTTTGGGGAGGCATCAGTGACTTAAGTTCGTCTGAGCAGAAGCCATGAAAGTATTTATAGAACAGACAAAGGGAGGCCACATTTCGACGATGGGGAAGTGGCTGCAGTCCAACCGCCAGATCAGTACCTATCACATTACAGACTCTCATTTGGAGCCTGTCAAGAACACTGAGGAGAACGGCAGGGGCACCTGACCATAAATGGCAGCAGTACTCTATGCACGGACGGATGGTTGACTTGTATATATGCAGGATGGATTCAGGTAGAAAAAACATCCTGGATCGACATAGTGACCCAACCTTCTTAGCAGTAGATTTTGCTATGGATTCAATATAGTGGTTCCATTTGAGGTCTGAGGACAGGGTAAGTCCGAGGAGGCGTAGAGTATTACTCTCCGGTAGAATCGCTTGGTCCATGCTTGTGGGAGGCAGGAGAGGTTGCCTGTAATGGTTGACGGACAACAGCTTGGTCTTAGATGATAGTGTTTTTATGCAGCTGTGTGTATACATATTTACGAATACATTTAGTGCATACATGCCGGCCTTATGAACGTCTGAATACGCCTAGGATATTTAAGAAAATGTTAAGAATATTTATGTTAATGATTTGTAGCCCAGTTTTTACGGAATTTTTTCTTTGATCCGTATTTTGGGAATGGAAATCTAATCAACCTTAAAATTTTATGTGATAAATATTACATTAAAACAAAGCAAAATAAAAGAGATAATGTTAAAAGAGGAATAACAGCGAATTTGAAGTCAGAACATAATCATTGATAACGCTCTTTTCCAATATGCGGAAATTAGCTCCTCTATTCTTAGTAGTTCATATAATGAAGCAATAATAGAATGATTAAATAGATCAACAATTATTTATAACTATTTATACTGGAGCTGGGGATGTGCGTTGTAGCGCAGTGGATATCGGTTCGGCACGAGAAATCGGAGAGCCGAGTTCGAATTCCAGTTGAATTCCTTGTATTCACTTACGTGCCAATACCCTTAGGAAAGGTATTAATCCGTCTATTCCTTCCAGTTATGGGTTAACTAACAGGACAGACTGGGTTCTATAGCCTGGTCGGCAACCAGTCTAACGCAGAAAGTAATGGCAACCTACTGCGGGATAATCTTCTGCCCGGTCAGTCATGTCTGTTTCGAGACATGATCGCCCAAGCCTGTATCACGTATGGCATTAACTGACTGATACTGGAGCTGATGCAGGCAATTACAAGTAAATCATAATAATAGTTGAAAATTTGAACTTTTATTTTTGGAATATGAGCTTTTTGAAACTCTTTCTAAGTATTTGTTTTAAAATAATTTTCTCATCAACTGCTATATTTCTTAGTCACAACGTGTAGTAAGTTGTTGTGTTGGCAGAAATACTACTTAATATGTCATGGCTCATCAGGGCGTATTATGGACTTCCACTTACCTCAATTCCTTGTCGTTCTCAGCATTTTACACTCGGTGTCTCTCTTCAACACCGCTCAAACAACCACCTACTGATGTCTGTCAGGTACATTTTGTGTTGATTTACTTGTCTCCCTTTCTCTCCCTCAAATCTATAAATATTTGAATCTACAAAATCTCCGTCCTCATCACGTGTCCCAGAAATCTTAGTTGTTTCTATCTCATGATAAATGTAAGTTTCTGTAGCTTTTATCTTGTGGAGTGGTATGTCTAAGAACAATGCTCTTTCTTTCTTTCTTTCTTTCTTTCTTCTTCTTCTTAACTCGCTAACGATACTCTCCTTCAGCAACCGAAAGCCAAATACCTGAATGCCAAATTTGGGCTCTGCTTATCTCTCTCGTGACGAACACGATTTGCGTTGTAGTACAGTGGATATCGGCTCGGAACGAGAAACTGGGTAGCCGAGTTCGAATTCCAGTTGAATCCATTGTATTCACTTACGCGCAAATACCCTTGGGAAAGGTATTAATCCGTCTCTTCCTTCCAGTTATGGGTTAAATAGCAGGACAGATTGGGTTCTATAGCCTTGGTCGGCAACCAGTCTACCGCAGAAAGTAATGGCAACCTACTGCGGGATAATCTTCTGCCCAGTCAGTCATGTCTCTTTCGAGACATGATCGCCCAAGCGTGTATCACGTATGGCACTTTAACTGACTGAGCCTCTATTACCGTTCTCCCGCGTAAGCGCACAGTCATTCCAGGCTTTACCTCCATGTTAATTGCACACGTTCTGCGGTTCCACAAGACGCAGGCAATCATAAGCTTCTTCCTTCGTCTACGACAGTGTTAACTGCGGTCTCCTTTTTGTTTGCAACATCTTCAAAACCTCGTTGTTGCTCGTATCTTCAGTCAGTGATATTCTCCGCATTCTTCTGCAGAACTACATTTCTGCTTCTTTTTGTTTCTTCTTTATCTTTGAGGAGATCATCTCTCATTCGCGGATAAATTAGAAGACAAATATTACATAAAAGTCAAGCAAGCTTTTGTTTCTTTTCAATGAAATTTTCATGTTTCTCATTATTCTGATTAGCTTTTGAAATGCTTCCCTGGCCATGCCAAAACCTCTTCGGATCTCGATGTGGCATTTTCAATTGGCTGATAAAACAATTCCCATATATTCAAATTTCTACACCTGCTTCGTTTTCGAATCAGCGACCTGTAGTTTGCATTTCCGATTCACACTTTTGCTGAGGAATATGCTTTCATACTTGAAGTCATTTATTTTCCGTGTCTTCCATCACATCACTATCCTCTGCGTATCTTATATTCTTAAGATTGTGGCTGTTAATGAAAAATCCTGGCAGGACTTTTAGCTCTCTCATGTTCTACATGCTGAATAATCTAATGAGAAGATGTTTTAAACTTCTTTCTATCTTTGTATATCTGTGGAATTCGAGTCTTGTCCACATGCAGACGGTTTGCTGCCTGTACAGTTTTTTGAATATTCTAAATTTTTTCCGAAAATATTGAAGTTACTGAGCATGTCTAACAAATCATTGCGACGTAATTTATTGGGTGCTTTTCTGTAGTCTATAAGAGGCAGTTACATGTTTCTCTGCTTTTGCATTGCTCCTTCTGATAACATTCTAAGCATAAATATTGCGTTCCTTGTTCCGGTGTTTTTGACAAAACTGCACTGTTATTGTCCAATCTTTGATCCTATTCTGCTGCGCAATCTGTTAATCAGAATCAGGATGATGAGTTATGGTGCTGTCGTGAGGAAGAATGACACGAAAAGAAGGTAAGTTGAACTGGTATATTAGAAAAAACAGAAAACATATACAAAATAAGAGTGTTATTACTCAGTAAATAGAAGTATCCGTCCGAACTCTCAAATTATACTACGTCACGACTGATTCACTCAGAACGTCTTGCAGTTAGCATATATGAAGAAGGGAATGTTCATTCTAATGTAGAGAGGGCATCATAAGAAATATGTGGAATATTGTGTTATTTGCTCGGTTGAATTCACATTCGTCTTTTGCTTTCTTGTAAATAGCTCTATGAAAATTAATTTGATTCGGTCCTCTAGTATATTGCCACACGTGTATATATCATTGATTATTTCTGTGAATCTGTCTGCACCCATGTGCTATAACTAATCCCATAAATTGCTATAATAAATTATTTAAAGATTTAATGACAATGACAGAAATGTTAAACCCTATGATAGAAAGAAAACTATTAAATGCGAAAGATAAACGAAAATATCATAATATCTATATATTTTATTGGTTAATTCATATAGATATATATGGTCCTTGAACTTACACCCGGCCTCGAATGAAATGCGTATATTCATGCCACTGCAAAAGATGCTGGAAAATCTCTACGAAACATGATTCATTGCATGGCTCTAGAAAATACATAACTAATATTACCTTGGTCTTTTTTGTATAAGGTTTATCTCATTCAGCATTGGTTGTGATGCATTATAACCCGCTTTTCATTATTTAACTCAAACCAGATCTCGGCGTGGTCATTTTAGTCGGAGTCGTTGTCAGCTTTTTCGGCGGCGGCAACGACAAAGGCAAACGGTTAGACGGCAAACGCCGGACGACGTGAAGTAGCAGCCGGTAACGGTGCGTTAGGTTAGACAGACAATACCTAAATTACACGACAGGCTGCCTGTTTTCTAGTTCAAGGAAATCCGAGTTTCATTTCACGGTCAAAAATGGGTACATTTTGCGCCATCGACGCATCGCGGTAATTGTGGCAGCGGCGGTGGAGTCCTCTTTTCGAACTGTTATGGACTGCGAACACGGAGAGGCGGACGAAATGATGCCACTAGTTGTTTGACAACTTCCATCTTCCACCGCGTTAGGACGATTATTGGTTCGGTGGGCAAGCGTGCGCACGAGCAATTGAAGACACGGAGGCAGTAATGGAGGAGGGGGAGGAGGCAGCGGCGGCATGTAACCGTTACGCCCTGCAAACAAGGGAAGAGGGACGTATCGACACTTCTAGTCGTCCGATAACCAGTTTCCACTGCGTGAGACGGACAGAACTCGGGGGAAGGTTATCGGCGGAGGGCCAGCGCACGAGCAACAATGGAAGACACGGCGGTAGCGTCAGAGGAGGCTCGTATTTTTTTTTAATTTTTCGCAAATCAAATTCTAGAAAAACAAGTTTAAAATTATTTCCATTAATACAAAAAACGCTAGATGAAAAGTGTGGCATCAACAGAGTAGTCTTTCGAAAAAGATTAAATATTGAATTGATACGTGTGGTAGATTTCTTTGTATAGCACCAGTCCAAATACTTTGTAATGAAACCTATTAAATGTGATAAAAATTACTCCACCATTTCAGGTGATACGATGTTATATATTAAACATTGTAAATCAGTTAAACGGAAAAAAATATTTCTATCAGTTCTTTCATTTAAGAGAAAAATATACTTTTATCAATCCGACGAGAAATGTTGAAATGGATTCATAAAAAATATATTGAAATTAGTAAAATTGAAATTCACTGAATTGAATTTAAGACGATATTTCTGTGTAGAAACAAATGTATGTTGTAGGCATCATTAAATTATATTTAGCAAAACACTTACCGGCGAATGATCTGCATTAATAATTAACACATCTTCTTTTTCTCATGTGCCATATCTCTTCAGGACGTAGGCGATCATGGACTTCCACTTGGCTATGTCTCTTGTCACTCTCAATATTTATCCTCTTGATATTTCGCTGAAACTCTGCGACATCATCCATTTGCTCAGGCCCATTAAGTAAGTCCCACGCTGCATTTCCATTGTTTCTCTTTCCTTCTATCCGTCCTGTGAGTGTTAAATTTTCAAGGCCCTCTTTCCTCATTACGTATCCCAGGAACCTCATTTGTCCCTTCTTGATGTTAATTTTAGTTTTCTTTTCGTTTGCATCCTCTCCATGACTTCGTGGTTGCTCATGTGCTCTGTCCATCGTATACTCATCATCCTTCTGTAAAACCACATTTCTGCTGCCTGAAGCATCTCCTTCATCCTTTAAATCGTCCAATGTTAACAGAACCATATATCTAAATGCAATGTAATGTGCTATGTCTTATGATTTAACGTGATTTTATTAAGTGTGGGTTGTTTTGATTTAATGTATATGGCCTCCAATATCTGAAGGTTCTTTTCACCGTGTATTATTGTCTTGTATTTAAATCTATGGTTCTGTTAATATTTCGAGCTCTCTCGCGGTGTGACATCATAGAAACACATTAAAATTTACGAAATGTGTTTACTATTTGGTAACTGTTATCGCTGTTTAGCAAAGTTTTATGTCAACACAAAATAAAATCTTACTTGATGGTGAATGTTTTTATGTTAACTGCCTTGTAAACTCTCTGAAGATGACTCATGTGTGCTGAAAGCTTAGAACCAACTTAATAAAAATAATTCAAATGTTGGAAAATGTTTGTCTTTATGCTTACCTAAAATTAAAGACACAATACGATGTTTAGAATGGCTTTTGATTAAATATAATAGACAATCATTGTTTGTTATGTTTAACAATATATATATATATATAGTGCGATGTGTAAATTGTCACGACTTTACATATTAAAATTTTCCCATTCGCGTTGTTTGTTTGAGATTTTGGTACCGATAGCACAGTATTCAGAAGACGTCGGTCAAGTATAAAGCGAAGTAGGAAGCTTTTTCCAGTGATCACTAGTGATGGCAATTTTATGCTTCCATTCATCTTACACGTAGGCCTACATCAAATACTTTAAGGAGATAGTGCTGCCACAGCCCAGAGATTGCTTGCTAAAATGCAATATGTCTGGTCACACAAGCATGGGAAACAGTCATTTTTTTCGACCACATCACCATTACAACTGGTGACCTAATTCCATAGAAAGCAATCCTCTTGTTTGCGTGTGTGCCGCAATTGAACGTGATACCAAAAGAGAACTTCTTGTAATACTTGTAAAGATGAACTGAATGCGAGGATTATAGCAGCTTTCTCCAACTTGAAAACGATGACCGCCCAGAAGAGATGCAGAAGATTCCGAAGTCATCTGGAGGCCATAGTTCCAGCCAATTGCGATTTTATTGAATAAATTATTTTTATATAGCATTTAAAGATAGTTTGGTGAATATATTTGTTGGAATGCGTTATTCTTGCGTAATTTAGAAGACAATTCTTCCATTAAAGCCCGCCCAGAAGAGATGCAGATGATTCCGAAGTCATCTGGAGGCCATAGTTCAAGCCAACTGGGATTTTATGGAATAAATTATTTATATAGTATTTAGAGATAATTTGGTGTATATATTTGCTATAATGAGATTAATTTTGCGTAATTTAGAAGACAATTTTTCCATTTCAAACTGAACATTTGTTAAACGAGGTTTAACAGTTATTTTAATGGTTCGTCATTTAGACGACAATTAAAACATCAGTCAGTCAGTAAAGTGCAATATGTGATACACGCTTGGGCGATTATATCTCGAAAGAGACATGACTGACTGGGCAGAAGATTATCTCGCAGTAGGTTGCCATTGCTTTCAGCGGTAGACTGGTTGCAGACTAAGGCACTCGAACCCAATCTGTCCTGTTATTTAACCCATAGCTGGAAGGAATAGGCGGATTAATACCTTTCCCAAAGGGAATTTGCACGTAAGTGAAGGCAATGAATATCAGCTGGAATTCGAACTCGGCTCCCCGATTTCTCGTTCCGATCCGATATCCAATGCACCACAACGCACACTACAACATCACACATTGTATTATCGCGAACTTTTGAACCAATATATTAACTAAGTAATTTTGAATATTTTTATGTTACTGAAACTACCAATCTATATATTTTACTTAATAGATCTCTTTGTTATGATTTTTTTATATTCGCACTTGCATGTCAGATGCCAATAAACGAAATTGATTTGGCCTGTGGGCAGAATTTTCAAGATTAAGGCGTAAATCGATTCGACATTTTACAAAAAACTGTGGCAGAAAAATTAAAGAATATTTATGAACTCGTCGGAAATTACCTTAAAATTTCTGGAGAATGCGGCATTTGATTATGAATCGAGGTGAAAGAGGACTGCGTTAAGGTAAAAATGCTTTCAAATCCGTCGGTCAAATGGGCGGAGATGTTCAGTGAGGTTAAAGACTCACGAAATGAACAGAAGAAAGTGAATTATAAATAACACCAACAGTAAAGTAAAACGAACAAGTGAACCTGAAGTTGAAAGGGAGGAAATGAAATATCGTTAGTTAGATGAAAATTATTCGAAAACGACGTCTGTTTCTGATCGATGGAGTGCCGTAGCTATGTAAGTAGGTAATATGAGGAAATCTCCTTGCCTTAAAGAATATATAAACTTTTGAGAAAGATTTTAAAATGGTTGAAAGACAGAGGCTTCGTTAGTAACTTTTGCATTACTATAACGATCAACGCTTCAAATCTACAAACCATATGTTCTTCAGAATAAATTTTTGAGTAAATGATTCGTAAGCAAAATACAAGATTTAGAAACGTGAACAGAAATTTCCTATAGGTCTTGCTGAATCAACAATGCAAAATGATTAATATAAAAGATCGCTTGTTGAAAAAAAACACCTGTAAGTTTAATAATCAATGTCGACTATCTTCCTTTCCTTATTTTCTCAAATACGTAAGCTTTCATTTCATTTCATTAAATTCTACATTGGTAATTAAATAACCAATATGCGAGGTCAGGTGAACAGTTATAATGTCACAGGAAAATGGCACCTGTAAAAATGGCAGAATTAGAAAAATTGGAAAAAATGTACAATAAAAAATAATGTTTAAACCGCTTAAGATTAGACAGTATCTACATGATTCGGACTATTGTTCCCATCTTTGTTGCCATTTGTACGATGTTCCGGCTGTTGTACACTCCGGTCTTCTTCAGGTTCTAGGAATTCTGAACCGAACACTTTATTACAATCACTGGGGTATAGGAAATTCGTTCCTTGTTTAGAATTGCCCTTTCTGGTAGTCATGTGTTATCTCTCTCTAACCCTATAATTTAATTGTTCACCACTGCTGTAGCCTGATATCGAACTCACAACACTTTCTATCCATTCACAGGAACTAACCAACGTCTATATCTACTGGGCCATGTGTCCTGAAGAAATACAGACAAGTATATGTTTAAATTAAATTTTTACTCATAAGAAACTCTTTGTCTGTTTATTTACTTCTTTCTCAGTGTGCCCGTCAAATAGACACCATTGACGACTGTTGCTCTACAACAAACCCATGATAGAAATTTATGAGCGTTGTTGTGCATATCGGTCCGGAAGTTTAAATTGGAGAACCGAGTTCCAATTCCTGTCGAATTCGTTGCAATTACCCTTGAGAAAAGTATTAATCCCTCTTCTCCATCCATCTATGAGTTAAATAGCAGTATAGATTGGATTATGTAGACTTGGTTGGCAATCAGTCGACGGCAGAAGGAAATGGCAACCTGCTCCGAGAAAATATAATCTTTTGCCTCTTCAATGTATTTTTCTATACATGATCACCCAAGGGTACATCACGTATGGCACTTAACTTACTGATCTAATGTACTTTGGAATTTAAAACAATGTATCAAACATATATGACAACGAAGGCTGGAAGGACATATTTTTCCATTTTTTTCCAACACTAATCTATCATGAAACTTATAAGAATATTTCAGCAGGCAAAGGTTGTTATGACTGCACTGATAACAAGGAATTCATTTGGTAAACCACCCAGGAAGAATGCAAAGAAATGTTATGTTTATTTAAACAAAGACTAAATAATTAATGCACTCTCTATACAAAATGAAGAAAAAATTTTAATCAAATGTTTCGTGCGCTTAGTCACAACATGGTACTAAGTTATCAAGTTTCATTTTAAAAGATCACAAAAACCGTTGTATTAATAAACATTTTTGGTTTTATTATAATTGCTTTTCATAAATTCGAATGTAAAAATATATGAATGAATTAAATTAAATTGCTTCTTCCTTTTTTGCTGAAACTGAAATATAAATAAAGTGTATGCTACAATATCCTTATGTTTATCTATTTTTCAATTTTTGCCATTTGTACTTAAAATCGCACGATCAACCTCCATCAATATAACATCTAATGTTTTATTTTATATCAATTAAATGATATTTCGTTCAATATATTTACATCTTGGAATCTTGTCGATCAGTTAGCGTAGAAGGATAAACAATAATCCATATCTAAAGATCAAATAAATCGCCTAAACATAAAATATGTAATTATTAATTGCTGAAAATTACCTTTATATTTAAAGATAAACAGAAAGCATACACATATGTACATGTTATTAAAGAACAGGAGGGTTACTTTTAAAAGTGGAAAATTAACAGTTATAGATAAATACCATAAATTAATAGAAAATAAAGAACTTTTATGACAGGTTTCTGAAGAACATTACATATTTTTTTGTTTATGAGCCGTGTCTCTTCATGTAATTGTCGGACATGGTTCACTAGTAGTCATGATCAAAATAGATCTGTGCAAGTTGTCTTCATCTAATATCTTGGTAGGGACATTTCAAAACCACAGACTCAACACCGACCAACATATGATGATTCAATATATACTGGAGCACTGAGGAAAATTAATACAAGCAAAAGAAAAGTCGTAAGAGTTCTGCTCTAGATGCTTTAAATCTTCAAGTATTAGTGTTTCTGCTCGAATACAATATTTTCATTCCAGAAATAGGATGAGAAGAAAATATTTTCTTCGGCAATAATAGCTTAGAATTAAACACATATGACTGTCCTACAAATAACACAAACGGTGGAAGGATAGATTTTTCCATCATTTTTTTCTATTAACACTAATTTATATGGAGATTCACAAGAATGATTAAAAAAGATAAGGTTTCTTCGACTGCAATGAGAACACGGGACTCATTTGTTAAAAACCTCAGGAAGAAAACAAAGCAATATATGCTTATTTACAACAAAGACTAAATAATATATGTATTTTCTACAGAAAAGGAAGCGAATTTTGAATAAATATTTCGAGAACTTCGTCACAACATTAGATTATATTTATTCAATTTTACTTTTAAGGTTAAAAAGAGATGTTTCTCATATCTATGCATATTTGATTTAACTTTTTTAAGTGTTTTTTTATAAATTTAAACGTAAAATATATGAATAGGTTAAAGTAAAGCAATCGTTTTTGCCAATAGTGATATATATATATATATATATATATATATATATATATATATATATATCAACTGTATACTACAATAACCTTATTTGTTTTTTTTTGGGGGGGGGGTTGCCATTTGTGTTATTTTTACCTAAATTCGCAAGATGAACCTCCAGCAATATAACATCTAACTTTTATATTGTAACAATGAAAAGATCTTCCGTCCAAGAAATTTACATCTACAAATCTTACCGACCAGTAAAAGTAGAGAATAAATAATAATCGATAACTACAGGTAAACTATTCCGATTAAATAAATCGCCTAAACGTAAAACTTGTAACCATTAAATGCTAAAAACTTACCTGCTAATCGGCGCTGATTTGGAGGTCGGTCTTAGTCCCTACTATCTCTGTCTGTATTTTATCAGCCATCCATTTACACAAAATTGTTGGGAAAACCGACAGAGTATATTTCTCAGCAAGATTTTCTTGCTAAATCCATTACGAGTATGTATTGAGTTCGGTCCTCAATAGGTGTCCCATAATTTGGGCCTTGCTCCCCATCTAAGCTACGTTAAAAAAATCACAATTTACAAAATTTCCTAAGGTAAGAATAATTCGGATAAGTACTAATTATTTTTCGTCTGACTCTTTTCTATGTGGTGTGTCGTTTCAGATGTGGGCAATCATGGCTCCCCGAAATCCCTATTATTTTTACATCTGAATAATGTATTTTAGCAATACCTCTTTTCCTTTAAGCTTTTCAACAAAATTGTTAATAAGTAAACCGCTGCTTTCTTTTACCCTTGTCTGTGGTGCGGATGCTTTTTGTGGGGCAGTGGATTTCGACTCAGAACGAGAGATCGAGGTATCGATTTAGACTCCCAGTTGATTTCTTTGCATTCATTTGGGAAAGTTATTCATCCGTTTTTTCCCCCAGTTATGTGTTAAATAGTAAGACAGATTAGGTTGTATAGCCTTGGCTGGCAACCAGTTTACTGCAAAAAGCAATGGCAATCTAGTGCGGGATAATCTAAAGTCCAGTAAGTTATGTCATGTATGCCACTTACCTGACTGACCTGAGACTGCTGAAATCACGTGTCGAGTTTTGAACGCTCTTGAGATATCGATGATCAAAATTTTTACAAACTTTTCTCTCGAAATATTCGGTTTATTATTCGAAACGGTAAATAATGAGTCTTCATCAACGTCAGAGTTGGGCCAAAATGTGTTTGTTACTTTAGGGGATAATCAACCCGAAAAAATATTTTGACAACTGGCAGATCAGGAGTTTCATCCAAACAAAACCTATGAATATTGTTGGTTTTTTTTTACATAATTCTGACACTTTCTCCTTTCCAAAATTATAGAACATAGTATGTCTTTCAGACATTCATTTGTTGACAACTTTCAGAAACATCTGACTCGCAAATGGATGATTAAAGATTTCAGTTTAAGTCAAATTCTTAAATTTTACACAAGGTTCATTTTTTTATTTTATATTAACATTAAAAATCGGACATTAACTTTTGCAAAGATTTTATTACAATAAGAATACAATATTACCACAGATAAATGCTATTTAACAACAAGACTACAAAAATAATAATACAATAATTCAGTATCTCGGCTGGAAGCAAGTGAATGTGCCTTGGCACAATGATAACTGTAGTACAGCGAAACATCTTAATAAGTGGATGACTAATATATATATATATATATATATATATATATATATATATATATGGTTTAGGAAACAAAGATTCTTTTCTCATAAGCACACCGTTACTATCCCTAACGTAAGATTTCAGTTAGATATTTCCTGATAATATTGGTAACTGAAAGAAAAAAACGTAAACCCACTAGAAAATTGAAAAATTATTCATTTATAAAGTACTCCTAATATTCTGAGGACTAAATCTTAACCTGTGCTTGGTAGAAAATTTAGATAAAAACATCCTTGTCAGACATTATTTCTTAAACAACGTAACAAATTAATTAACATGTGTCTTCATCGGACAAGATTTAAGCCCGCATAAAATATTTTGATCCTTCCTTTAATTTATCGCTTTATTTTTAGCCGATATTATCTTTTATCAGTCAGTCAGTTAAGTACCATACGTTAAACACGCTTGAGCGTTCATGTTTGGAAAGAGACATGACTGACTGGGCAAAAGATTATCCCGCAGTTGGTTGCCATTGCTTTCTGCGGTAGAGTGGTTGCCGACCAAGGCTATAGAACCCAATCTATCCTGTTATTTAACCCATAACTGGAAGGAATAGACGGATTAATACCTTTCTCAAGGGTATTTGCGCGTAAGTGAATGCAATGAATATCAGCTGGGATTTGAACTCGGCTACCCGACTCCTCGTTCCGAGGCCTATATCCACTGTACCACAACGCACATCCATAGTGCTAAGTCTTGTCCTATGGACTCTCCCTCTTTGGCTATACGCTACATGCACATCTTTTATAGGTAAGAATTTAAATTTGGACATGAGATTCACTTAAGCTTACTCCAAGTTTAAATTTCACAGAGAAGCTGATGCAAAGCACTCTTAAAAAATGTTTTCTAGTATTATCCCTCTCTCACCTTGATGTGATTTTTCTAAACGACCTTCTTTGCTTATTTCTTTCTTTACTAAACTTTATTTTCGGTAGACAAGAATTTATTCACTTTACATTCGAGTACCTTAGTAACATGCTCAAAGAGCTATTTCCCCACCTAAAATTGTGAAAAATATATGTAATGATGTAGAACAAAACATGAAAATCCTACACAGTATGTCTCAGAATGTTTTTCTTAAACAGTCTCCATTGAAAATTTTAGAGGCAGAACTGGTTTAGAGACAATTGCTTTAATTGTCCAGATGGTCAAGTACTGTTATCTCGAACACATATGCAGAATGATTTCAAACTCACTGATAAGGACAACCCTCCGCTGAATATCACAGAGTAAGAATTACCTAGGTAGACGAAAAGATCTCATAGGACAAGACTTAGCAATGGAAACGGCTCCAATAGCTGATAGATATATTTGTATTTTCTCTTTTTATCATCCGAATTATTAGTCGGTACGGAAAGAAATGACTGCTTAGCAGAGCTGATACTATGTTAATGTTTAGAATTGTTTTTCTTGTTTGTCGTTTCCCTGCGCCTTGATGCTTTTTTCTGATACCTAACCGAGTGCTGTGAACCTTCTTTTTCGGACCTTAATACCTGGGTTCGATGTCACTATGGTCGATTTGTCAGGAAGGTGTTTTTTGAAGTTATCGATATGGTATATTTCTACATCACTTACGATATTGGGTCATCAGAGTATGGAAGAAAGTCATAAAACTGGGACTGCTGGTGAGGATTTAACTCACCACGATTGTAAAATTTGTTTGCTCATGTTGAATCTGGAACGTGCGAAAACCCACACAGACACACACACGCAACCTCTCATATGCTCACATTATTTGATGCTACAGAAAAATATTTATCTTTACGCGCTTTAACTAATTTGACCAAATATTAAATATATTTTTAGAATCTTTTCTTGAGTGAGATTATAAATATTCAGCACCATCTTTC
Organism: Ascarosepion bandense; assembly: GCA_037127315.1. Taxonomy (NCBI): domain Eukaryota; kingdom Metazoa; phylum Mollusca; class Cephalopoda; order Sepiida; family Sepiidae; genus Ascarosepion; species Ascarosepion bandense. The sequence goes on along the minus strand of JBBBDQ010000980.1, from coordinate 2,276,438 downwards.
GTATATGTGTGCACATACAATCTTTTTTAAATAAGCAACTTAGAATTTAGGGTCTATTTGACTTTGTTAATTTTGAACAATAATTTGATTTTTGTTTAAATTTTTATGCTTTGATCGAATAAAAAAAGTTATTGCAATACCAGTCAGTTAAGTGTCATTTGTGATGCACTCTTGGGCGATCATGCCTCGAAACGGACATGATTGAGTGGGCAGAAGATTATCCCACACTAGTTCGCCATTACTTTCTGCAGTACGCTGGTTGCCTACCAAGGCTATAGGACCTAATCTGTCAATTATTCTACAGAAAAATGGATGGAAAAATGCAGATTAATAGCTTTCCCAAAGTTATTTACACGTAAGTGAATGGAGGGAATTAAACTGGAATTTTATCTCGGCTTTCCTATTTCTCGGTCAGAGCCGATATCCTCTGCACCACATGACCCTTAATCTAGATGTCTCCTCTCCATATTACTTATAATTTTCCTTTTCTTTTCTATCCTCTCCAGGAACTTGAAGTTGCTCTCACTTTTGGCCTCAACATCCACATCTCGGTTACTCCACATATTTCCTTGATCTTTGAAGGACAGACATCACATAGCAATACAGGATTTCTTTCCTTTTTTCCAACGAAATTTTCTTGCTTTCAATATTCGCACCAATACAGGTACCTCCCTGATTTGCCTGTCATAACGGTAAAACATTAGTGGAAATTTCTAGATAATGTCTCACCACTATGAAATGTACGTTTGCCTTAACATATATTAGCATATGTATTTTATTTTTTGGGCTCTAATTTCCCTCATGTCATAAATTTGTCTTGTACTTCCATAATTTATGACGATTGTTAATGATATGGAAATAAATTAGATTGTCTGAGAGAAGTAGGACATATATCGCGGAAACAACCAGGAATTATGAAAACAAGATATAAATAAGAAAAGATACGGTACCATAAGCAATATTTAGTATTATAAACAAGCGAGAATTGAATCATCAAAATGCTATGCGTAAGATTATACTAATAAGAAACTTGCTAATAAATTTAAGAATGGAAATAAAACGTCGAAGACTAGAGATAAGATAAAAAAGAAAAGACACAGAATTGAATCAAGATAATATTGTCGCTGTCGTATTTGATGAGAGAAAGGAATAAAAACAGAATTATTTCAGCTACAATTTAATAATAAACCAAAAAGTAATAATATTCTACAAGGTCAGATCAAAATGTATCGGGGCTGTTGCTATGGTAACTGAGCTATATAAAGGTAATGTTGCTTGGCAAAGATTGACCCTTGAATTCTGTCGCACATATACACTAAGTTATAATCGTTGATCTTTGCTGTCTTTTTTTAGCAGTGCTCGGAAAATTGTGTAGAATATGGACCTTGCCACATTTCTTCTTCAAAAATCCCAAATCTCAAACTAGAATACATGCTTTCCAATGGGAATAAAGTTATATGAATGTGACTGTTTAGCTGCTTGCTGGTCGCCAAAAAATAAATATGTGGGATGTTTTCATGAATGGAAGCGACACTATATAATTTGTTTTCCTTCAGGAGATTAAATCCAAAATACATATTCGTTGAAATACTCTTTTTATAGCACAACTCGATACTTTTTGTATAAACGATTTAGAAATATTCAAAGTATCAAAGAAAAGAGACAATATGTGTTTTTGCTATCCATCCTTCTTTATGGCTCTGAATATTTGTATATCACCATCATTCTTTATTCAGCTACCAATTGTTCTGTTGTATTTTATTCATATATCAAGAAGTACATTTGTGATTTTCCAGAAGAATCTTAACAATAACATGGATTGAGGACATGACCAATGGCAAAAAAAACAAAAAAAAAACACTTAAACTTGAAATTAAAAAAATAAACAAAAATTACTACATCATGTGGTGGATAGGAAATTAAGAATTAAAATCAACGTTCTTCTTCACTTTTACACAAATTCACAAAGACGTGTGAAATCCTGGCTTTTCATAAATAGACAAAGGATTGACAATGTGCTTAAAAAATGTCCAAACCGGATTTTGCAAGTACATATTAATTGGTTTTGTGACGAATGGAAAGCATTTGCAAGACTAAAGAGACTTAGCAGCCTAGTGCAAAAATCTGAATTACTATAAAGGTTTTAATCAGATCAGCGCCCGTCAGTTAGACAGGAGCAACAAAACAAAACAACTAAAATGTAATGATAGAAACTTCAAACACGACCCGGATATAGGTAGCGTCGCACTTGTTCCTCTTTCTCATTTCTCGTGTGCTGATTCATTTTGCTTCTTCTTCTCCATTCAAAGACATTTCCTATCAAACATACGCTCATACATAAAAACGTACGTACGTACGTATGCAAAAACTTTCCCACAAATTACTACAAAGAACATTATCTACACTCTTGATACTCTTAAATCATTACCAGTTTCTAATTGAACATTAATTTCTATGTATTCTTGTTATTCTTTTCTTTTAATACATTTCTATTTTAAAATCTAAAATGTATATTTCATACTTTCACACTAATTCACACATTCCAATCTCCAACCTGCTAACAATCTTCTGTTGAACACCTGATAATTCTAATGATTAGATTTCTGAATAGATCTGAAAGCAGTAGGGTGTTTGGTTATGTATGACAGAAGGCCGTATTAAGAAACTTAAACCATCTCAGCTACAAACACATAATGAGGAAATACGACAATGAGAGTTTGTTACTTACGTAATGAAGATAATATTAATAACTATCACTTGTAAATTATACGAGTTACCCGTCTACAGATAAGAAACAATTAGAATATATTGCAGCAATAGACATTACAAAATATACGAACGTATCCAAAACAACTTTTCAAAGAATACATTTTCAGAATAATGGTTAAAAAGAAAATTAAAATTGAGCCTCACTACACAGAACCGCATTGGCGTCAAAAACAATCTTAAGAATGAGGAAAATGAAATTATTTTTTTTTATTTCCGAATTTCATTATTTGCACTATTTATATTACGGCTATTATCCACATCTTTATTATTTATACGACAATCTTTTAACCGTGGTGTACTACGGCCATCTTCAGGAGTATATTGATTCGGTAACGTAGAGGGAATTTTGAACAGAGCTCTTTATTTATTCTACTGTTCGCATTCCTCTGGGAATATAATCTATTTCTCATTTTATTTGTCACGATTCATTTATCTCTCGTTCGTTTGAATGCAATACTCACTACCTTAGCCAAAGATTTAACGCACGACAAACATGTCCTCACATTCACAACCAACGCTTTTGCCCACTAGGCTATTGATTTAGTAAGCTAAGATATTCATTGCAACACATTCTGCGGTTGCTGTCATGTTTTGAGTGCTGCTGCTGCTGATAGCCATTGCTGATTGCTCTTGCGGTTAAAAACTTTTGCCATTTGTCTTTCTATTGTTATTATGTGCTAGGCCTACTAACATTTCCTATAGCTAGCATATGCTATTTCAATATTTATACAGCACCTAGTTTCCCGAAATTAAATGACGAGTTTAATTATCAAAATATACCATTCACTGATATTGTATCAAACTAATTTAACTGTCATCTCATATTTTAATCTTTTCACTTCAAACAAGACAGGACAGCCACTAGTGCGCAGTGGGGTACATTAATAGAAAAACTGGATACAATGTGTATCGAAGAAAGAATAAAAAATGAATGGGATCCAAGAAGATAGAAGAAGGAAACTGACGTTGCATTTCTATGTTTGGATAATGTAGCTATGAAGGACATATTTAAATAGAACGGACTTTCAAAATGCAGAATACGAGAAAAGAAACTATTCGAGTAGAAGTGTTTTGTAATTTCAGCAAATTTCTTACTTTAACAACTTCAAAAATAACCTACGGAATATGGCTGAATTCTTTGCACTATTCACAAGTGAAATAGCCGTTTTTGCTATTTAACCCCTAGATGGAGAGAGAAGAATCGGAGGATTATCTTTTGCAAGTGTATTTGCGCGGTAGTGAATGCAAGGAATTGAAGTCGAATTCTAACTAGTGTCACTGATTTCTTGTTCCGAGCCGATATCCACCTCACAACGAAGCGCATCCGATGATTGATAAGAATTGAAAAATGATTGATAAGCAAGAAGGAAAACGAAGGGCACACTCAGATAAAAAATATACTTTGTTCATAAAGATATTTTACAGTCTGTAATTATTTTTTAGTTATATTTCGCTATTTATATGCAACGTTAGGATTTCTGTCAGATGTTCATCAGACATAAGGACGATTATTACATGTTTGTAACTGTTTTTTCTATAGATTTCCATATCATTTCTTTTTCCGAGCTGATAAATATGCATTGTAAACTATCTGGACCTAGCAGCTCAATTCCAGTCATTTTCTCACCGAAGGGATGTAGCTCCCTTCTGTCTCTTCTACAAATATTTTCATGGAACTTAGTTCGCTGGAGCACAGTCTACACGAATATACTCGTTCAACCAGACAGGCAACCAGGTCTGAATCTTAAGAGTAAAACAATCAAATGCCGCCACCACCTCTACTCTAGCATCATAGTTTCTCGCACTTCCCGCTTTTGGACTCTATTTCGTATCCTTGTTTCCATGTTTGCTTTAACCGCCAAGTGTTTAAATGCAATATCAATTGTCATCTTTTATCCACTGAATCCTATCCTTCAATTATCCTTTACCAAAAACCCACTGTATATTGTTCTTCAAAATTTTTATTCTATTGAAACTTAACACTCTTCACACTTCTCTTACCCATTGGCTGATCTCCACCTGTAACCGGTCGCTATTTCTCTTTGCACCTAACTTTTCACACGCATCTTATGTAGTCTTCTTCGCACCAGTGGCAGTATTGCCTTGCTTTGTATAAAACAATTATATATATATATATATATATATATATATATATATATATATATATTCTTACTCCTGAGAATTGATATTTATTCCATTGTTTGTTTCTCTTTTGCAAATTACTTTTCGGTTTTAGCAATTTTTTAATTTTCTTTCAATTTGCCGTATATTTTTAAAATGTTTGTCAAATATATCTCATAAATCTTCAAATTTATTTTTATTTTTATATACCGTGTCATAGGTGAACATGGCTCAACATAATCTTCTGTCTTTTGTCCCTCTTATATTTTGACTTATTTTCTCTCTGCTAGAGCTTGTCCTGCTATACATTTACTCAACTTCACCAACAGTTTATACGTTGTTTTTCGCTTACTTTCTATATGTCTTGTGAGTAACATTTTCTAAGCCGATTTTATTTATTAAGTGCCCAAGAAAAATCCACTGTCTCTTTCTGATATTAAGTATACGTTATCATTTTCTTTCCCTTCAATCGAAAACCTGGTCCTTTCTCACACGTTCATTATCCTCATATTCTTTCTGTAGAACTCACCTTATAGCTGTTTAAGGATCATCCTTCATTTTCGATGAGATTGTATAGTTTTCAATGTTATATAGGAAGACAGATATCATATAACTCTTCAGTACTATTCTATTTGTTTCTGGCGAAGCTTGTTTCTGTTTATCTTTATCTGCTCAGTTTTTGAACAATATCTTTAGCTAACCCAATGCATCTCAGGTTTCGATTGTGGGGTACAGTTATATGTTCTGTCAGTGTATTTGAGAACAGAAAAAATAACTTAAAACGTGTTCTTGCATTCTGCACTGACACACGCGTATTGGAAACATTCACACTTTAATGTATGCAGTTATTGAATACACGCATATTCCTCGGCACACATGTGCTCGTGCGTGTTTAAGTAAGCATATTAGACTTTGCGAGATATTTTCTTTTGGAAATGATGCATGTCAGCAATTGCATTCCTATCAATTTCCTCTGCACTCAATATCGACTGTTAAGTAGAATGCTGTTTCTCATATGTCAAAATTTTCCTTTCATTTAATAATCTAACGGATATGGCACTACATAAAATGACTGCTCTTCACTTGAACATCAAAGAAAATTCCATACAAGACGCTCACGATGGAAAACTTAGCCGTTTCTTTTATTTTCCTGAACAGGCTTTCTAGTATACTTTTGAGAAAAAGATAACAAATGTAACTTACTTATTTTATTTTTTCCCGTTTGTTTTCAAGAACCTTGACAGTATTTATTTCGGTAAATTGTTATCCTAACTCGCTTTTTCATGATTAATGATGATTCTTACTTCCAAGGACAGCTCATGATTTTAAATAGAGTATGCTTCCAAGTGGCGTCAGATATGCGACTCCTTGTAAATTTTGAACATTAAACAAAACCAAACAAAAAAGAATCTGCTTGTAAAACATAATTCATCATTATGCAACAGTTAGGTGATCAAATGTAGATGCGAATGAAACACATCAAAAGAAACTTAGCCCCATTAAATTCTCTGTAAATAGCATTTGATTTAATCGATGTGCATATGAATCGGCGCGTAAACGTAAGTGCAATTAAACGGTATTATCCGAAATATGTTTGCGAAAATATGTTCCAATACTTCTAAGTGATACACAAAATCTTTTTTGAATATATATCTAAGCGTATAAAATTGTTTACTTAGTGGAATATCAACACTTCAGGAGTAATTAAATGCCGAAATCTAATTTTGGAGTGAGCATTATTAATTTCTTTTAAAATATATTTTACCGGTAATTTTTATTTTCAACAAGAATCTATTACTGAGAATATTATATATATTTTTAAAGAATTTTCTGAAAGTTATTATATATAACTATATTAATGCATATGTATTAACAATGGGTATTAAATGTTAATTAAATTTCTTGCACTTAATTGTTTCACTGAGAAAATATATGTTTATATATTATTAATGTCTTGATGCCAGTTTGTGGGAGTTAACTATTTTCTAATCTTTAGATCGTAAAAGGTGTTACAAAACTTGGGTCGGCGTGGACCGAGAAAGAGCAGAAAATAAGAGGTGACCAAATGCTCATCAAACACTCCCGATTCGTGACCTGCTACCAGAGTTAGTTTAACGTCATACCCATTATTGTTTTAGATATATATAAAGTGGGTGAATAAAATGACAGCGTTCGATCAAGAATTAATAAAGAACTCTTAAATTTATGTAAGACTCGAATCATTAAACATATATTACAAGATTACTTAAAATAGATATTACAAGAGGAACTAGTAACTGTAAAGCATTCCCAGATTATGGCTTAAAAAGAATTATATTTCAATAAACACAGATTTGCGTTGTATTGAAAAATATGTGGTAATGAAAAACAACATGAAATTCAACACTTTTTAAGAATTACCTACACAATATCTATTCGAAATCTTATCACCATCTTAGATGATTTCTTATCTCAATATTTTGGCCTTTATACAATCCGGGCTTCTACAGGTATATATTAATCAGAATAAACTATAGTGAATTTTGCACTAAACAGCAGATTTAATCTACTGTTCTTTTAAAAGACTCAACTCTAGATATATCGTCTAGTCATTATTATAGTTACAAAGTTTCATTTATTGCTCGCTTGTAACGCATTGTTCATTGCCTTTGGAGTAGATAGGTTCACCTGCCGTTTACCTCAAAACCTTCGCAGGGCATTTGAACACGAGTTAGTATTTATCACTTTTTGCTGTGAAAAGATAACAAATGTAACTTATTTATTTTATTTTTCGCCGTTTGTTTTCAAGAACATTGACAGTATTTATTTAAGGAAATTGTTATCCTAACTCGCTTTTACATGATTAATGATGATACTTACTTCCAAGGACTGCCCATGATTTTAAATACGGTATGCCTTCATGTGGCGTCAGATATGATACTACAAATTAAGTTTGAACATTAAACAAAACAAAAGGAAAACGGAATCGCTTTTACAACATAATTCATCATTATACAACGGTTAGGTGATCAAATGTAGATGAGTCTGAAACAAATCCAAAGAAAACGTAGTTCCGTCTAGCTCTCTGCAAATAACATTTAATTTAATTGATTGGTATATTTAGCGGCGCGCCAAGATAAGTGCACTTTTAACGGTATTATCCGTATTATATTTGCACGAATATGTTGCTTATAATTCTGAGTGATACATTTTTGATTGAGATTCTTTTTATAATATTTCCATTCCTTTTATTCGAAGTAGACCGTAATGTCTTAGAGAATATAAAGTGTTTAGGGTGAATTTCTGAAATAAAAATAAAATTTATTGTTGTAGCAAACCTTCAAAAATAGAATCTATCTATCTATCTATCTATCTATCTATCTATCTATCTATCTATCTATCTATCTATATATATATATATCATCTATCTATCTATCTATCTATCTATCTATCTATCTCATTCAGTAATGAATTAAAGCACTCCAAATACTGGCGTATGATGCATCATGAGCTAGAAGTCTGCCTCCGAACGCTCATAGCTCAAAGGAAGAATCGCTGACTGACGCCAATTCGGTCAGGTTTCATTTCTGGGTAAAAAGAAATCGGATGTCTAAACGTACTGATGAGCTGTGATACAGCAAAATAGATCTGTCTACGGATTACTATATTATAAATTATACTTTAGAACTTGTAAAATTGGTTATTTTGTTTCGACACTGAAAGAACAATATCTCATCAGGCAGTAAACGCTATTTTTTGAAGAGTTGGAAAATTCGCTTCTTTGTATTGGTAAATATTCTGTGCGCGGTAAAGGAGGTAGAGAAAATGAGAAATCATTATTGGGAATTGTGAAAGGGACATTGAACAAAAAGCCGAAAATGGATGAATTGGAGAGAGAGGGGGTTAAGTGAGGTGGTGAAAAATTCGTGAGAAACTAATCAGGTTTAGCATTAAAAAAGAATTATGGTTTTAAAATAAAGTAGGACATTTGATGACCTGGCGGTTGGGTTTAACAAAGATGAAGAAGTAAGAAAATGCATAGGGGGTGGACGGAGATAAGAGAAGATGGGCAAAATGTGTGTGTGTGTGTGTGTGTGTGTGTATTTCATTGAAAATGATAAAGATGTTGCGGTTAAATACAGTTTTTCATGTGGTGTGTTTTGTTTTCTTTTCTTTTTTTATTGTACAGGAGATTTTACACGAATTCGTGTAAAATCATCTGTACAATGAAGACGGAGCTGATGATGGCTCGCCTGAAAATGCCCAAACTTACCCTTTTACCAATGAAATAATGTGTCTGCCTAAATGTTTATTGTATATATATATATTACGTGCGACATCGCATTCAATTTGAACGTTGAAATAAACGCCTACATTCGAAAGTCGAGCCGTTGATATGCTAAACGCAATCGTGAGACTATGACGGTTCCGTTTAACATGAAACACTCTCGACTCTGCGTACTAAATGGCTATCCACTTTTATATTTACATACGCTCTATATCTATCTATAATATTGAGTCCATAAACATATCGAACATTAAAACTATATGTTATTTATATATATATATATATATATATATATGTGTGTGTGTGTGTGTGTGTGTGTGTGTGCGTGCGTGTGTGTGAAGACAGCATTTTTAGAATTCCGAGTTCTACGGTATTTACTTTTCAGAGAACTTGCTCAATACTGAAAATGTTTAGAGCCTAATATAATTCAATTTGTTTTTATTTAAAATTTATATAGTTATCATTCCTACACTGGAATATATGTTTCGAGATTTTACTTTGTCAGCAGGCAATATTGGTTTATTCTAAACAATAAAGTAACACGTAATGCTAGTTTATTATTTACAATAAAATAATTTTAAGTGATGACCAGGTAAATAACCTATACCTAACTACGATTTATCTACGCTTACATATATATATATATATATATATATATATATATATATAGAGAGAGAGAGAGAGAGAGAGAGAGAAATAGAGAGAGAAAGTGTCAGACATAGAATTTAAACTAACGCGAACACCTGAATATTATCTCCAGAGGAATGTTATTACATTTTCAGATATTTACATTTATCACCACCAAATATCGATGTAAAATTATTTTTCATGAGTGTCTAAACAATGTATCTTACTATCAGCACAACAAATTATGTTTTGCAAATAAAAATTATCTAAGTACCAAAATACACTCTAATGTTTTATGTGTGTAGTAAAACCAACTTTTAATAAAAACTGAACAATTGTATCAGGCTTTGAATATTGCTGTCACATCGAATGTAGTATATATGCAATGTATTCTTGAAAAATGCCAAGAAAGATTTGCAATATTATTGCCTCAGACTATAAATTTGGACGTTAGCCACTTTGACATTGCTGTAATACAGATTTCCTTACATTTTATTTCTATAAATATATTTATCGTAATTGTTCTGATGAATTTAAATTTATGGTACCTACTGTTCATGAATATAAGGGTATTACTAGATTGGAGGAAATATCTTATAATTTACAGTTGAAATGGCTAGATCTATGCTAATATTTCTTCTCCGGCATTTCATGCTTCACAGTTTAAATGCAGTGTAAAACGTTTTGTCCGTCTTCTCGACCCCTTTTTTTTATCGTACACTCCTCTTGAGTTACCGGTACTTCAGAGAGACTTTCTCCTATTTTCTCACACGTAAAATTCTCTTGCGAATGAGTGTTTTTGTTTTTGTTTTTGCTTGGGGTTAAATGATTAAAAGAAGTTGCGAAATATCTTCCTAATTATTAATTAAAATCTAATATATTTATTAAGCAACATTTGTGGTACAGTGGATATCAGCTCGGAACGAGAAACCGGGGAGCCGAGTTCGAATTCCAGTTGAATCCATTGTATTCATTTACGCGCAAATACCCTTCGGAAAGGTATTAATCCGTCTCTTCCTTCCAGTTATGGGTTAAATAGCAGGACAGATTGGGTTCTATAGCCTTGGTCGGCAACCAGTCTACCGCAGAAAGCAATGGCAACCTACTGCGGGATAATTTTCTGCCCAGTCAGTCATGTCTCTTTCGAGACATGATCGCACAAGCGTGTATCACGTATGGCACTTAACTGACTGATCTAGAGTTTCGCAGCGCTCATCTGTCTGTCATTTTTTATAATGTCTTGTTATTTTATCTGCATAGTAAAACCTTGTCATTCTACAAACTAATTACTCGTCCCTTCCTTTATTGCCTTTCAGAGATAAGAATGTCTTTTCTCTAATAATCTTCTTTAAATTACGGGAATAACGGTAATTGGAAAGTGCAATGTATATAGAAATATTTTAAGCCAATGAAAATCAGGATTAAAAGAAATGTATCAGTCAATCATCCATTAAATGTGAAAATATTACATGAAAGTAAAATTAGATATTGATATATTTATACGTCAATTTATGAATGATATGGTCTTTTTAAGAAAATAGTACAACCCTGCACCCATCTCAGTAATATGATGTTTTACTAAAAATATTAGTCTGGTGATATAAAGAAAATACTTCAGGTCTTTTATGATTTCCTTTGAAACCGTCCACTTTATGCAGAGCCGTTTCCATTATGAAACATTCATGAAAGCAACTTCTTAATATATCGGGAGCTACCACGTAGTATTATTTATATTTACATTATATAAGATCATGAAAATATATAGTTTGGCGAACCTAGAGAATGTTGGCATTGGCTAAAAAATACTAAGCACGCCGTGGCCGCTCAGGGAACATATAAGGTGTTGTGAGATGAACTCACTTTTCACATATTTTTTGTAAGCACTCTATTAAAAGCAGAAATGATCGAGAATGTTATAAATTGGTATACAGTCCTGTGTAGTAGTATTTTAATAAAGAAGTGTTCCGTTTAACAATACAGGGTATTTATATAGTGAATAGGCAGATAAGATTTTTACATATGTCCGTTTTAGTTGTTGCACGGCTTTATCAGATTGCGTTTATACACTAAAGGCAAACGAGTCACACAAACATTGCTGCAGTTAATCGTCGCGTTGCTGAAAAAGGATGCATGGGTCGGGGAACATCGAAATCTCTCGTAAATCTGACCAATAAAACACATTGTGCAGTTTGTTGGGGAGGATCCAATTATCTGCACAAGTAAAGTCCCCCTTGCATGTCATACAACTGAAAGTATTGCATACAGAATACTTCAAGTGATGCTTTGTACCCGTATCATTTACGACATGGGCTGAGTCTTTGCCGTCTGATCTACGGGAGAACGTTTGCTTTGAGTTTATTGCACAAACTACTAATGTATTGCTTCTCTTTTGTCTTTTTATAGGGATGAGTCAATACTTGGAAGAGATGTAGTAAAAAATTTAAACAATCAACATTCGTGGTCGGATCGAAATCTCCATGGTAAAGTACAGGGTAGTAACCAGCAGGAGCTTAACATTAACGTGTTTGCTGGAATTTTAGATGTCCCTCTGGTAAGTCCATATGTTATAAAAGCACGTTTTTCAGGCGCCGCCAATATAATATCGAACACACTTCTAGACCTGCTAGATGATGTACCTTTGCTAATACAAAGAAACATGTGGCAAATGAATGATGAGACTCAAGTACATTTTAGTCAAAGTATTCGCGAAGCACTGTCAGACGTCTTTCATAAACATAGTTGAGTAAGGTATGGCTTTTTCCATTGCCTGCACATTTCCCCGATATCAATCCAATGATTTTTTTCTGAGGAGTCAACTGAACTAATTGGTTTAAGCAGCAGCCATAAGTAATATAGGGAATCTTCATCAACGAGTCTTGGATGTCTACGAAATTATTCAACGCTGTGATGATATATTTAAAGTGTGCGCAACTCAATGAAATATCGGGTGTATGTGTGTGTAAAAGCAAGCGGAGGACATAATATTTGTTATGAGTTGTTCTGTTGGGATGCAAAGATAGCCTTTAGGACTATCTTTATATGAATAATTTAACTTGTCCTAGTGTAAAAACTAGACCCCAATCTTTTTAAATCTATTTTTCAATCGCATTTTCTTTTGTACATTGAACAGCGTATATCGTAATGTTTAAACGTAAATACGTAACATCAAAGGATTTGTTAACATTTGTTCATATAAGATTTCATACTTGTTTTGTTCTGGATGAGTTAGTTTCCAAAGTTTGTAACATATATATATATATATATATATATATATATATACACGTAAATATTTGATTCAGTAATGATTTGAGTTCTCCCGGTTACTGGCATATGTCCACAGTGATGAGCTGCGAAACAGGCTTGTGTGTGGATGGCTAATATATATTCTACCGATGAGAAGCAACCAAAAAAACAAGGTTAGCTTTGAAACGTGAAAATTTTTGTGTAGTAATACTATGAATTTATAAACCATTGTAACAACTATTACACTATATATATATATATATATATATATATATATATATATATATATGTGTGTGTGTGTGTGTGTGTGTGTGTGTGTGGCGAGAGAGGAGGGTATACCAGAATGAGCGGATGCTTTCATGGGAGCAGACTTTATGAAACATACTTCTAAATGACATGTAGGCGATATAAATATTGTTAATTATTTGCAGTTAAATGAACCTTCCTTTCTAAATATTTATTTTTATTAATCATATACAAATGTTTTTATATTCCTGTAGAATTTTATTGCATAAGGGATCTTTTAATTCGGACTTAAATTTATGTTAAGTTTTCTTCGTCTAAGGCAATTTGTCTCAATGACAATTAAAATTTAAGTGAATGAACCTATAAATAATTTAGACTCAATATTTTACCTCAACGATTATTACTGTCTTATTTCAACGTGAACATGTTTATCGAATTCACTAACAGGCAAGTTTTACCGACAGTGAATTAAACAGAGAGACCAATAAATGCTCACTTTTCAAAAACAAAATTATGTGAAAATTATATTTTTCTTAAAAGTAAGAAATCAGAAGAGTGTATCCCATGCGTCAAATGAGGGAGAATAAACTTTCAGCATAGAAACTGCTGTTACAACTATTTATTTCAAAAATAAAATAATATAAAATTTTGAATGACTAAAATGTAAAGCACAAAGAGTAGATAGATAAACCACCGGGAACTAATGTTACGGTGGTTGAAATGTAATTGATTTCAAAATTCTATATCCTAACAAACGACATTAAATATTTTCATTAACATTCTCTCAAGATGCCAAATCTTTGAAAAGATTCGCGCTCATGTTCATGTTTTAAAATAATCTTCTAATAGAGCAATGCATTTTGCAATTTCCAAATTCTTAAAGGTAGCAGCAGACCAGATATATAAATAATAGTGTACTCCATGTTTAGATATCGGTTTTTCCTTCTTCCAGGAAAGTATGATTTAATAAAATATTCCCAAATATCATTCAGAGAGATAATGGAAAATTTACTTGTCAGTAGCCACGAATATGGAAACAACATCAACATATATTGCTTCGAATGTGCTGGGCTTTAGTTTATTGAAATAGTTGATATTTTGCAATTAAATATATTAACGCTAGAAATGTTATAACACACACACACACAGACACACACACACACATATATATATAGCCATATAATCAACATGCAGACATATTCTCTATCACACATACACATTCACAAGGATATACACGCATACACATGCGCACAACAATTATTATCATCTAAATCCTAAAAACACAAACTATAATTATTACAGACTTGAATTCAATATTAATATTTTTAAGATAAGTCAGAAGAATTTCCTACAGTAAGATTTCATTAGTTTCTGTGGGAGAATGGTTGTAAAGCAAAGCTATAGAAACAATTTTTCCTGTTATTTAATCCATAGTTGAAAGAAAGAAACAGGTTATTCCATTTCTTAGTTTTATTTGCCTGTAAGAGAATGCAAACTATTTAACTGGTATTTGACCATTGATTATCAAACATTTTCTTCTAATATCACAATCAGTAATGACGCTTAAAACAAATAAATTATTAAATTGATAAGCGTTTGCTAATTGTTCTTGATTGCATTCTCCATATTTCATATGTATTCTCCACGTAATTCGGGAAATGTCAATAAATTGTGTGACGACAATCTCATACAGACATTCGTCTCCGAGAATTGTCCCAACCCATTTTATGCCAATTTGTTATATTAATTCGGAAGAGACGTTGGAAATTAGTTGTCTTTTGACGTAGTTTTTATCATAATCAAATTCACAGAAATTTCTATCGAAGATTGTGTATATTGACTTAGTAACTGTGCATGTAATACAATACTAAGTAGGTACTGAAAGTAGTTGTAAGATTTGCAGTTGACAAGAATATATGCAAAACGAAAACCTTAATTTTGCACACCAAGAGTTTAAGACTGTAGTGATCGTGGAAAATTTTCTCGGGAGACAGTTTAAAAATAAGCTGTTCTTAAGAAGAATATTTCTTACTAGTAGGTAATTTTTACGAAAGAAATATAAACTCAATCGACATGATTCAGTCTAGTGTATGTGACATGATGGGACTTAGCTGTGGAATTAAGAAAAAGTTGATCTGACCATTTTCCATGGTAAAAGCATTAAATCAGGTAGAGAGTTATGCCCTTTCTTTTAAAAGTGTAAAGTATTTCATTCGACACAAAGGTGGGTAAATTTAAATTCAATTCAAACTGGAAAAAGAAGTCTTGTCTTAACCAAAGCAAATATGTCGACGAGTGTACATTTTGGGTCTAACCAGGTTCACTTGCAGGTAGAGCATGGCATATGGTTTCAGGGACTTGCTCAAAGTTGTAAAGGAATTACCATTTCTGTATCATTATAAGTATGTCACACACACTCTCACACACACACGCACAAACTCGCGCACGCACCACCCCGCACACACACACACACACACACACACACACACACACACACACACACACACACACACACACACATTTATTTTAATTCAGATACTTCAATCCAAGGGAAAAAATCAGGATGGTAAATTCCAAAAACCCGATCCTAATTAATGTCAAAAATTTTTTAATATTAAAAAATGATACAGGAAGAGAGCTCCATGTAATAAAATATTACAGAGCAAATATATATTAAAATCAAATTAAATTTGAATTAATCCTTTTTTAATATATATATATATATATATATATTAGTCATCCACATACAGGCGTGTTTCGCTGTATCACTGCTCATCAGTGTAGGTAGATATCAACTTGCTTCTGGCCGGAATCAAAACTCGACTATTGGTGTTTTTGTTGTTCTTTATTTTGGCGGTTTACCATCCAGAATCCATGCCAGAAATGTAACAGAGAGTAACATTAACGACATTATGAAAATGGTAAGATTCTAACTTATTTCAGGTAAACAGTTTGGAAGAAAACCCACTTTAATATGTGAAAGAACAATATGAGCAATTGAATTGACAGCAATACTGATTTTCAGTAAATGAATGCCAAATGTTTCCTTGTAGGAAAATGGCTGACATTAAAATTACCATTTAGGCAACATGAACATTTAAATAGTTTCTATTATAATGACTAATCTTAATTAAAATAAAGATTAATCATTTTGAATACAAAAAATGTTTCTTCTTTATTAATTCAAGTTCAATCTCATCCCCTTGCTTTGTCAGTAATTGAATAAATTAATTATTTTTCTTTGTGTCGAATTCTCGTGAAGCGATATAAAAAAGAAAATAGGATGAAGTAATATCATCAATCACGTGATAGAAATCGCCGAAGATCGCGTAAGGCCGATGCCAGATAACTGATAACGCAGTTAATCCATTACTTTTCTTTTATGGTTAGAAAATAACTCGTAAATTTTAAATGGAATTAAAACCTCGAAAGCATGCAGCGTTATCTAATACCTTAAAGCCTCTCCCTCGGGATGTAACGTTATTCAGAACTTATGAATGAGAAAATAATAGAAGAGAACTCGAAACAGTCCCGGGTTTAAGCGCATAAAAATAAAAAAAAAGAGGGTGTTGTTATGAGATTTAGATGATGAGAATATCATTATCATAATATGAATAATTTCTGCTCTTTATCTGTGCAGCCTTATATTCTGTGATGTGGAATAAAGGAGAGAATTTACGAATAGTTTAAATATTGTAGTTTTTTCACACCTGTTGCCGTTGTATTTTAATGTGCGTATTTCTATATACTTAACATCGAACTCACACACACTATATATATATATATATATATATATATATATATATATGTGTGTGTGTGTGTGTGTGTGTGTGTGTGTGTGTGTCTGTCTGTATTTACGCGTGTATACATATGAACAGAAATATTAATCAGTTTCAAATGGTACAGATTTCAATATTATAAAAAAGAGCATATATATTTATATACATTAATAAATACACAATAGGATAATCTATCTATCTATCTATCTATCTATCTATCTATCTCTATCTCTCTCTCTCTCTCTCTCTATATATATATATATATATATATATATATATATATATGTACCAATGAATAAGAACAAAGGAAATATTTTCTAAGTTCAAAATGTTACTTTTAAGCAGGATTCAATATAAAAATAGAACAATGGATATTTATTATTAATTATTACTTTAGAACGTGCAAATTACAACCGACTACAAAGTGGTACATTTGGTTTCGATATTGATAGAACAATGTCTCATCAGGTAGTTAATATTTTTATAACCAATTTCGATCCTCCCCAGAGATCCTCCCCAGAGATCCTCCCCAGAGATCCTCCCAGAGATCTGGGGATCCGGCCAAGGCTAACAGTCTTCGGCCAATGAAAATCGGTCTCCGCCCCTTCGATTTGCGGATGTCTTAGCTCGACCAATGAGATCATGCCAACTCACATCGAACCGAATCCAATTCGGGTCACTTCGGACAGCAGCCTTGACATCTGGGTAACCTTATCAAATCACTCTGACTCTTGTTTTGTCTACGCGTTTTCAGATTAGCCGAATACATTTCAAATCTAAGAGAAACCTATGAACATGAAAAAGATTCGAAATTTACAATCATGAAAGGCGAGAAAATATTATTTTCCCAAGATAATCAAACTCTATGCTCCCGTGTTTTATAAGCACTTGATGGTACTAAAAATATTTTTCCTTAGCTCACATCGCGTGACGCAATAAAATATTAATAATATCTCCAATATCGATTTCTCTCTCCGTTGTTTTAAACCAACCAAAGGAAAGCATCCCCGCGGGAGAATCGAAAGCATCACCTCGTGAGATAATGTCACAATGATTAATGTACCTATAAAATATTTTCTCTATTTTTCTTTCTTTCTCACACTCACAATCACCCTTTCTCTAATTATTAATATATATATATATATATATATATATATATTATCCCTTGTCGAAAGCACGACTTTAGAGTTTGATGCAAAACATTATATTTAACTGATTAGAAATGACTGAATACTACTTAATATACATTTCTAGTTATCACAATATTAGTGTAGTTATATATCTCACTAAAATTACATTTTTAAATATAGAAATATTAAAGAATTTCTATTTTCTATTAGAAAAAACATGGTGTGCAAATGTATGTAAAAATACCATTTTAGAAATGGGAATATTAATTATTTTATTAAGTATAAATGGAGATTACTTGCTCTTCATAAATAAAAAAAACGAAACAAAGACAAACTATGATCTAAATCAAAATTTAATTTATATTAAAATAAATTCTTATTAAAAAAATAAATCAATTTTAATCTGGATCTTCGCATTTGAATAGATATCTTTTTATGCATCATAATCATCAATTAGTATGGCGAAAATATATTGATCTTGACTGTATTAGGATTATTATTTAACAAAATACGTCAAAACATTCAGTTCTCAAAACTCCATTTAAATTAGAAAGTAATTTTAATGATATTAACATTTACGTCTACAAGTTTTCGGGCTAGTCAAAAACAATTCCATTTGTATAAGTTTTTAATCATTTTCACACAAGGCGAGAGAATAAAGCCAATAGGAGTTAAACAAACAGCAAATAAACATTATTAAATAGATATACCGTTAACAGAACATAATTTAAAAAGAGAGAACTCAATGTTTAACATTTCATTTTAACTTTTTTACATCAAAGTTGATTAGAAAGAGTCTTTCGCAAGCGAGAAATACCAGAGAAAAACAATAAAATAAGGGTTCGATATATCTGCTTCAACTGTAAAATAATAAGGCTGATTTCCCATTTTAGTACTGCGCTTAAATTTGAAAAATAAGGTACGAGAGTGGAAATTTTATCAGAACAATTACCATGACTATATTTATACAACTGTCTCAGGAAAACTACACTACGGTTTAAAGGAAATTGACCGAGGCTGAGATTCTGTGTCAATATTCAAAATCTTAGAAGAATTTTTAATTTTATCAAAACACTTAAAATGAAAAACAGAAGCATCATATCGAATGTAAGGACGAATGGTAAATATATTTTCTAGCGTGAAAATTTTTCTAGTACGACAAAATCAACCAAACTTCCTACGAGCATACATAGAAAATGATTCAATAACTTATTTCCACCAAATATCAGCAAAAACTGACAGAATGTAAGCATCAGCCATACTGATGGAAGACAAAAATAAAGAATTTAAAATATATAAGCCTTCTTTCAAGAATGATCGTCTAAAATGTAGTTATGATTTGAAATAATCAGATTTTAATTCTGGCCCATAACTTAACATGCAAAGGAAACTGAAATCCCAAGCTAAGAGAATATGAAATATATGGTGGAATTTTAATTCATCTTTTTCCAGTCAATGTTACATATTTAACCAAATGAATTTTGTTTAAAGAGAACCCGCTTCAAATTTGATTTTAAGGTGGCCGCAATTACTGATCATTGTCATGTAAATATTAAGAGAAAAAGTAAAAGTGACGATTTTTCGTTTGGAAATTTGGTGAATGCAATTAACACTTTGCTGTTTCGAATCATACCCCATTTTCAGTATATATTCTACCATTAAGTAAAAAATCTATTTTGTTTTTTTACGGAATTCCCTTAATAAAATCTGTATCTTTTTCCTGAATAATTTCATGTTGATTAGTACATAAGCTGAATTACATGAAAATTTAAAATTATGATGTTGCTAGTTTTATAACAGAATATTCTGAAATTAATGAATATCTGCTTCTCAAAAAATTGAAAATGCAAAAGAAAAATATAGTTCATTAATCAAGAGGACATTTAAGTAAACATAACGACGGCATTGATATGATCAAATCACTCATGTTATTGAATCATATGTAAACATTTACGCTGACGACACCACTACATCTACATATTACATCAACTCATGCTTAAGTAAGTATTCTGCTAAAGCGTACAAATAGAACTTAGTTGTTGATCCTGAGATAAACCTCCAGGCTATGTTGGAAGGGGTAAGTAAAGACTCGTAAGATTTAATGGTTTCAAAATCAAACTGCTATCGGACAACCACCACAGACACTACCTTTTGCCCTCCATTAGGGTCATACCCACCATCAGCATGAGTCAAACTAGTTTCCTCAAAAGAAACACACTGCACCTCTGACCTCAAGTGAAATGATTATATTGAATCAATAGATAAATCTACTGCTAGGAAGGTTGGGTTACTCTTTCGGGCAAGGAAGTTTTTTTCCCCTGAGTCCATCTAACATATATATAAATCAACAGTCCACCAAAGCACTGGATATTTTTGTCATTATGGTCCGGCGCACTTGATAGTCATTTCGGGATTCTCGAAAAGATCCAGAGGAGTATCTGCAATTTAATGGATCCCGACCTGGCAGCTCATCTCCAGCCACTTTCTCACCAACAGTGTGTTGCTTCCCTGTTGCTCCTTCTACAAGAATTTTTCTCGAGCAACCAGACTGGTTAACCCATTAACTGTTAAAATAACCAAGTGTAGCTATCACTTTTACACCATCAGCTACGTTTCTCGCACTTTGTGTCTGTGGAACTCTCTTTCGAATATTTTTTCGCTGATAACTACAATCACCAAAATTTAAATGCAATATCAATTGCCGTCTCTTATCCACGTGACTTCCATTCTTCATTTTTCCTTTCCCCAACACTCCGTATATCTCCCTTTTTGCAAACTCTATCGCAGCAAACACCAGAATTCTCATCATTCTCTTTCCTATTTTATGATACTACATGTAACCTGTTCCTCTTCAGTTTCTCTTCAATTCCTCTTTCTCTTTGCTCTTCTCTTATGTCGCCCCGTCCGCACCAGTGGAATTACTGACTTGTTTCCGGTGAAAGAAATACCTTTTCTCCTTCGAGAAAATTTTTTATTATTAATTCAAATATTGTAGGTAACATTTATGGAACACAATTGTATTACAATAATTTTGACATTCAGTCAGTTATTTAAATACCATATTTGTCACACGCTTGGTTCATCATGCCTCGTTTTATTCATGACTTACGAGCTTGAATAGTTTCCCACAATGAGTTCACGTTTCATTCTGTTTTAGACTTGTTGTAAAGAAAATTACAGAATCCCGTATCTCATTCTGTTCTACCCATAGATGGGTGACGAGACGTATATATGTATTTGGCAAATGTAGGATGAATGAAATAACGTAACGAACTCGAATTTTAGCATTAATTTTAATTAAAAACAATTGTCATTGGGTTAAATTTCAATCAAACCACTTAAGCACCTGTTGTCTTTACATGTGTGCATGAAAAAAAGTAGAATATAAATTCTGAAGCTCAAACACTATTTAAAAATAATTAGTTGTCCCAGTAGTTTGCGGAGGATGAAATGCAGCTAGTACGTAACTTAGATCCTTGTAATTGATGTAATTCCATGTGCGTTGTGCTACAGTGGACATCGGCGCAGAACAAGGGGAGCCGAATCCATTACTAGTTGAATTCTTTGCATTCAGTTACAAACAAACACCTTTTGTTGAAAGTATTAATCCGTATTATTGGTGAAATAATAAGAAAGATTGGGTTCTATAACTTCGGTTGGCAAGCAGTCTACCGCAGAAAAAATAATGTCAACCTACTGCGGGATAAGCTTCTGCAGAGTCACTCGTATCTCTTTCAGGGCATAATCACCCGAACATATATCACTTACGGCACTTAACTGACTGACATAACTTACAAAAATTTGAGCTGGCGTAATTAGATGTTTATCGAATTCCATACTAATTTGTTACATTATTACATGAGATTTCTAGAGGACACATATATTCAAAGTTCACCACTTCAGCACATCCTCTTTACATAACAGCGCGTAATAGATCATTGTGTTAATATATAAAAGAGATAAACGAAGAAACACTATGTTGACACGAGATGAATTACCTACAATTGTCGGGCTGCTTTAAGAACAACATAGTAAATCCAGCGGATCATAGATAGCAACTACAAAAACAGACGTTCAGAATTGTTAGTCGCCTTAATTGTTAATCTAAAGAATGTACTTAAACCTCTTAGGGCAATTTGAAATCTGCAATTTTATTCTATCAAAAATTATTTTTTAAAATGATAGTAGGTATTTTCCGTTGATGCATATGATTCATTCATGGCACGTTTTACCATTGATGTTCTTTGCAATGTTTATGTGGCTCTGTCATCCGCACTTCTTTTTCTTACATCATTTTCAAAAAACTCTTTAGATCGGGTATTCGTTGTTTCATTGTTTTCTTTGTTTTCTATATTGACTTTTTTGCAACCCTTCTCCTTTATGATGTGTCCAAGATAGTTAACTATATTTTACTAAATTTATGCATAAATGACCATCTTCCGTCTTTCTTAAATGACTTTCTTACACGCACCGTCCAGGTCATTCAAAAAATCCTTCAGAAAAACAAACTGTCTCTTTCTGAAAGTCTTTGAATCAAAAGTGAGAAAATTATCTTCAACCAAGCGGACAATGGGGAATAGATAGCCATTCAGATAGAATGTTTATACTGTAATTTAATGTTTATTTCTGTTTAATGTACTTTTATCAGGAACTTGGAAAAGTTCTCTTTTTACCACAGATGGCGTTCCCAGAATCTGTGTGTGTAATTTCAGATGGTAATAAGGAAGTACTGTAATCGCTCCTGAAATTCTGTGTGTGTCATGTCGCCGAAAGTTAAACATTTTTTTTTCATATACATGTTGGATTTCGTGCCAAAGGAAGTGTATTTGCGGGAAATCTTACTGTACTACATTATTCAAAAGGAATCTGCAGCTGAAACACATAAAATACTTAAGAGTTGCTGCGACCATACCCTATCGAAAAAAAACATGCAGACATTTGTTTAGACACATCGAAAATAATGATTTTGATCTTGAAGTTAAAGAATGCATGTAGACGACCAATCAAAGATATTACTTCATGAAAACCCATGTCAGCCAGCAACCAAACTTGCCGAATCATTAGAAATTGACCCCTAAGCACCAGGAAAATATTTAAAAGCATTAGGAATGATTTAAAGTAAGTGCCGTTCGAGTTGGAGCCGAGAGACTTCTTATCACGTGAGAAAAGCTGCTTCAATCGGCATAAAAGAAAATATTGTTCTTCGTATCGTGTCTTTTTTCGTAGTTTACGAAACACAAGCACAAGAAGTCTCTCCAGAAAGAGGGTTACTGAGTAAAATTGCAACGAAAATTTGAAAAACAAAGAACAAATGAGAAGGATTATAATATATATCGGGTGATTTTGTGATTTTATTTCTTGGCGTTTGTTGCACCATTTTATAGTTTTGAGGAACAGGATTCACTAATGGAACTTAATTTTATCAAAGTAACACGAAGGAAATGGTGATAGTCTGTGACCGAAATCATTGTGTGACAGGTCGTAGCTGTTAATGTCCGGGGTGTTATCACTAATGCTTTTTCTGGATTTCGATGTCACATATTATGTACTCCATTAAAGCATTTCCATCAAAGTTAAGCTTCAGTTGTTGTTGTTTTTCATTGCTGATAACCATATATACAGTTTATTTTTTAAATGTATGTTTTGTTCAGGGTTATCATTTACTCTCATGCCTAGGAGTTACTACTTTCTTTCTTGTCTGCCATAACTACTATCTTAAGCGTATCTTATATTTATAAATTGTGCTCAACGTTAATATATCTTGGGAGGATTTTCAGTTTTCTCAGGATAACCACACTCTAATATTTTAATATATTCGATGAGAAAACACTCTCTTTTTTAGGTTTATTTCTATTTTTGTGTCCTCATAAAATTTAATTTCTATTCTAAATTTTGGAATATTTAGACACTTTATTTTTATCTGTTTAAAATGATAAAATGAAAAGAAAGAAAAACTGAAAAGTTTCTCCCTAATTCAGTGAATATATCTGGAAATTTTTATCAAATCAACACTCGGCTGTTTGAGCAAAGGATTTGCACCGTTTGAACAATGAAACAAAAAAAAAAAAGAAAACATTTACTACGTTGCTTCTTGCAATCTGCCGAGTTTGCGCACGATTGCTTTTCCTAAGCATTTATTACAAAATCCAAAAATGCTCTTGTTGGCGTTTATCTTTATTCTCATGTCCAAAAAGAGCGTTGAACTTTCTGTCAAATGTTCCGCTTCGCTGAATCATCTGGTATGTCAACACGAAATGTTCTTCTTATATGTATTTCGTTTTTATTTAGAGATAATGGTCGACTTCTTCCATTTATTAAAAGATGATGCACTGAAAGGGCGCGTTCAGAAAAGCAGAAGAAAAAAATATTTCTTTCATCGCTAATATTGTTTTCTTTCGTAAAAGGTTACAGATTTATCATGATATTTTTCTTTTATTTATATTCATTTATGAAGTAAAAGCAGAACTTAAGAATGGTTTTGAAAGCAATTAGTAATGGTGTAGAATTTTTATCCCACATTAATAAATTTAACTCTAGTCTCCATGTTTATTTAAATCACATAGAATAAATTATAACAAAAAATATATCAACTGCAAAGATATATGTGAAAATTACATTAATATAATCGATCCTGATATGGCATATCAACATTCATCCAGGTCTCATGGATATAATCTGGCTTCCATTTTGTTTACTTCAAATAATTTTATGACAATTTATTTAATAAACTTCCTTTTTTATTCTTCGGTGTTTGAATTTAAGCATATTACGAGTAACGACGAAATTTGCAGAAAATATTAACAAAATTGACATTTATACTTAACAACAGGAAGAGAATGTTGAGGGTAGATAATGCGGGACTTGTTAATTTGATACTCACAGGAAATACTGAAAGAATAAGTGACAAAAACAAAGCATAATCTACCTGTAGAAGTGGCGTTTTAAGAAATATAAAAAATGGATAATATAAAGAGCTATATTGAATAATAAATTCTTAATAGTGACACGAATCGTTGAAGATTATATTGACACCTAGGACTTATGTTTTGACCGTTGAACATGCGAGATATGATAGAATATTTTCTCGTTTTTCTTGTCAGAGTTAATCTTCAAATATTTTAATGCAACCTCAATCGTTCTTATCACACTTCCAACATTATATTTCTATATTGTAATTTTTCTCTCAACTTTTAACTAAACCTTTATTCATGGTCAATCTCTGTAACACCAAACGACGAAGTCACACTAACGTCTTGAGGTGAAAGTAAAAGATAAGGCAGATATCCTGGGGAATTTTTAGAAATATGTGCGTTGTTCTGCACCAGACATATCCACGGAACAAAAGATCGGAAATACGAGATCTAATACCAAATGATTTTGTTGCATTCATTTACAGGCAATCATTCTTGCGAAAGGTATTGATCCATATATTCCTCCTCCTGATATGTGTTAAATAGTAAGAGATTTTGGGTTCACGAGCTTTGGATGGCTATTCGCCTACCACAGAAATTAAAGGCAACTTAATGCGGGAAATCTTCTTCCCAGTCTATCATATCTCGAAAAAGAAATGCTCAACCAAGTATGTTTCACTTAATGCACATAAGCGAATATTATTGATAAAAGAATTGAATAATAGGTAACCAGTCTACTACACAGTCAGTCTGTCATGACTCCAAAGATACATGATTCCCCAAATGTGTGTTACGTATGTAAATAACTGATTGAAACATCTTAATGCGAATAGAAAATTCACTGAAACTATATAAAACATAAATTAAGCCTAAGACGATGACGGGTCTTCACAAGATTTATTAGTATATCATAAGCATATACCACTGTTTTAATGAGAAAAACAGAAAAGAAAACTCCAAAAAACTATTGATCAGATAGTAATAGAAAATAGAAAGAGTGAAGAAAAGGCTGGCCAAAGGGTGTAATGCAAAAGGTGAATTGCTAGCAATATAAATAACATAAACTGTAACCTACAAACAAGGCAGGTTAATAATTATTTATGAGGGATGTTAGAAAATATGACAAAGAAATCCAACAGCTTATTTAAATGCGTAAGATATGTATCAAAATCAAATCCCAGTAAAAAGAAATAGATGCTTTTTTTAGAAATAGATACAATCTATTTGAGTACTATAAGATACGCAAATAATACAGTGTCAATAGCAGACACGGAAAGAAATCTTACCGAGGTTAGCTAAAGAAATCGGAATGTAAAGAATAAAAGAAAAAGAAAAAACCCTGAAATCATGGTCATCTCTAAAAGTGAAGTGCAAAATGCCTACAACACGACGGGATTAATGATATTAAACAGGTAGAGAAATTTTAAATACCTTGAAATATACAACCAAAGAAAGGAAAGTGCGACACTAACACCTAAAGGCGTAGTGGCATGAGCAAGGATATATTACAAAGTCTGAAACCTTTCTATGGAAACAAAGAAGAGGAAACTGGATTTATGTGATGACTGTTTTTCAATATGGGAGCGAATGCAAAGATGATGGAAAAACTTGAAGCAACCGCAATGTGGTTCTAGGGAAAGAAGCTGAGGATACAACAAAATTTTATAATTAATATCAGAGAAACAGAGCTGAAGTTTCTTGGAAATGAGGGCTGAAAAATCTGAAAATCACAGGACAGATAGAGTGAAATAGAAACAGGGGAAAGAAACGCATGACGTACTTGATGGTCTTGTGCAAATAGATGGTGGATCAGGTTTTCGACGTGTAACCAGAGGATGACTTTTGAGACCTACACTGGATCGGAAAATGTAGAAACCATTATGCCCTACTTGTTGATTGAAGAAGAAGAAGAAGAAAAAGAAGAAGAAGATACATATCTTCTATATCTCTTTGACTACTAGAAAAATTAAACCTCCAGAAAATGTTCTTGAAAAGACGTGAGACAACGGATAAATGCCTATACAGTTAAAATCTGCGAATAACTTGAACGGAGAATGTGAGTAATGAGGAAGGTCTAAGATAAAGCGGAATCCAAAATCGAACGTTTACATAATTGTAGTATCTCTCGACATTTCTGAAATATATAATTAGAAAAGATGGCTTAAATTATGAAACATTCAAATTCCATGCCGAAGGCATGTTGCCATCAACCCAATTTCAATTACAATGCTTAGATTAACACATAGCTTGGTTTTCAAGCATTTTCCAAAGGTGTCAGACAATGGGATCGCTTCGTCTACACCGATAACACTAATAAGTCAACTTCCTGAACAATAAGCCATGATAAGATTCGAACCCGGATTTCTTTGTTTGAAAGCGAACGTTCTATCTACTCGGTCATTTTTAATACTCGATTGCATATATGTGCCCTAACATTAAGTAACAATCTTAATATAGGTGATTTTCTTCTGTTCTCCCCTGTAAATAGGGAAGATATTTAAGGTGGTGCTGCACTTGAGATTCAGACATGAATTCGCACCATTTGATTGAGATGTTAACTGCCCTGGTTTTCTCTTGAGCCATATTTACAAGTCTCCACAAAGTTCGGCTGTACATCAGTATCATGTGCATAAAGGAATCACTCACAGCTAATGGAAGAATGGAGATGCCAAGAATGATAATCATTCAGCCATTGGGAATTTGTGCCAAATCCTATCCCAATTCAAGTTTGGTGGATTTCAACCAATCAGGCAATCGTTCTGGGCCTGATCCGGAGATTGGAGATTTCGAGGAGTGTGGAACCACCTCTTAATCTCTGTTGTTCCCAGGTTCACTCTCCAGGTACGCTTTGGGCAAATAGTGAACTGCCACCTCAAAACAAAAAGTACATTTTTATAGTGAAAATATAACATTCTGAACAAATATCTGTAGTTTTAAAACCTAAGATTATATAAAAAGTGGGTAACTTAAGCATGAAATTACAGATATGTCTTGATAACAAAATAAGCCAAGAATCAGTTAACGCTATCCATTTACTCAGTATCAAAGCCACTCTTTACTCACTCTTTTCTTCTAGGTATAACAATAAATCTCTTCTGAGGTTTTGAATAGCGTAGAAATACTTCATAGCTTTTGTTACCAGATGCAGTTGACTCGGTGTCGTACTATCCGTTACAATCTCAGGTATGGGCAAGACGGGAACCCCTCAAGCAAAACACAATCAAAGTATAGAAGTTGATTTTTATGGTATATATACCTTCGAAACATTTTTATATAAAAAATATATTATATCAAAACCATTTAAAGTAAAATGACCAACAATCAATTTTACAGTAGAATTACCAACAATTATAGTAGAATTACTAACAATTTATTTTATAGTAAAATGACCAACAATACTATATGTAGTAGAACTAAAAATATAATTTTATAGTAAAATTGACAAGAATTACATTTATTGTAAAATGTCTTACAATCCAATGGTAGAATTGTGACATCTGGCCCCGGCTGGCTCGCTACCCCTGGCCCGGATCCTGTTGTGATGATAATGACCGGAACCTGAGCGGGTTGATGTTATCGAAACGGCACCAATTATGACGACGCTCACAGGTCGCTAATCGTGATGGCCTCGTCACAGTAGTTAGTTCTCAAGACGTCTATTACAACGGTGAACATTTCTGTCCACGCTCTGTTCTTTGATCTCAGAAAAGTCACGTTGAAAACTCGGTAGCCATCTCTCTACCGCCTCAAACTAGACCAGACACACGTGTACACTTGTGTTGAAAAAAAATACGGCACCAAAAAAATAAATGAATAAGGTCGAAGACCCCTGGATGAGTTACGAAATAAGTCTTTATATATAAAAAAATAATTAATTATAAAATTAGAATATACAATCGCCAAAATTCAATGTTTACAACGCACAGAAGGATTAGTTAAGCAATCAGAGCTTTCAATTTTGAAAATAAAAAAGTATTTTCATGACAGAGCGACGTTTTTGTTAAGAATAGTCATAGCATTCAATTTTCCAAATAAATACAAGTCTCTTTACAGCTCTTTACCGATGATTTACAGAAACGGCTGAATTTGAGCTTTCTAGTGCTAATAGTAGATTCGTTTTATCTCCTTTGCTTGTCAATAAAAACATCTCCTTTCAGCTAGTTTAAATCTTACTCGGTTCATTCTGTTTCTACACATCTTAGCTAGGACTCTATCGGAGGCGCAGTATTCGACTTTAAATCTTTTAAGTTGATCGGCGGCACAATTTTTTTACGTTTCTTTACATCTTTTACCCGTAGTCTATGTCTCTACAGTTGGCACCCAATCAGTATGGCTCCCGGTTGTAAACTCTTTTCTCTCAATTGTTACATCTTTACTGCAACTCTCTTTAATTTTTCTAACTGGGGATTCGGTTTTTATAATTGTCCCCAATTCACTTAGGGGCTGCCGAGAGACCCGTGATAGCTTTATGCAAATCAGATTCTTGGCCAATAAGATTAATTTCCAACTACACAATTTAAAATGAAGTTATCGCTCAACGAATGAAATATCAACACCTCACATGACGTAATGTCTTTTCGTTCTCTTCTTCTCAATTACATCATCTTAGGTTTTCATATATTTTAAAATCATTTCCCAGCAGATGTAGGAGCAAAGGCTTGGCCTTAATTTTATCCAATCAAAAGTCCTGAATACTTGTGGTGACTATCGCCGTTTCTCAATACCACTGACCCCCAAAAAATTCGCTTCAAATACAATGAAAAAATGTTTTCCCAATGTCCAGCTAATTTCTCTGTTTTTTTACAAATACATATATATATATATATATATATATATATATATATATATATATATATATTAAACAGAACTCATACCATGAATTACAATAAAGCAAAACCAATAATACCATTCATAATATTCATCTCTCCGTTGTATTAAGCCAAATGTATATCTACGAGGAAATAGGGTTACAGTATTACCAACAATTTATTTGATAGCGGAATGACTTACACTTCATTTCCTAGTAAAATAACAAACATTATGTTTTATAGTAGATGTACCAGCACTTTCTTTTATAGTAGAATAACCAACAATTTGTTTTATAGCAAAATGACCAACAAAATATTTTTCTGTAGTTGACCGCATACGATTGCATTCAATATATATTTCGTTGAAGTAATAAAATTTTCTTTAAATATTCAGATTTTGGCAATAAATAATCTACAGATTTTGCTATGCCACTGAAGAAAATCAATGAGTCAACCAAAATTTATTTTATGCCCTAAACATTTCAACTATTATTTCATGATGCTAAGTATAAAGGTCCTTTTTCTTTCCATTTTCTAATTGTTGATCATATGTTAAATTTTCAGTATCTTCCTGTAAAAATATATTTCTATTGACTGACGTCTCTTTTTTATGCTTGAGATGATTGTCCAGCTTTTATGTTATGAAATTTTTGTCTTAATTTCCGGGATAAAATTTGTTTATATTAGTGATGTACTGGGCATAACCTTTATCTTGTCATATATTACCTTGATTGGCAGAAATAATTGACAGGGACATCTGACCGTAGTTAAGGTTAAGAAAAGATAAGGGTCAATGAAAATTTATCCGGTCATAGATGATATAAAGAGTGTGCAACAAAAAATTCATACACCGGCGACATCCGGCTCGAAAGGTGATCGCTAGAAAGGATGTGGTGGATGGATAAATCCAGCAGAGATAAAAGTAAAAAAAGACAACAAGCGTGATTGACAGATATATCCACCTTTATATGACTCCAACTAAGCGATGAATCGAAAAAGCAAAAACGCGCCGGAGTTTTAAAACTATAAATAGAATATTTGTTCGAAATGACAGAGACTGGATAACGATTCCCAACGGTTCCTTCGTTTTTGCGATCTCTCCCCGATTGTCTTCCTGATGGACACAAGATTTAACGACGATAAATAAAGATATAAAATCATATATTTTCATGCCAGCATTATTCGTTGTCTGTCAAAATCCATCGCCTGTATTTAACAATACTTGTTACAATTATCCTGACTTTTCAGCTGTTGTAATTTCCGTTATTTTCCAGGAGCAAGTCAACCAATAAAGCCTTCAGGGAATGCCAAACCGAACTATTTATTATGTGCAAACGAATTTATTCGGTCCACTCTTGTTTTTGTCTAGGAATATTTCGTTTTCTTCTTAATAAAATATATGGGAATTAAAGTGGTGGTTTATAAATTTGGTGACACATAAAGTGTGCGTGCAATTTTTTTACGGCACAGGGCAAATGTAGGAAATGGAGGCAATGCGATCAGTAATTGAGTAGTACTAAATCCAAATAAACAGATGTGTCCCTGAAGATTGACAGTGCAATAAAAACAACATGTCTCCTCGGGGAGGTACCGTTCTGTGAAGTAGTATAAAGCTGCAAAATTTCAGATGAGCTGAAATCGAACTCAATATATATAATCCAATTCTAAGAATGCAGATAAAATTGTCATCTCCCTGTAGTGCTTCATTTAGTATCTGACCTTTTCTGCTATTCTCTATCTTTATAAGATCAAGACGCGGCCGAAATGGGCTACTGCTGCACAGACCCCCATTCTGCAGGCATGACACTGACAATAACATCATTTGTAATATTTAAAATATTCATAAAAAAGTATTTTTATACATATATGCAATTCTAAAACATAACTTAAATAATACAAATATTGTCAAACATGGGGTCTTTTCATTTCTTCTTTATTCTTAAATCGCAGTGATATTGTTGTACGTCGAGAAAAAGCTTCCCTTCTAACATATTTTTCGAATAGAACGATTCAAAACGCCAATCTAGTTTTGTGTGTCATCGTTTGTATATTTTAAAAATTGTGTGAGTTTATATTTTATTATGGAAGATACGATAGGCGGTTTGAGAAAAGTCTTATAACCCGGATAATTAAATTCATATATTTTCATAATTTTGGTGAAGTATTTTTAAAATGACCACAAAATTTATTTGACAGTTGATGAGTAAATTAACTCATTTTTATTTATATTAAGCTACTTGATTATTTTTTCTATTACTAAAACTACTGCTGTATTAATAAGAGTAATAATAACAATATTATGAAGGAAAAGAAGAAAAAGAAAGAATTACTTCGTCATTGATATGCTTTTTCTTAGTGTCTATATTAGCAAGATGAAAGAAATGTTCAAGCATAAAAAAATACTCGGACCCGCAGAAAGATTTGCCAGAATATACAACATTCAGACCACTAATGATGCTATCATGACTGGAAACATTTCCCTCAGTTTGCGGTCAGATGACCCGATCGAGTTGAGGTTTGAGTATGTTTTGCTTAACGCCATATCCGCCTCTGTGGTTTATTTTATGCCACAAATGTGGGATCTTAATGTTCGGTTGTAGTGAGACGGTTGATTTCGTCAGATTTCGAAGTAAAATCTTTTAATTTTTTATTAATTTTAGGAAACTGAAGATTCCTTCTAGGTTTGTATTAAAAATATATAGCTGGTAATTTTTCCCTCAACAAATGGCAATATTTGTCTTTTAAAATGAATATTTTTCTATAGAAAGCTACTTATATATATATATATATATATATATATATATATATATATATATATATATGTATTTATTTATTTTTATATTTTCATAAAGTTTTGTTTCCTGTTTGGGGTTAACTATTTGCTCATAGCTGGGACACGACACTAAGAGGTGCTAACACCCCGGGTCAGGGTGGATCTGGGAACAGTAAATACGAGATGGTTCCATGCTCTTTACAACCTATCAATCAGAGGTCTTGCTGCTGGGAGCTATTTATCGTCATACCCAGGACCTGACTCCATTGAGAGCACATGGAATGCAAGATCTCCTGCTCAAAACTAAAAAAAGCATGCAAACAACAGAAAATAATAATAACGAGAATATATATTCTTAGTAATATTAGTGTTATTGAAGATTTTAATGTATCTTTGAAGACATTAAAAAAACAAAATTTCAAAAATGCTGCACGAATTGACATCAAGAATTTCAGTTTTAGTTACAGCAGATTAGATAACGTTCTGTTAAACTCACCAGCGTAATTCCTGGTATCCCTACTCTTGCAGGAAAAATGCATAATTCAAGTCAAATATTTAGTAAATTAAGTGCAATATATAATAAAGGCTTAGGTGATCATGTATAGAAAGAAACATGAATGCCTAGGCAGGGAATATTCTGCAGTCTTTTGCCGTTATTTTCTGCAGTATACTGCATCTGTTCTTCTATTTATCTCAGATCTAGGGAGATGTACGGTTCTAAATTGGAATTAGAACATTCCGATTTCTCGTTCAGAGAATATTTTCACTGCACCATAAAGTAATCCTTCAAAACATTACGTATGTCTTTATCTGTATAAAATCTGTGTGTGATCTCAAGTTCATTTTTCTTCAAACTGGTCAGTGAAAAATGTCAAGATGCCAGTTCTAACTTCGTCCTTTGGTTGAGCACTCGAAAAAAATGAATATACACTAAAAATCAAAGCAATAATATTAATAATAATGACGTTTTTTACGAATTGATTGACATGACTTCCAATTGATTGACCTCTAATTTTTTCGAAAGTTAACAGAAGAGTGCGATTTAAGGAACAATAAATAAAAAACAGTATTTGACAATGTTAAACTATTTGAACATAATATCTACCATATTCAAGTTATATTTAGACATATACTTATGTATGAAA
Organism: Ascarosepion bandense; assembly: GCA_037127315.1. NCBI lineage: Eukaryota > Metazoa > Mollusca > Cephalopoda > Sepiida > Sepiidae > Ascarosepion > Ascarosepion bandense. The sequence continues at coordinate 2,242,619 of JBBBDQ010000980.1, read as the reverse complement.
AATTCAACAGGTTTTATGCCTTTGTATAGATGTTGCATTTCTTCGAATGAAAAAACAGCTGTATATGTCATGAACTAGAAGCCAAAGTTAGTGTGAAGTTATGCAAATTAAACATTCTTAATATGATGGTTACTTTGTGCAGCTTGAAGTTTTCGAAGATGTATTGATCAAACAGCTTAAAACAAATTTTATGAAACTCTCCTGTCGGGAAGTAAATTGTGTAGCCTATCAAAATTGTGCTGTGTGAAAATGCAAAATCAAACCATAACAAAAGCTGGAATAACCTTAAAACTTTGCAACGTAACGCTCTTCGTCGTCCCGCCAATGATTCGATTGTCATAAAAATGCCAAACAAATAAAACGCTGTTGTTATTATGAATAAGAAAAAATTCCGGCTTGTGAAGAAATTTTAAAAAACAAAATTTTTATGAAGTATAAATATTATTACAGAAAAAAAAGCTAGAAATTATAACTTCTGAAACTAAAGAGAATTTTATAAAATATGAAACAAGGTCTTATATATTAAGTTCGGAGAAAAACGCTAATATTTTACGGTCTTCCAAATGTTCATAAAATATTTCATACATTTACTGCACTTCGCCCGATTTGTTGCGGATCTAAAATTGTACAGTAAAAATATCTGAGTGGTTACATGTCTTTTATCCCCTATAAACAAAACGGTCTCCGTTTTATTTCCGGAATATATTACAATTTATTTCTAAAATATATAAACTTTTAGAGCGAAAGAAAAGATTTTCAGGATTTATTTTGACCTCCATAGATGTCTCGTTCCCTTTGATACAAAAGTTTCGAGAGACTCAGAAACAAAACCATTCTTTAAAACTTTCTCTATAGACTTATAACTTTCGTCTTATAATGCAACATTATTAAGTTAGGGAAACATTCTCTACCAAATTAAATGATTAGCAATGGAGGCTCTGATGGTTGTGAACTTTGCGAATGTTTTTATGACAAATTCCGCAGAGAAACTACTTGAAGTATTTAAATCACTGCAGAGCGATTAACCCGTACTTTTGTTGCAATTTATTGATGATATTTGTCTTTATCTTTAAAGATACGCGGTAAGGTTTGCTAAAATTTCTAAAATGTTTCTCCACATCTAGTGCTGACTTTTAGACACTGGAGTAAAGCTCACAAGGAAGTTTCTTTTGCCCAAGTTATTTTGCAACATCCTTCTTCACAAGTTTACCGACAGCACTGTTCTTATCATCGTTATCACACGATAAAATTCAACATGAATTGCCAGTCTGTACTTTAGAGGCAAATTTCCACGGAGATAAAATATTATTGAAAGTATGCTAATAATTTAATCCGGCGTTATATTACGATGGTCTATGAACAATCACGACTGAATTAAATTGCGATTGAGAAAGATAAAAATGAGAATTGCTAATCTTTTTATATCAGGTCAAAATAACCGAAATCTCAATAAAACGTCTATCAGAAATTTATTTGTCATCAATTTGGATTGAAAACTTGCTGAAATTTTGAAAATACAACAAATTGAGCAAAAATACCCACGTTTGAGAGATTTTTTTTCAACCCGATCATAACTCTTAAAAGAGGTAAAAACGTTAAACAATTTTAAAAAGTGCAGGCGTCTAAACTCAAACAATGTTAGTGTTTCGGATACTTATTACGTGGAAAACACTAACAGAATAAGAAAACTCTGTTCGTTCTGCAACAACATGAGTCAAATTAATTCTATCCTAAAGTTGAAATAGATTATAACGATTTGTACTGATGGTGTAATTTTGCTTATTTCCATTTCATATACGCCGAACAATGTAACAAATATGACTTGATTTCTGTAAGTTACACCACGGAAAAATTAAGTACAAGATTTGATGCACAAAAAAGGATGTCAGACACAAGAATGTTACATCAATTTAGCTTACAGAATATTTTATTACCAATGACTGTAATTTCGAAAAATATATTAAGGTGATTATTCTGAAAAAATTTTCAGCATTTACTATCCTGTCGACAATTAAAACTCATAAAGGATGTTATACAAAGAAATTACAAAATCCCCAGCCCGGTGAGTGGGAGGGCAGAAAGGCAAAAGTTTTCCATAAAATTTATGTTAACCTGTTAATTAAGTGCTTTTTAGTAACTAATCAACTAACGGAAAATTTCAAGCGGCACACAATCAGAGTCCTATTAAGAACGTATCTATAATTTCATCTACTTTCATTTTCTCACCGGCACAATGTGGCTTCCCTGTATCTGCTATAAATTCTTTCGAAACTTCTGTTCCGATAAACTTAGCTCACTGTTGCACCCTATCTATGAATTTACTCGAGCTACAATATCAGCAAATTGGTTCCTCACTTTTATGTGAAACCAATAAAATGTAAACGCAAATTCAACTCCAGCAGCCTCTTTTTTACACTTACAGCCTGTGGAATTCCCCTCCGTTTCTTGCTTCCCCGACAGCTATAATCTCCAATAAGTTAAATGTAAAGCCAATAGTCATCTCCTATCTCACTAATCTGCATCCTTTCTCTCATGCTCTTTTCTCCGTCCACTCCACTCTCATCGGTATTCTCATCCTCCTCTTAATCCCTTGCTGACACCCCGTATAACTTGTCACTCTTTCTCATAACTTTCCTCTTTTGTGACACCCTACAAATCAGTGGCAACCAAATTTCTTTCTTGAATTTTGATTACAGCATTGCTCGATATTGTCTGGTTGAGTGCGAAGGTCGATGGATTTTTGACCAAACATTGGATGATGCTGGTGAACCATAATAAAAATTAACGAAAAATAGTAAAATATGAAGTTCGTAGAAAAGTAAAGAAAATTTACATATAAAACAGTCTGAATAAGTTTCTAGAGTTTTGCGAAAATGTTCGTCACCACGGCCAGAAAATAGATAAACAGGATTCTCTACATATTGTTTTTCCATATAGACTGCGAATTATAATATCTCATTAGTACAGTTGTTTTACGCTGCATTTTTGTTGATTTATTAGTGGATGTTTTTCTACTAAAATACTGACTGTCATTCAGAAATACAGATCTGAATATACTTTACTAATTAACCCATACGTAGTTAATTTAGTTAAGGGCCATATGTGATACCCACTTTAGGCGATCATGTCTCGAAAGAGATATGACTGACTGGGTAGAAGCGATTGCTTTCTACGGTAGACTGGTTGTCAGCCAAGGCTAAAGAACCCAATTTCTTCTATTAATTAACCCATATATATATATATATATATATTACCAGAGGCCGTATTACAAATTTTGTTAATTTTTTTCTCTAGTACAATGGATTAATTTTCCCATATTTTATTCATAACTATGCTGAGCCGACTTACGTGATTTATTCTCACCAAGGACACATATGTCACTGAATGAATGCGTTTGTCGAAAACAACCAGTCACTTAACGCAAAGAGTTGTGAGTTCAATTACTGGTTACAGCTGATGTAAAAAAGAACTTGGCGATATGATTTATTTAAAAAGAAATAACAGAAACTGATTTATCCAAGCAATTGGTAACCTGTGCATCTTGAACAATCTATCCCGTTGTCGAAATAAACTGTTCGAACAAATATAACGTGAACTATAACGGAGATTACAATGGCTGAAATATGACAATAAAGTTGCAGACCACAGTCCGAAAAAATATAAATAGTATAAATTATATAAAAGAAATGACACTATATTGAGATCAATAGAAAACTACGATTGAAATTAAAATTGTTAGCTTTCTATTACAATGATTCAAATCTACCGATTGTGTGGAGTATTTAAATGCATATTTCAATAATCGATCAAGAATAGGCAAGAAAGTATATGATATGCAATGGAAAAACACATCAATGTGAAATGGAAAACTAGTTTTGCAAACCGAATTAGATAACGTTATTTCGAAGATACATAGTGATGTAGAACTCCATCAACGCTGGTCAAACATGAACAGAGGAAATGCATACGAAATCAAACAAAAAAGTTTACCGAGAATGAAGCAGAGAATCAACCGAAACGATTGGTCAAGATTGAAGATTAAAGTAATGTTAACAGACGACACTGTTCACAAAAAATCACACGCAATTAGAAAAAAAGAAATAGAAAATAAAAATGAAACACACCAAACTGAAGCTAAACATTCTGATCAGAAACATGGCGTAAACCATTCCATAAAATCTTGCCAGAATATTTACATGGTAAAATCGAAATTAGAAAATCCTGCTCTTCCATTTATCTTATAAAACAAAAGTTAGTCCTGCCAATACCTCGTAAATGAAAGACAATTCCATTTTGATCTTGATGCTTGAGAGACAAAGAAATGTAGGATTTGTTACTTGGTTTCAGGAGAAAAACAAAAGACATAAAAAGCAGTTTAAAGTCTCCTTCCTATAAATCATAAATATTGGAATATTCTGGTTTGACCGCATGGAAAAAATAGAAGATGTATTTAAGAAATACTACTTTGTTTCAATGAGGAAATGAAAGAAAAAAAAAAGTAAACCTTTAAATGCCTTTTTCTAAAATTTCATATATATATTTAACCATTTAGGTTTGATTGGACTGAATTACAGAACAATGTATAAGAAACCCTGTTTGCTTTCACCGAGGAAACAAAAATATAATGAAAATAATATAGATTTCTTTTGAAAATATATTTCTGTGAAAAATGCATTTTCAAATATTTTTTGTACCCATTTAGTTCTTTAAATAATAACGTTCATTCATATTTATATTTATTGATGCATGATTTTGGTAATTTCTTTAAATATTCAAATATCCAAGGATGCATTTCTGGGATTTCTAAGCATTGTTTTGGAGATGTAAGAAAAGGTGACAATAACACATATAGTACACCGTGTAACATTTGCAGCAATGAAATATTAAACATGTCAATTTCGTCCATTTTTATTTTACCGTCATATTCTTTTCATTAAAACTGTATTCATAATTATGACGTTTATTGTAAAATTTTATTCAAATATTTACCAATGCAAAAGAAGACATCTTATTGGTATTATAATATTGTGTAACCCATGTAATCATTCACTTATGATTCATCAGAAAATGAAATAAGAAAAGCTTCTTGAATAGATTGTCACATATAAAATGACGCACTTTATAAGGAACACATAAAATACTTCTGAAATGTTAAATAATTAATTTATTTCATTGAAATACTCACCATGTGGTTGAATGATTGCTCACAAATGTAATTCTTGATCTCATTTTTAAATAGATTCTTACCGTTTGAAGTGATAAACATTTAAAATAGTTCGATTGCATTGTTAGACAATGTTTTAATGCGTATGAAAATTCAGAAAATGCTTAAATAAGTGAAAATCAATAGTATAGATGTCGAGTAAATAAGAATGGTGCCTCAAATTTTCATAATTCAGGTTGTGCAGCTTTTGGACTATTGAATGAGCAGTGTGTCGTACAGGAAAATTTGGCCATCCATATTCAAATGTCTACGAGGTTTATTTTTCTATTTGGCGTGAATACACTCAGTTGTTCTACAATGAGAGGTTCGTGTTATTGTTTTTAGGCAAGCATAAGTAATGAAACACCCCTATGGTGAACTTTAAAAGGGGTGTTTCTATTAACTTTGGGTATTGCTTTAATGATTTATCCAATCAATTGATAACATATAGATCTCGAACAATCTAGTTGCCTAACCTCTTACTTTTGTCAAACAGTACCCATTTCGTCTCACATGTAGTGATTCTTTGCAAAAAATCTTCTTTTCTTAGTTCGCAATCATACAGTAAGATTGCTCACCCTTTTCAATTTTAATAATTTTCAGAATCCTTTTTAATAACAATATACTGAAAGAAAAATAAATGGAAAGAAAGAGTCATGAACATGTAAAATTTTAAAGATATACTAAAGAGGTTACTTCGTTAGACGACTAAATCAACAGCCAAATAAAATATGCGTCATTTCAAGTGTAATATTTTTTTTTTGCTCTGTTAGTTCATTTTCGAGTAACTTACAAAGCGCTTTAAGTCCTGCTAATGCTTCCGCTAACTATTTCCTCGTCTGATTGCGAGGAAATATGGAATAACATGTCTGAAATAGGCTCTTGTTTTGGTAATGAGAAAAACAAAGTATCCAAAGTAAAAAGAAACAAACAAAGTTTAAATATAGAGATTTACGTCTATTTCAGTGAAGCAAAAACATTGTCAATTTAAAATATTTTTAGTGATACCCACTTACTTTGGGAATATTTTTAACATTAATATCAGAAAAGAGGAGGAAATAAATAACAAGGAGACGATATTACTTTAGAGCTAAAAGGACAGAAACTGTGGTAAGCCATGATCGCCAACGTTCTGATGGGACACAGTAAAAAGAAGAAAAGCGCTGCTTAATTTTACTATAATAGAATAAACCAAAATAATTCCGGAAAATACATTAAAGTTATTAATGTCATAACAAAACAAATAACACTTGGAAAGAAATGCATATTAAATGATTATGAAATAGATATATGTAAATTGATATAGAAATCAGTAAGGTTTTAAATTATTATATTTAATTTATCCAGAGTCTGGACGCAGTGGCTTGCATATTTGGATACCCCTCGTATCGACGAGGGGTATACGATACAGAAATTGTGCTGCGGTATTATTAAGCACGATAAGCTGTGATAAACTGATATACGCAGAACAGTACAATAGTAACAAACAAGACAGAACAAACAACGCAGAGAGCAGGGGTTTACATTGCCTAAATGGCTGAATTAATCAGAACAAATATTATTCGAATACCACTCGAATATTACTCCTTCAATACTATTATTCCCGACGTAAATAGAGCATTTTAGACCATGATCCATTCCATCATTGAGAGTGCTACGGGGTTGTCAGCCACTGTACAACAAAAACTGTTCTCTGTCTTATTTTATTGAACATAATAGGGACAATTGTTTCTTTTATCTTTCTAATGTCTTAATATTTTTTAAGATACCACCATATGCTGTCACAGCGTTGACCGGTGCACACCATGCGTTTTGCTGTTGAAAAGCCCTTAAGACTCATAAATCTGTGTTTAATTCTGGAATTTTTTCCTCTTAAATCAATATTATAATATTTCGGATAGAGAGTCGATACTGCTATTAGAAGAACATTTTATTAATACTGGTCGACGATTAAAAGAAGTTACTTGGAAATCAGATTTCTCGAATAACCAGGACGAGAAAATCTAAAAAATTTTTACAACATAGATTATCATTTTTAGGTTGCATTTTTAAAACCAAATTTCATTTCTTTAAACAACAGTGAAATATCTTATTTAATAAGTGTTAAACATTATCCTGTTTTTTGATAAATATTAAAAAGTGCAAGATATTTCTATCTTATACTGAATTATAATCAATTACTTGATTCGAAAATAGGTAAATATTAGACATATATATTTGGATATGAAAGTCAACTGGTTGTCCTATGTATACTGTCTTCTCTTAGATGTAAGTCCAGCGTGCGTATTCAAGGCCCTGCTGATAAAGAAGATAAGTACATATCAAAATGTGTTGGAAAAGAAAAGCAAATGCAGAAACAACCCCGTAGGGAAATTGAAGATTATTTAAACGACTTTCTTTCGACAAAGTATAGGGATTGTACCAATACAACCATTATGAGTACAAAAATAAAATCAATATATAACCGTGATGTTTGCGATACAGAACTGAACTTATTAGCTAAACGGAAAAAGCAGTTCTTATAGTCATAGACAAAAGTAACTGAATGTAAGATTCGGAAAATGGATGGCGCCAGTGGACCAATGTTTGCTGTAGAAGCATAAAGATGTTTGGGAAAATTCCAGGTGCTTAGTCAAAATTTGAATAAACCTGGAATATAATCGTCAGGACATAGCGTGACATATATTCCCGAACATGCTACCTACGTCCACAAATAATAAAGATTAGGAATTTTTAGGGAAGCATGATTGTTTAAATGCAGAAAGGGTAAGTGATGAAAAAATCTAAATGTAAAGTGATTCTTCGCAGTACGGGTTCAGGTATTATGAATAATTTTGGAATCAGAAGTTTACACTGGAAACTAACATTATCGCTGTGATTTGAACGATAAAAAATCATACGAATATTGAAAGTTCAAAGTTTCTATCCAACGGAGAGCATAAAAAAAAACAAGTAAGAACAATGTGAAGAATCATATATTATGTAATAAATTTAATATCGCATGAGCTACGACACAAAACTCTTGTGAAGATTATCGTACACTCAACAATGTTCAGCAACAACGAGTTTGGTTAGAAACTATATGGGTAACCGATTATGGGCACATAAAGCTGCAACCAACAAACCAAAACTTCATTGCAGACACGTATTTGGTGCAACTGAAGAAGAAAAACAAGGATTTCGATGTTCCTCCCTGGTAATGTCTGGCTTCATGTGTCATGGTTTGATATAATGGCATACGACAACATATCTGGGAAACACTCTGCCATCCAACTCCATACATTTTTTCTTGCTAACAAACCAGACATTTAAGGAGTATTTAGGTTTTTTATAGAACATTACATAAGGGCGTGAAGAAATGATTTTATTTGATTTGGTACACAAAATTTTGTACCAATTTCCAGTTGAGTAATAAATAACATAAAAAAGCTGTCCTATAACAATGAAATAAATATTAAACTGTATATATATATATATATATATATATATATATATATATATATATATATGTGTGTGTGTGTGTGTGTGTGTGTGTGTGTGTGTGTGTGTGTACGCGCTCACGTGTGTGGGTAGTGAAAAGTATATGTAATTTTAACTGAACAGGTTCATGCTGACTTCGATGTTTCGTAATGACGCCGTTATAATTCCCTCACTCAACGTAATGACTCAAATTTTAATTTTAATCTAAAGAAGAGTGATTCATTGCATCCTCGCGGCCTAACTTCTTCCGCAGACCTGTTTGGCGAGCATATATTGTATCACTTGCTTGCTATTAGTATCAAGGCGGTGCCCATCTGGCTATTTTATACGAAATAAATAGATAAAATGTACCGTGCATATATATATATATATATATATATATATATATATATATATATATATATATATGTTCCATTATATTATATATATATAACTCCACTATATATATATAACTCCACTCTGTTAATAATAATTTAAATGTTCAATGTTCACTGAACATTAAATGTTCATCCTTTGATAATGGCTTATGTAAGCTGAAAGCTCAGACCTGATAAAATCAAAAATTATTGCGATTTCTTGTCGTCTTTTCATGACAACACTATCAAGTTAATCAGACCATACGAACGGATCTTACAAAAAATAAATAGACAGAACCTGTCTATATTATTCAATGAAACCTGTATTAATATATATATATATATATTCTACGGCCATGATTATTAGGCCACACCCCAAAATATATTTCATAATATTTTATTATTTTTTCCAAGTGAATAATTGTAAATGAAAAAAGAATGGTCATTGTGTTAATATTAAACAAAAACATGTGCAGAAAATGAATTCATAAACATTTCCTAATTACTTATATTGCAATTTCATCAATGACAGAATGAAGAAAATTTAGAGTGATTGGGGGGAATTCATTATTTGCAAATTTTACAAAGTATTAATAACAAAGAACCATACTATTTTCATTTGGCAATAAATACTAAAGTTAGTATGAAATACAACTTTTCTTTCGAAGAAACTGGGGTAGCCTAATAATTATGGCCGATAGTATGTATGGCCTATACATATATATATATATATATATATATATATATATATATAGTGATGATCATCCACGTATACTGTCTTAATATGTATAGGAAAGAATATTAATAAAAAGTTTTGAATTTAAAAATGTACTTTTTTTTAACAGTATTTGTTTATTTTTATTATATTTTATATTTCAGACCGCCCTCGGTCCTTCATCAGAAACAAGTGATTTTTAAATTTGAATTAGAAACGTATTTCACGATAGCGTTCGGATATTTTTTGTTTACATCACGTGGTGTGTTTGTTCACAACATGTGGCACATCCGTAGAGAAAGTCTGTTTGTTTTAGATAAAAATTTCTTGGGATATCTGAAAAAAATTTTTTAGCTATTGAAATATTTGTAAAGATTCAACACACCTAAGTCCCTATTTAACCCTAGCTTGTGTGTATTTAATTTTAAAATCCAGTATGTTTCTTTCTTTCTGCGTGTGTATGTAGAACTAAAATTGGAGTCTATTAGTAAACATTTGCAATTTTCTAAAGTATGATCAGGTTGATTAAAATGGGCTGCAATTGGGGAGTATACATTTTTTTGTCGTATATTTAGTTTGTGATTATTGAAGCGAAATCTAAGGGCGGTCTGAAATATAAAATATAATAAAAATAAACAAATACTGTTCAAAAAAAGTACATTTTTAAATTCAAAACTTTTTATTAATATTCTTTCCTATATATATATATATATATATATATATATATATATATATATATATGAATGAGTGATATTGAAAAATGCACCCTCTTCTATTTTTTCAACGAATGAATATTAAAACGACGAAATATATTCTACTATTAGAATAGTTTCATTCCGTTATATATTTCTACACAAATCGTGGGACAGGATGATTCTGCTTTTACGGGAATGGTCATTATAAGCTACATTCATCATTTGAAAACATTTATCTATTTATTTTCCCGTCTTTTTCACATTTGTTCTCTCTAGCTCTCTCTGTCTTAATTGCAACCCTATTCAAGTTAATATTTAGTCACATGTACGTGTTTCAAAATGATATTTTGTTACATACATATAGGGATTTGAAAAGTGGAGATTGCCTTCCTGAAAAACACATGAACAGAGATTTCTCAATAGCAGAGGCTTGTACAGGTATCCCTTGTGTAGTATGCTGTTCTGAGTGAATGAATTTATAATAAAAGAAAAATACGATAATTTTTTCAAACAAAAGGTCATTGACAATATGAGGCTACAGATATCATTGAATGTCGTGACGCCTGTATAATATCGTGTTATGATTTGACATTGTCTTTCTCTTCTATTGTTATCTACAATGATGTTCATAAAGGAATAGTTTTAAAAAAATGATTTGAATTGAACAGTGCTTTTTCTTAAAATCAAAGAGACTCTATATGTAAATTTATGTGGAGTTGTAAGTAAATACAGGCAAACCACAACCTGATAGGCAGAGACAAATATCCGGTTTAATCAAACTAAAGAAATGAATTCAAGAGGAAAATCAGTCAGCCAGGTAATTGTCATACGTGATACACGTTTGGGCGATCATGTCTTGAAAGAGACATAGCCGAATGGGCAGACCATTTTTCCACAGTAGTTTGCTATTATTTTATGCCGCAGACTGGATGACAAACAAGGCTATAGAACCTAATCTGTCCTGATATTTAACCTATAGATTGAGGGGAGAGACGGATTAAATGAATAACTTTCCCAAGAGTATTTGTGCGCTAAGTGAATACAATGACCTCAATTGTAATCTGAAATCGTCTCTCCGATTTCTCGTTCCAATATCTAATGCACTACAAAATAATTCTTTTAAAAATGGCATAATCTTACAATTCTCTATGGTAATGATAATCTTATTTTTTCCTTCTAAGTAACTATGTGTTACTCAATAACATAGAAGCTAGTATTGGTACCGGCTGAAATTTATAAAATAATTTCTGTTTTTGAAAGCTTTTTTATTGAGTCTTATTTCTTTTTTCACACTGCACATTGTCTGAGGTTTGGAAAAAGGATAATTGTCTTCTATTGACAGATTTGTTTGGTATGTTGTTTGGGATTCTTAAATGCTCAGTGTCCATATTTACTAATACTCCCTAATAAATGCGCAGAACATATTTTAGAAATATAATAGAATTAGCCTCTCATTTTCTGCCTTCCGCTAATCCTGAAGAATTTTCATATGATTCCATATTGTGGTCTTACACAATTTATATTGGGTATACGTACACTATTTTTCGGATAAAAATTTATGGAGTATACATTTAAATTAATATATATTTATCGAATTATTTGCAATACTTTCATATTATTTAAGTGTATTTTGATTAGAATATTGTCTACTATGATATGTTTTAACGTATATGACAATAGGGAATTAATTGGCATTAGAATGATGGTAGTGAAACCATCTAGAAAGGATACTGTTTGAAGGATCTATAGAAATGTAGTGGATTCCGGGAATAAGGACCGCACAAAATAAAAGAACAACAAACAGAATTCCAGATAGAAAAATAATTATATTAAACGTAAAGAATACAATGTTACTATGTTGCATGTTAGTAATCCAGGAATACAGTTAGTAAGACGGATATATACAATGCCTCTGAGATGAAGCTTTAGTAGAATTAGTATGTCCAACTCAGAAGCTGACGGGTGTTAAATAGTAATATTCTGCTGAGTCGAGCTCAGAGCTACTATGTACTGCTTCGCTGTATCTCTTGGTATCTGACCTTATCTTGCGGATCACTCGATGTCTAACGTTATCCCACGATTTCTGAGGTCTTGCTTCTATGCAGGAAAATATGTACACTCTAGACGTGTCTATTATCCTGAAAAAGGGTGATCCCACAAAAGTAAAATACGATCTTTTATTCTATAAGTAATTTTAGGAAGGCCAATGTACAACCAGGCTATACTGTTGTAAATAATATGGGTGGGATTGAAAATATTTTATAGTAGATAACATAATCATTGGAAGCTTTTTACTATCAATAATTTTCGATATTTTTATTAAGTTTTAATTAGTTCTAGTGAAAACCGAGCCGTTATTTTATCGTATAGCAATGGCGAAACTAGATATTATTGTATTGTAGTAGAGGTCTTTGTGTATTGTAGTAGAGGTCATATAATATTTATAATATAATAAATTCTGTACGTTGTCCATAAAATATACACCATTTAATTAGTTTTCTATAACATTGGATGAATGTATCATTTATATATATATATATATATATATATATATATATATATCAGTCCAAAATTATAAAGCAACAACATTTTTGGCAAATTTCGCCTTTATTCTTTTATCTCTCCTTGGGTAATACACTGAGGCAAACGTTACCATAAACTTTTCCGTTTTCCGATATCACTTCTTCATTGGGGCCAAAAATCTTTCACTGGAGCAATCTTGTGAAAGACAGTAGTTAGATCTGGAGAGAAAAATAGACATGGAAGCAATTCGCAGTACAATTAATGTATTTTTGACAAATTTGCAATCACCTTGTGACAGGGTGCTTTGTTTTGGTAAAATTTAATTTTTTCTTCACTATTTGTGGTGGATTTAAGCGATTGTTTCCTTTAAACGAACCAATAATGTTATATAATAATCGGTAGTGATGATCATTCCTTTCACAATGTAATCGATGAATGAAATACATTGCGCTTACTAAAACACGGAGGCACAAACCTTACCTGCTGTTGTGTTTGGGTGTGTGTAACTTTATATATACTTATACCTATTTTCATTGTAAACTACTTTAAATATACACATTGCATTTTCTATTATTTTTATTGTGTGGGAGCGCTTTTTATTATTTCTCATTTAATTTTGGCCGTTATATTTGCTGTTTTACCTTCATATTTAAATTAATATTGTTTTTAGCATTTTTACTTTTGAAATGTTTTTTGTGATTGTTAAATTTTGCTTTTGCGGTTGCTTCTGTAGCTCTAAGTATATTTTTTTATCTGTTTTAATAAAGTTTATTACGATGGCTTTATATATTGTATTGTTGCGTATATAGTTTTAGTTATGTTCGACAGTTGTATTTATTCTTAATTTGCTGATTGTTTTTGTTGTTCTTAGATTGTTTAGCATATTCATATTATTTTTTATTTTCTACATGTAACTAATTTTGACTGTGATTTGTTGAATATTTTTGATAATTTGTTCTATTTGTGGGAATATTTTTTATATTTTTATTGCATTATTTTAGGGTGGGTTGATCCAGTTTATGTTTTCTTTTTCTTTAATTTTGATATTCTATCTTGTTTAAATAACCAATGTTTCTTAATGTTGATTTGTTTTTATTGATTTTTTTTAATATTGAATAGATTCATTGATTTGTTTATGGATACAGCATGTGTATGAATACATTCGAAAGGTGTTTGAATTTTTGTTGATATATATGGGGTTGTTCTTTGCTTCTCTGCATAGCTTGCATGTATTGAAAATATGCTCGTGGTAATGGTGCTGTGTAGGTATAATGTGCGATTCCTGAAAGTACTACCCGCCGTTGGCTTTCTCGCTTTAAAAATGGGAAATTTGCCCGCACTGACGGAACACACATTGGTCTATCAAGGGTTTTATAAAAAGCGAAAGAAACAACTGTGATAAAATATGAGATAACTGTTTTGAACAAACTTTATACAATGTGAAACTTTCAGAAACTCGACGCTTGGCAGCGACACAGTTTGAGCTATAACACCAGAAATTAGCGCCCGTCTTCGCCAAACACATGGTCAGAAACATAGATTTCGTTACCACATTATCGCTGGCAAAGAAACATAGGACCTTTCGTTTAAATCAAGACAAACTGCGAGAAAAACAGGACCATCTCCACAAAAAATCATGTTTTATGATGTTACTGGGAACATATAAGTCATTACGTGCTGCTTGGAGATGATGGATTGTAATAATAATAATAATAATAATAATAATAATAATAATAGTAATAAACTTTAGTGAATTACTTTCATACAATGGAAAATGTTAAGAAACCTGTTGCTTGATTGCCACACTGTTCCAGCTAAAAAACAAAAACCAGCTCTCGTCATCACTGAACACATGGTCACAAACAACGTTTCCTTTACCGTGTTATAGGTGGCAATAAAAATTGATGACTATACGCCAATATGAAGAAGCTAAAATAATGTGTAGGCATCAAGAAGAAGCAATTCTATGAGCAAAACAAGAAATTCGTCCTCAAAATAGTATGTTTTGAATGGAAAAGAATAATTCATTAAAAACTGCTTGCGCAATCAAACAGTTAAGGTAGAGTTCTGCATTTGATAAAAGCACCGGCTCAAAAGACAATTCAACAAAATGACCGATTAAAGGTTTTACTTTACAGATAAATGTCTAACTTCTTGCGAAATCCTACAGTGCCGAACATTGATATTTATAAATAATGAAAAAATTTTATTCCTACATTAAACGAATTATTCGCAAATTGCAAGAATTAACTTTCAACCAAGAATAGAATCAGCAGTGCCTGGTAAAAATCCTTTCATTTCTTCAATTTCTAGTAGAAGTACAACTCAGCAGATAAAATAAATATTTCCAAATATATTAAAATTGTATTCAATGTCTTATTTTAATTTACCTCACCATCGAGGTGGAATTTTTTTCTTTTTCTACAGTTGAAGTTGTTTTCTGTAAACATGGCTACCACATAAATATATATATATATATATATATATATTTATATGCATATATATTTCAATATGTTTAAATATATATGTGTGTGTGTGTGTGTGTGTGTGTGTGTGTGTGTGTGTGTGTGTGTGTGTGTGCGTGTAGGTGCGTGTGTATGTGTACATATATTATAGACATAATTTTCTTTGCGTGTGTTCTGGTAAGTTGTCATTAAGTAAAATATTATGTATTTATGATTTTTTTGCCTGCCAAATACGCACAATGGGTGTTACATGTGTGTACAGATTAAAGTGCCTCACCAGTTAAAAGCGTATTTACGTATAACGTTGGTATATTTTATGGTCCTGCACTAGAACGAATGGACCCGTCATGTATTAATTCTTCTTGTATGTAATGTGTTCTTTCATGACGTAGGAGTTCATGGTCATCCACATAACCCCATTGCTTTTAGCTCTTAACACATTTTCTTTGGTTTTTCCTCCCAAATATTGCTCTGCTATATATTGCTGATGCTTATAAATTTTGTCAGGCGTTGCTTTAACCCGGTACTTTTTTCTCTGTCTTGTGGGTATCATATTTTCTAAGGCTTTCCTCATTTCATGCCCCAGAAAATTCATCGTTTGTTAAGTATAAATTTTCCTGATTCTTTCATCCTCTTCAAAATTTAAACTTTCCTAAAATATTCGGTCTACGTTATCTTCAGCATTTTTAGAGAGACACTTTTGGGTTGCTTCAAGGCATTCCTTCATCTTTAATAAGATTGTTCAGCGTTGGTTGTCATAGTAAAAACATCGCATAACAATCCAATAGTATTTTCTTTGTTTTCCATGATTTTTCTTGTCTCTCACTATTCTCCTTATCGTTTGGAATACATTTTTGGCAATGCCAATACACTTCGGATCCAAGTTCTGAACATTCTTTGTTTCAGTATCTACGGTGTGTAATTGGTATTTAGGGCTACACATTTTACTGATGACGAAGCAATCAGTTTTCCAAGAGTTTATTTTTGTACTGACCAAAACAACAATGGAAGATGTTATTTTCACTGTTCATTTCGATTCAAATGTAAAAATACATATCAGAGATGAAAAAATACAATAAAAAAGTACATGTCATCGTTTGCATTTAATACAATGCAATTAAGCACAATGAGGCTCAAACATGGAATGCAAATTAAAAGCAGTAATGTAAAACAAAACTTGCAGACAAAACGTATTGTATCGAATTTACAATCGTATCTGTCATAAGATATCAATAATATACATATTGATAATCAAGATATCAAATCCTCAAATGTTCAAACTCTTTGTCCCCGTCATTCACACACTCAATTTTAATTAAAAAGTAATTATTAATATGTTAAAAATAATAATTATAATTAATACTACTAATAATATATACTCATTCAAACATGTTTCATAAAATAATATAGACATTTCATATCTATTTATTTTACAATGACCCGTTTATTTTATTATGAGTTATAGAAAGAGTGTTTCGCTTACTGTTATATTATATTGCATAATGCATTTCGGGCACTCAAATATTGAATATATGCAGAATTCTCCATGGTTAAATCATCAGCCAAAATCATTATTCAAACTCACTGAAAAATCCCACCACAATTTTCAATGATGCTATTCTTTTGAAAAGCTAGTGGAAAATACGAATTATTGTTTAAATCTTTTATAAAGAAAAACTTTTGTAGGTCTTCATTTGTAAAACGGGGAAAATAAAGTGGAATTGAAAAGATGTCAATTTAATCAGTTTCGTATAGGAAGATGGTTTGTTGAAAATCGGTGATATGAAATCCGAGTGCATTTACAATTATTTCCTTTTTTTATTTTATTTTCTCTATTTAAAGGAAATGGAATGTGATTACTTTCCCTAAAGAAACGTTTTCCTTTCAAGATAAACGACCTTCTCTGTTTATTCATGATATCTAATATTGCATCTTTTTTTTTTCAAACCTCATACACGCTTATATAATGGTTTCTTGGATATGAATCCAGTTATTTTATCTTGTGGTTTTCATTCACAAAGTTAATTTTCTTTTTGCATACCATCTTATTTACTGTCGAAAGAATTATCAATACTTTAAATTTCCCAATCGTTTGAAACCTTTTTTCTCAAACGTAAATTTATCAAACTAACATTTGAAGCTGTTCATTTTCAATGTTACTCAGAAATATAACTGATTAAAAATGTTCAAGGATGAATATCGTTAAAAGTCACTCATGATCAGGAATATATTAACCGGCTCCATTTTGGTCACAGACGTATGTATATGTTTTACGTATTCATGTAATATCAATTCATATTTCGGAGAGTTACATAACGGAAATAATATAAGTACTAACCGACATATTCCGTTTATTTAAACTTCTCTCGGTGATCACGGTCAGTAAACAGACAATCTCAGAGGGGTTTAAATGAATTATATTTCAAATCTTTACCCAGAGTACATCATGTGTTCTCAGTGGTTGTATATTTACATTTAAAACATACTATCTATTTAAGTATTTGTCCTGTATTTCAAATATTCAGATAGTTGACAATGTATGTATGGCTTGGCATTAGTAACCTAAGACGCCAATCTACAAAACAAATCTCTATTTCAGAAGCTATCTCTGGTACACTTGTGTTTGTTCGACACCCCACCCAGTGTCCAACTGTGGTTTATGCTGCAACTATGATGAACCAACTATAATTATATTTACTAGGTGATAGAGCGTAATGCGGCGTGAGCAGCAATCTGGAATAATGCAGTACCTCGGTAACGATGAGTTTGACTTAGAGTAGGACTCTCTTAAAGGAAATGTATACCCACTTTTATGCATAAAACATGATTTTACGCATGGTTTAGTTTTCAGGTATTTACCAAAGTTGTTGAACGCTGGTATCATCTCTCCCAGAACGATTACATAAGGGTCATCTTCCTGACAAATCGAACCTAGGTTTCATGATCAGAATGCAAACGTTCTAAGCATTCGGCATCTCTTTTAAAGTATATAACGCTCACTGTTATAGAAAAATATGGATATATGTTATTGGTAGCATTCCAATAATTCTAGAATCAATATGGTAGGGTTTTGAGAGTTAAAGAAATGACTATTAATTTCGAACAAAAATATGAACAATAAACCTAGTTTTCTCGAAAAAATAATATATTTATAGCGTAAAAAGAAAGTATTTCATACATATTGATGGAAAAATGCAATAACCTAACTTTTAATAACCGAAGACTAGATTCAAGAGATTTACGAATGCAGTTATCGGATAGAAAATGAGCTCAGTAAATATATATAAACAGAAGGCATTTTAACAAAATGATACGTCTTCCTCTCAGTCTCATTCAACTTATATAATGAGAAAATGCCGAGAGAATTAACCGTCCCACAAGTATTTATTATCAGTTGACAAAACATAACCCAATAAAGAGAAAGCAAATTACATTAAATCATACATAAGGTACTGAAGAAAAGACTAAAGAAAAAATACGCGAAACAGCAGGCATGGTTGTTATGAAACTGAAATTGCTCAACATGCAAATTTCGATTTGGAGATCATATAATCAAACAAAGTACTAGCATTCAAACATCTTGAACGTGTTTTAAAAGAGAACAAAATGTACGACATAGAAATTCCACAGAAACAAAGAACAGAGTACTAAACTCTTACGTAATATGATTTTTCTATCTACTATTGAATACAAGATACTATTTTGTCGGATTAAGAAGAGACCTGGATTAATAGAAACGTGGTTCTATAAAAGAATACCGACAATACAATTGACTGTATATATCAATAACGACGAACCTTTGAAGAAAATGAAAACGAAAATAAAAACAACTAAATATCAGGAAAATGGACCATAAAGATGACTTGAAAAACTATACATGTAGGACAGATGGATGTTATAACGGGACTTTTGAGAAATAAATAAAAGATAACATTTATTAAGACCTCCAGCGGAAAGGAAATTCAAAGCCATGATCCCATTGTCCTGACAGGAACACCAGACATAAAATATAAATAGACGTATTACTACCTCCGTATCATAATGAGACAAACTGCATTATCAGAATTTTTTTGATATTATACAAATTGTCTCTATTTTTTGGGCATATAGGAACCATTATTAACTATATACTGTTTAACTCCTCATATTAAATCTCGCCTCTTGGAAAGAAGAAAGCACTGACAATTTTTTTAGGTTAGCGAAAAACACTGTGTACTGAATGAAAATAACAGAGGTAACTCACTTGATTGAAAGCGTAAACAATTATCGTGATAAAATCGAAAACAATGTAGAATTATCGTATTGATTCACGCGAGTCTTGCCAAATCGCCTCAACTTTACGCCACAAATGATGGAAATCAGATTGGAGAAGTTATTTTTAAATAATGCAGTACAAGAAAATATGAAATTTTAATTTTTTTAAAAATATGCATTTTTATATGAGCGTAGTTTTTAGAGACGATCTGTATATTTATTTGTCAACAATATTTCATCAATGAAATATAATTAAATCAGAAGATCGAACATGATACAAGTTTACTCCAAAATATCTATTACATTAGATGAAATTATTCATGAAGGTGTAGGTAAAAGTGTTAGAGTGTCAGTTTTTTTATGTGTTTGCAAGATCACCACCGTCAGTTATGCGTGCGTTTGTGAGCGCGTTTGAATTTTTGTGTTTGTGTTTCTGTGACTTCCGTCTTAGACAAGTTATTTTTGCATCCCATCTAAATGGCTGATAATAACATCCCGGAGAGAAACTCACAGATATTACTTGGTCTCTAGATTCCTATTGAAGTAAACGTTTATACTGAATTAATAGAGGAATTGTATCCTTTTAAAATCAGTCGCGTTTGTCGTGCTAGCTAATTTGTTACGGAAGAATCTGGATTGCATTTTTAAAACACTGCTATCCGTCAGTGCCTAACGTTTTGCTGCCATCTAGAGTATGGTTCTTCTGCTGGATATCTAGAGACTTTGTACTAAATCGAAGGAAGCATCATCAAGATTGTAGTCATTTTCATGGCGCATTAAATTAGTCTCCCTCTTTGTTAATTTCTTTAATTATTTCTACTGAATTTTCAAGATTAATACATCAACTTTACGAATTTAAGCTTAGATCTTATTTGGCAGCTACACATTACAATTTCAATTTTGAAATTGCTTGAGGTAACCGTAATTTATACGCTTTTTCTCTTTTATTTCTCACACACAGGAATACTTTTAAGCTCACTGATTTCCAATCAACTTCCATCTCCGAATCTTTCTGAATTTGATACCTTCGTTTTCTTTATTACTAGTTAGCATAAAGTATTCATGTCTATACATCGCCAGCTGAGAAGATTTTTGTGGCGTAGCTCATGTGCAGAATCACGTTCATTGATTGTCCTTTTTACGTCATTCTCAGTAAAGGCTACATTCTTAGTGGATTTGTAAATAGAAAATTTAGAAAACCCCAACAATTGTTTCAAGCTTTGTAGCTATATTCGCAATGTTGTACACTAAGGTCTTCTGCAGGTGTTTAGAATTTCAAATCGATAACTTTATTTAATCCACAGGGGTAGATTGTCTTATGTCTGCCTGCTGTGTCGCTTTCAAATATCTCGATATTTGCCTTTGAACTCGAACACCTCAAGTCTTAGCTTGTATTGATTCTTTGAGTCAAGTCACTGGATTCAAACCACATATTTTAACCACTAGGTCATTTTTCTCATATTGCATTAGTTTTGGGGATATTAAACCTAATGTCTCAATAATTATTATTAACAACCACATTTTGACATTTTAGATTAATATTGTTTTTCTCTCTCATTCCGTATTACTGATTCCCATATTACATTCATGTCTATCCATGGCTGAATTATGAGAAAATAGTGGCATAGTATATACGTTGATAGCTTAAGTTTACGCATTTTCCTGTGATGTTCTTTTTCCATTATTTTAACCAGATGTGGCTGTTACCTCCATATGTTGTCAGTCACGCATTAATTATCTGTTCTCCTCGAATACGGCTTCAGGTTGTTCCCGCAGTTTTGTCTGATGGGTGCAGCCTGTTTCTTTGAAAATATGAACTGTATAATTAAAATAATTCAGACATGCATATATATCTATATATATATATATATATATGCATGTCTGAATTATTTTAATCATACAGTTTAATTATACAGTTCATATATATATATATATATATATATATATATATCGCTCTACGTATCGCTCATTCACTAATTAATTAGAGCACTCTGGCTATTGGGCGTGTATAGTTATAATATACATGCTAAAATGTCTGCCTTCTTCTACCGTGCGCCCATGGCCCAGAGGTAGATTCGCCGAATGATGTTTTAAAATCTACATTTATTATTATTATTATTATTAATGTTGTTGTTGTTTATTTTGTTGTTGTTGTTGTTATTACTTGCTTTTTGCATAATACATTAAGTGACCACAATAGTATTTGTGACGCGACAAGTGTTTCGAGTTAGAGTTAACTCACTTCAGGCAAATAATTTTGTGACTTTACATATCGAGAGCTTTTTGTCTTCTGACCGCCCAAAATAATCTGCATGTAAAAATAAGCCTGATTGTTTGTTGTAAGTTATTTTCGTCGTAGTTGGTTAACGTTTTTTTATGTTTGTAATAATCATTCACTTTTTTCTAACACTCTTTTGATTCAGTATTTTTTATTCAAAATTGTTTTCAGCAATTTTGATGCAATTTCCTCTGTGTGTGTGTGTGTGTGTATGTGTGTGTGTGTGTGTGTGAAAATTTACTTTTTAGTAATAAGAAATATGATACGGTCATCGAGTTCTGTTGTTTTTTTTTTTAAATGCATTATTACAAATTTTCGCAATACCACTCGATGTTTGTTTTAAATTTAAAGCGTATTTCCATTTCGTGTGTCTCTGTGTTTGTCTTAGTTTTCATGTTTTTTTGTTAGAGGAACGCTTGTATTTTTTATAAATATTTATTCCTGCATTATGACCGTGTCATAGTCTGCATTTTAAGTAAATAGGCATTAATCTGAAGTTAACTCTACTACATTGGCGTAAGTGTTGGGAAACGTACAATTTATTTTTAATTTCTGTTACTGGCTAGTTTACTGTTACTTCTGTGCAGGGCTACTCTTTTATTGTCGATCCCACATATATTTTTGCGAATTCATCATATTTTAGAATACGAATTACGTTTTTAGTTTTTCAGCTCAGATTTGTTTTTATTTCGAACGTAGAGGTGATTTCGAAATTCATGTGTCTACCACTATTATTATGTTGCTGTCCCCAGATTTTTACATTTTATGACCCCCCCGCATATGTTGTGTGTTGCTCGAAATTTGATGAGGTTATTTTTTTTTTAACTTTTGGGTTGCTGTTTATAATTTAATATTATACATGAATTTAGGATTTTCTTATCTTTTACCATTCTTTTAGTATTTCTAGGTGTCATTTTATGTTTGTAAATAATTTTGGGTTGAATTTGTTTGTTTAGAGACGTATGCCAGGAAGTTCTCCATTCTTTTATGATCTTTGGGATTCCGGAGAGATTCTAATTGTATATTATGCAAAGTTGGAAAGCATTTTTTTATTATTAGAGCGTGGTATCTTCTTATCTGTAGAGTTTTTCGTAGTAAATCGAAGGGTTTCGTCAGATTCATTAAGCAATTCATCGTGCTAGGACGCAGGAGTTGGATTTTAGACAATGTTAGTGTGGATGACTCTTAAAAAAAGTATTATTGGTTGTCTCTTGGTTTATGTTAAATGTCTGTGATGATATCACTGTTTTTATTCTATGCGTATGACTATAAAAGGCAATTAGTGGATATCGGCTCGGAACGAGAAACCGGCGAGCCGATTTCGAATTACAGTTGAATCCATTGTATTCACTTACGCGCAAATAACCTTGGGAAAGGTATTAATCCGTCTCTTCCTTCCAGTTATGTGTTAAATAGCACAGAAGATTGGGTACTATAGCCTTGGTCGGCAAGCAGTCAACCGCAGAAAGCAATGGCAAACTACTGCGGGATAATCTTCTGCCCAGTCAGACATGTCTCTTTCGAGACATGATCTCCCAAGCGTGTATACCGTATGGCACTTAACTGACTGACTGAACCTAATATTGGGGTGCATGACTCTCCATGCTGATCTCCATGATTTTAAAAATTTTTGTAGATATATTTTCCATGATTTAGTTAAATTCTGTTTTCGTGTCTTCCTCATATGTTTGTCCTCTTTAGATGAATATTTTTTCTCTTCTAGTTATACAAATGCGAGTCTTGATATGTTGGTACGATTTTTGTCCCTATCACGATAACCGGGTTTTAATACATTTGTGGTTGTTAAATTGTAAATGTGTGTTGTCAAAAATTAATTATATACGGTGCATAATAATCTTTGTGAATCGTGTGAGAAGTATTTTTGAATGTTTTCCAATATAAAATGTAAAGGCTTGTTTGCTAGTTTATGGTTACGTTGCTGTTCTCATCAAATATCACTATAATTGTACCTGGGTTTTCTTTAATGGTATGAAGCTTAAAAATATGCTGTTTCTAATGTAGCTTTTTATTTTTGTGATGTAAGGTTGTAACATTTTGACTATGAGGTTGCTCAGTCTGCTTTGTGAGCAGACTGGACCTGCTACAATTGGTCTGAATGTAAAATCACGAGAGTTTAGTGTGTGATTATATTCAGATTTTTCTTCCTGTACAGCTGATGTAATTCTGTTTCATTTATGTATCTTTGTGGGATTATACATTTGCTGTTTTTTATATATAAATTAAGCAAGAAAAACTTTTCATTTTCGTTTAGTATTTTACTGTGTGAAATGCCAATTTTTTTTATATGTGATGTTTTCATCTATATTATGGTTAATTAATCTGTAGTTATATTCGTCTACTAGCATTAATTTAAATATTTGTTTTGTAGTAAGTTCTATTCATAATGGCTACAGCATTGCTCTAGTTTTCTTCCTTTATTACTGTGTCTTGCTACAGATGAAAATAATGGCATAATAATAAAAGAAGCAGAGGCGAGCTTTTTTAACGAAAAAAAGAAAGGAGATCCACAGTTGGAAAGTTGGGAAAAAGAAATTGATAGAGTGGAATACTTTTGACTGTTTTCACTGTAAAAGTGTGAGACCTAGTTGCCAGTCTATTAGCTCGAGTAGATTTTGTAGAAAGAGCATCAGGTAGCTCAGCTCCTCCGATCAGCGGTCATAAAATATTGTGTAGAAATATGTGTATAGGAAATCCACATCCCGTCGTTGAGAAAGTGACTAAAGTTGAGATGCCAGATCAGGATCGATTCATTTGCCGTAACACCTTGGCAATTTTGTCGAGAACCCTGATATAAATGCCCGACAAGATATGACATTATTCAATGCACGAACAGATGCATAAAGGGACAATTTACATTTTGCATACAACTATCAGCATAGAATTTCCTAGAATTTTGAAGCCTGTCTTTTTTAACCAATGTCGTTTTCAGTGATCAGCAACAGTTGAAAATCGCCTTAGAACTGTTTCCTTTTTTTCATTTTATTATAACACATCGAATATTGTATATGTTAAGGATATTCTTCATTAGAAAAGAAAATACTTATACCAATGATACATAAACCGAACAAAAATCTTAATCTAAGACATTGTCTGTTGGTTGTCTTTACTAAAATTTGTATTTTTTCCAACCCAAATTACGCTATATATATATATATATATATATATATATATATATATATATATTTGAATGTAGTTGTAAACACAATTACATAGGGAGGGTGATTCAACGGCTGGATTTGAGAATTAAACAACTTATACCTTCTACAATTTTTAATACTAGTAGTTGTAGCCAACTTGTTAATACACCCGGGTTTTCAAATACACATGTTATTAAGAGAAGAAATTGTGTATGTGGATTGAGTGTTGACAATTTCATTATTCTATCACGGTTCCACGCTTTTTATCAATCTAGGTGCTAGAGTCTCTTTACAACAAATCCCGCATGCCTTCTCTCTGACAGATTGCTTGCTTGATTTGAATGTCATAGGACTCTAGTTTTACTTGCTATTTTTACTTTTTATTTTTCGTACCGCCCTCATTGTTACCTTTTAATATACATGCTTTCCATTCTCAAATTAAAACTTAAAAACCATGGGACGAAACCGGTTGGTTTTTTTTACACCTTTCCTAAAATTATCATGTAAATAACGTTTATTCCTAGGTATTATATATATATATATATATATATATATATATATATATATATATATATATGGAGGTAAAAATATAAAACAACAAAGATAGCAATAACAACTTTATATGTTACTGTTCAATTTACCTTCAACCATTCATTATAATTGGTGATATTTGATGCGTGCTTTTTAGAGCCTTCATTTAAAGTAAAGAGCCGATAAAAAATAAACGCAGATCGGATTTAATAAACATTCTCAAAATAGAAACATATATTACACTATTATACATGGTTTATTCAATGAGTTTATTTTCCCCGGATAGCACTCTAACCACTAATACCAACATTCCTCGTAAGTTTGAATTGAACCTATTTGTTACATGCCTCGATAAACAAAAACAAAAAAAGACAAAGCTGTGTCGAAAAGTTCCGACGTGAAAATATTTCCGTTCTTGCGTCATTTCAGTCAAATTGCTAATCTATATTACATATCACCAAACATATTGCCAATATTGTTAGAGTATCTTGGCTTTACATTCATCTAGTTTCATTAACCGGTCTATTAAATCAATTTATTAAAAGAAACTCACGTTGATCATTGTTGGTTTTAATCTGACATTTAAAAAACAAATAAGACACCCAAGGTAAAATGTAAAATAAACCAGAATCTGTAAATCATTTGATCACATTTGCCCTCTATGTCTACATATAAAGCTGAATATTATAAAGTTTCCTAAAATAAATTACAACTAAACCATAGAAATATTTGACAGTATTTTGTAAACAACGTAAATATTTCTCTTTAAAATTTAATTAATAATAATATTAATAATAATATTTGCTCGTATATTATAAACCAATTATTTTAATAAAATCTAATGATCCACACAAAATTTATTTGTTTTCATAACTCCAATATAACTTAGAACACCATAATTACTTAATTTAAACTTTAATTTAAATAATTTAGAATATTTAAAAAATTCGGTAATATAAAAATTTAATTTATCTAGAACCTAAAATTTTATCTTTTGTTCAAACCTAGTTTCTACATATTTTAATATGTGTTGCTAATATATATCTTCCAGACAGATAAAATGACATTTTATTTTGAGATAATTAATCTTCATATGATCTAAATGGTCAACTTTACAGTTCAAACTGATTTTCACTTTTGATTGAGTAACAGAGACACATCTATGTGTCATATTTCTTAAATAAATCATTTTCCCAATTTGTTTAATATATCACCAGATGAACAATAATGTTATGAAAATGTTTTTTCGTTTGTAATTAAATGCTCTTAAAAACCGTTTTGATAACAAATTGACAACATATATATATATATGGCTCAGGGGTAGAGTCGCCGACTGACGCCAAATCGCTCGGGTTTCTAGCCTAGGTTGTGTAGCAATCGGAGTCTAACGTTACTGATGAGCTGTGATACAGCGAAACAGATCTATCTGCGGATGACAATAATGTATATATATATATATATATATATATGCTGTTATATATATATATATATATATATATATATATATATATATATATGCTGTTATATATATATATATATATATATTTTCAAACATATGCTGTTAAATATAAGAGACAATGAATGTCTATTACGTTTAATCATGAGCCGTTCTAAACGTCGTATTTTTGCTTTAATTTCAGTTGAAAATAAAGACAAAAATTCTCCAACATTTGGATAATTATTTATTAGTTTTCTTCTAAGTTTTCGGCTCACATGAGCCATCTTCAGAGAGGTCGTTCAAACTGAAATATTATAAAATCCACCATCACCGACGATTTTATTTTGTGTTGACATAAAACTTCGCTTGGCAACGGCAATAGTTACCAAAAATAATAAATGCAGTTCTTAAGTTTGCGATGCGGTTTTATGACGTCACACCGCGGGATAGCGCGAAATGACAACAAAACCATGTAGTCAAATGCAATGTAATATGTTTTACATCAAAATAAACATAACACTATTAACTTATACTATTGCAACCAAATACATAATAATTATAAACAAGATGAAAAAACTCTCAAAAACATAAAACGTAGATATGTTAAACCAGTCGAAAGCAATAATCGAATTGAATTCATTATATATAATAAAAAGTTTAATACAAATAATACAAATTGACCTCATAGTCTATGATAAACCAACAAGCACTAAACTAAATTCTCTACGAAAAAACAATGTAGTGTACCATTTTACATGTCCATTCAGAGATTGCATCTCTGATACTAATCAAAAACCTAGTACATATATTGGTTTTACTACAACCACGCTCTCCCGTAGACTTACATATCATCTTTCTGATCAGAGTACTATTAAACAACATTTCTCTGAAAAACATGAACATGTAGGTAATATCAGACAGATTTTGGTCAACAATACGGTGATCCTTACTCATACACACAGTAAGAGGAACCTGCAGATATTGGAGGCCATGTACATCAAATCGAAACAACCAACACTCACTAAAATCAACTTTAAAACAGGAAATAACATATTACATTGCATTTGACTACATGGTTTTGTTGTCATTTCGCGCTAACCCGCGGTGTGACGTCATAAACTGCATCGCAAAATTTGGATAATTTTTTTCTTTATTTTCAACTGAAATTAAAGCAAAAATACGGCGTTTAGAACGGCTCATGATTAAACATAATAGACATTCATTGTCTCTTATATTTAACACCATATGTTTAGAAAATTGCTTGCTGCTTCGATATACTAAATATATACATATATCTATATACAGAAGGAGAGAGACGGAAAGAGATTGACAGTTGTGGATGAGATTGATCGAGATATTTTGTTTGAGATCGATATCTTTTTTTAGTAATATATCATTTTTTGATGTGTAACTGTATTTCATTTGGCATAAATTTAATTTTTTAACTGTCAAATAACTGGGAGGCGACCTTGGAAGTCATTGGAAAAGAAAATTATATGCCCTGACAGAAATCCGTACTCTTTTTTTTATCGAGGAATCTTCTCTCCTCTTTTTGACTATGGAACACCAACGCATTGACCACATCATTTTTTGATGGAAAGGTTTTGTTCTTTGGGCTGTACGGCTTTTATCGGTTGCTTGTTGATGCGGTAAACATTAAAGGAGTTTTCGAACAGAAACCATTCTTTAATGTACTGGTGTAGAATATTCTCATTCTATTGATCATATTTAGGGATGCATCTTTTAACTCTGAGTAATATTCAGTTATTTCCCACCCTGTTCTCACTGAATCCAAGTACAATCTTTCCCGACAAGAACTGAACTCACGAATAACATGTCGCCATATCCGCGAAGTAAATGATGTTTAATCCATTAGGCTATTCATAAACGTTTTACAAATGTTCGTGTTTGCGTCTTAAAGCAGAATTCTTTTTTATGTGCCATCGCCAAAATCTCTTTAAGTAGCATTTGGCTGACATAGAAAATTACTCTGATGCCATTCTAGAGGCAGATTATTTCTTCCATTAAAAAAAGAACACTTTACGTGATTTTTTGTAGTATTTCATGGTTCGTTGCTAAAATACAATTTCATTTCAACGTAAAGGAAAATTTTACAGCAATACTCATGCGTAAAAACATACAAAATGCAATACAAACTCTCATATGTTGCATTTGAAGAAAAAAAGATTCATAACCCAGAATGTTCAATCAACTGTAATTTTTTTAAGTGGTCTTTAATGCCAAGTCAACTCTTGGTTGAGGATGAAAAGATCCGATGTTCCTTTTGTGTGGAATTCGTAAAATCTCATATACAGATACCAGGAAATTTATTTCGAATGGAAAAGAAAGCATCATAAATTATCTGAGCTGAGCGAGCAATTCGTTTTGTTTCTTTTTGCCATTAAAACAAAAAAAAATTGAAAGCAATTCAAGATGTTTGCCCGCTAATCATTCTTTTGACAAAGTGAGCGTAAATTTTTACGATTGAAAGTTCGCTTAATGTGAAAAGACAATGGCGCCAAAAACTTCCAGTAGCACACGCACTCACACAAACAATCTCAAAGAGAGGGAGAGAGACAGAGAGAGGGGAGGAAAGAGTGAGAGAGAAATATAAAGCTAGTGATAAACATATAAACAATACAAAGACTAACAAAATCCATACATACATATCATTTATTTGCGTACCCAAAGCTTACAAAAACTCAGTTCAGTAGAATTAATGGATTATCGTTTGACACTCAAACTTCGTCGGCTAAGAACTATGTGACGTAGAAATATAATAGGTCGTTTTCAAAACGCAGGTTCGATCCTGGCGAGATTTCTTCTTTAAAGATTTTCACAGCTTAATCTGTTAGTTCATTATATATATATATATATATATATATATATATATATATATATTAAATTCATCTTTTACACAAGGACATGTATAAGACTACTACAAAATTGTACATTTACTTTCGACTGTCCTTAGATGCACAATTTTGAAGTAATTATTTATACGTTCTAATGTAAATGGTAAATGTTGAATAATGAGTAATTGTTGCTTTATTTTTGTATTGTGCTCTGTTTCAAATTAATGTTTTGGACGTTGCAAGTTTATTATTGTTTCTTTTACATTTGTATATATATATATATATATATATATATATATATATATACATGTATGTCTTTGCACAAATGTGTATATATATACAAATGTGTGTCTTTGCTCTACTTTTGTATATCGTTTGTACTTTGTATCGAGCACTTTTTCTTTTTCTTTTGTTGCTTGTGGTTGGTTCCGTTTGTGTTTTTTTTTCTTTACTGCGGAATATCGTATGTCTTGTACTTATTCCGCGGATTTCTTTTTTTCTCCCCTTTTATCCAACGCCTTAGTGCACCGGATTCTAACGGAATTAGGTTCTGTTTGTTAGTGGTTTTTCTAAAGGTTTATCTTAGTATAAATTTACAACCTAAATACTTACAGAGTCTATTTATTTATTATTTTGAGTATATATATATATATATATATATATATATATATATATACATTATGTGTGTGTGTTATTGCATTTTCTCCCATAAATTATTGTAATAATATCATTTTCCAGTGCTATACAAACGTTATCATATTTAACTACGGTTTATTGTAATTTGTCAGGTGATCTTTGTCATTGTCATATATATATATATATATATATATATATATATATATATATATATATATATATATATATATAATCTTCCGCAAACTGTCCTGTTACGATGAAGCATTCGATTGCTTCCAGACAGGATTGAAACTGGACCGATTCGATATCCATCGGAGATTCGTACTCTAAGCTATCTGCGTACGATAATGGAAGGCTGATTGTAATGTGTTATATACAAAATGTTTACAAACACCAGTAGCCAAGAGTCTTCAATTCGTCGCTGGAGAACGACGGTGCATATATATATATATATATATATATATATATATATATATATATGCATAGTCGTTCTTATATATAAGGAGCAGGAACTTTTTCTCAATGAAGAATAATTACAGTCAGAAGAATACGTTAGTTAATATTAAATTGAGAGAATGACTGCGAAAAAATCGTTATAATAACAACTCCCTCCAAAAATACATCTTTATTGGTAAAAACGCGGAGCAAGTAAAGTACACTGCCCGAAAAATGAGAAAATAAAAGGATCTTGTGTATAAAACGGAAACATAATAACCTAAAAGATCGAGAGAACGAACAAAATACACTTTCGCTCACAATATATCGATGTAATTTAAGACAAACCGCTTTAAATATACGAAAGTGATGGGTGTAACGAGCTCTGCAGATGAAAAAAAAACGAATCTTTACTGCATATTACCAAAGAACTTGGATTGTTAGCGAATGTTGAAAAAATGGGTCAGTCATAAAAAGACGGGGCACAAATCTTGCTGCAATTAAAAATACACTCCATTATATTATTATTCATATTATTTTTCTGGCAGAGTATTACTTGAATTACATAAAAATATTTTCCATCCTTCGAATTTTTGAAACTTCAAAAATAATCTTACTAACCTTATTATAAAAGGATAATTTAAAATAAAATGCATATACTCAAAAAATAATGACCCTTAAATTTACAAAAAGCGTTGATGAACAAACATTTTGTATTTGTCATCATCAATACATACATACATATATATATATATATATATATATATATATATATATATATATATATATATATATAGGTTTAAATAGGGACATGTTTTGAATCTTTATAAATATTTCAATAGTTAAAATTTTTTAGATACACTTAAAAAATTTTTAAAACAACATTTAAAAGTATTATTAGAGATAGGTTTACGTTTACAAATATTAAAAACTCTATCGCTTTCTACGTCACGTGATGTAAACATCTC
Source organism: Ascarosepion bandense (assembly GCA_037127315.1). NCBI lineage: Eukaryota > Metazoa > Mollusca > Cephalopoda > Sepiida > Sepiidae > Ascarosepion > Ascarosepion bandense. The sequence continues at coordinate 2,210,629 of JBBBDQ010000980.1, read as the reverse complement.
TCGACGAACGCTCTCGCGACGTGCGCTTCTAGTTTAAATTTTAAAATCATTTGTTTCTGATGAAAAGCCGAGGCCGATCTGAAATATCAAATATATATATATAATAATAGAAAAAAATAAATACTCTCAAAAAATACATTTTTAACTTAAAACTTTTTAGTAGTTTTTCCTATACATATTAAGAGAGTATACGTGGATCATCATTATGCTATATATATAAATTTGTCAAAAAACTTAATTCACTATACAATGGAACGATCACTCTTCCCAAAAAATTCGATAAATTCATAAATCTTTCCAACCACGAACTAACTAAGCACCAAGAAGAATTACTCAATCTTGGACCTAACTGCCATATATACCGTAAGTATAACCAGCTTACTAAAAAAATTGAAATAGAAACGCGCTATCAAAGCATCACTAAATTACAAGATGAAAAACTTATAACCGTTAAACCCGAACTGAAAGATCTACTTAAGGCTGAGGCAATCAAAGATCGCCATGATAAAAGCAGAAGCTCCTCAGAAATTCTATCGAAAGGACTAAAAAATGCCGCGGACGAACTACGCAACCACCTTCACATAATTGTAAAAAACAGCTGACAAGGCTAACATCTTTGTTGTACTTAACAAATCAAATTACAACACAAAACTCAACCACATACTCCATGACCACACAAAATTTAAACAAATTAACAAAAAATTAACAAAAAAAATTAACAAAAACCCGACACACCAACTAAAATCTAAACTTAATAAACTCATTAGTGCCAACAACGCTGATCAGAATACCTTAAAACTCCCTAAAATTATTGGTGACTATAAACCTGGTTACATATACGGAACCATAAAAACTTAACTATCCTCTCCGCCCTATCATATCCCAAATTCCTACTCCTGTATACCAGTTAACTAACGACATCACCATCAAGTATATCAGACGGTATGAACGGATCCTACACAAAATTAATAGACAAAACTTGTGTATATTATTCAATGAAACCTGCATTAATATATATATATATATATATATATATATATATATATATATATATATATATAATTAAATAAATTGCAATCGTTTTGTCTGCTTATTTTCAATAAAATCCGTTTCTACTCACGGATAATCTTTCGTGTATCATGATTGAAAATGTGAAAAATGCACTATAGGTTTTACAGTGTATATTATTTTTGATTTCTTGATGTTCTCAAGTACTTTGAACCTCTTTTCAAAGGTGTAAGTTGTGATAACAAAAAATCACCGCAAAACTGTATTTCAAAAATTACTGAATGTTTTCTTTTTGCATGTGAATGTAAAGGTTGACAGCTATATTTGAGGCAAGAAGAAAAATTTACTGCAATTTATTTAATGTGACATACCTAAAAGAAAATTTGATGGCTAAATACACACGCACACACACACACACACACACACAGACACACATATATATATATATATATATATATATATATATATATATATTGGAGGATGCAATCATATAGGGGGAAAACGATATATGAATTCATAATATATTACGAACAATTTTAAAGGAAACCAATATGACAAAGTGGAAATTATTTTTTGACGGGATAATGTAAAATGTTTTCGTTAATACATGATTAGACGATATTTAGTTAATGTGAATGCACATGCGTATTATTGAAATATAGACGTTGAAAATTTAAAATAATGTTTTTTTTTATATTTTTTAGAGAATATTATCTATCCGAGTCTGTTAAGATGAAATTTCTATTGGCTTACGTTTACATCAATATATTATACATAATTGTGATAATAATATGTACTAAACACATTAAAACTTATAAGAAGCTGTGCGCAAATTTATTTGTGGTAAGTCAAACGATTTAAGGACGTTTGGTCTTATTTAATAGTATTATCTTTTATAGTCATGTATAATTTTAATATCCAGTGTTGTGGACTGTCACCAGTTTCGTTACGGTGAGAAACGTATGTATTTAGTGCTCATGTATAACGCCTCGCATGAACAATTTTTCCACATTGTCATATTTCATTTCCGTACACACACACACACACACACACATATATATATATATATATATATATATATATTGGGTGTGCGTCATTCTAATATGCATGCGCATTCAACAAGTAAATATAAACGATGATTAAAGTTTTACCGTGTATACTGTTTAATAGTTTTTAACTCTATCCATGTCTCTCCATTTAAAATAAAATCATGTACATACTGGCTTAGCTGTTAACGGCAATGGTATTCTATTTATTATTTTGTAATTGCAATGCATTATTTGATAAGAGACTGGAGTATTATCCTTTTGTTTTCTCCGTCACTTCATATTTTTTCTACCAAGTAAACTGGGAAGGTAGTCTACTCTGATATATAAATCATTAATTTCTAGAGAAGAAATAGATTCATGCCTTGCATAAGATCATTAGTGGGAACGTGATCGCAGTAATGTAGCCTGTAATTTTTAAATTGTCACAGGGATAACAATATCTATTTTTTTTAAAACTCTAATTGCAATTTTGTTTCTTCACTGAAAATAAAAATAAAAAAAACTTCCATTTATTGGATTGGAAACTAAGTTTCACCCTCTTAATTTTGACCTAGCTAGATGCATCTAAGTCATTTTCTATAACCATGATTTTCGCTTATTTAACTCACTTCAAATTCTTGATTTTCTGTTAGCTGGATTCGTAAAAACATAGATCTGGGAAACGTCAATGAATAACTTCCCATCATTTACACTATTCCTTTTTTTCACCTTTCTTCAGTACTCCCTAATCTTAGTCTTCTTATTCATTTCAATTTCACTGTCACCCTCCCCAACGTTAGTGTCATTAACGCTTTGCTTCAGCTGAAAAGATTAAAATGATTTTAAGAGACAAAGCAATAAGATGCAAATTTAATTATGAAATCAAACAGGTAGAAAATTATTTTGTTGAAATTGAATTTAGTATTCTCCTCTGTACCAAGTCTTTTTAAAATGTTGGTAATCATGGCTGACCACTATTCTTGTCGTTAATATTGCTTAGTTCATGCTTTTTTTTTTTGCTATCTTCCCTAATTCCGTTTCCGGCACACAATTTCCGAGCTCGTAACGATTATTCGCTGTTTTTCTCTGTCTTGCTTCTTATTCATTATGTCCATGTTTAAGAAATTCTTCATGCACTATCGTTTTACATGTGCCCTAAAAAATTGAATTGTTTCTTTCTCATAGAAAATATGTGTTCTTTTTCTCAAAAACGTCATTGTTCGTCACAAGTACATTTTTACCATCCCTCATTCAGTGGAAGCAAATGAATTACATGAATTCTGTGCATGTAAAATTGGCAAAATCACTTTGGGTAGCCATTACTATGAACAAAGATATATACTGAACGTGAAATTATTTTGTTCATACTGAACAAGTGGAATAGCATCACAGTCTTTGAAAACAATGATAATCTACCAAGATAATTTAACTTTATGTTATTCGAATATAACCAGAAGGATTCTTGCTAAAACATATTACAATGCAGTAGGGTGCTCTCTTTCTTTGGGCGGAAATAAAATCATGTAGCTCACGAGAGGGCTGCGTAGTAACGTCTATTTCAAGTTTGTCCGTCAATCAGATTTAAGGAGAGAAAACCGAACGTTCGAAAATTTAGCCTAGCTAGGATCACTTCCTTAAACAGCCAGCTCTGACTTGCTGAAGCTTACAAACCTATGTCATCATTTTCATTAGAAAAATGTCTTCAGCAGATATGGGATCCAACTTAGAATCTCTTATAGGAAAATCCTTGATTAGATGTATTAAAAACACATAAGAATCTTCTGTCCGCTCAATTTCTTTTATGGAAATTACTAAAAGTACGACTCTCTTTATTCGTTTTTTTCAATCTGCCTGTTAACGGTATAAATCTCTCACAGAATATAAAGCATATTTGCACATTAACTTTATATTCCTGTTATTCAGTTTTCTCTATATGTTAAAATATAGTGGATATCATAATACCCATGACATAATGAGGAAAATATACACTGGGAGAATATTTCTTCTATTATCTAAGTGATGTGGTATCATTAGTGACCATAAATATGAAGACATTCATATACTGAGATAAATGAAAACATGGTGTCACCACCGATATCATCAAAGTAGAATATTTTGAAAAGAATATGATTAACAGTAAAGTTTACAAAGAAAACTCGAAAATATTTGAAATAGTTTCCCGTTTGAATGTTTCAGATAAACATTTCTAATGTACACATGTTATATTCGGCTTATTGACTTCATCTCCTTTGTTGTTATCACACAGTTGTGATGGTCAATGAATGCGGCTAGTCAACATGAACGGAAGACTAATAACAATGAGAAAAATGAGGTGTGTTTTTCGACCATTAATAGTGTAGATAATTCACTACTAGGTTCAATTGAGTCTTTATATTATCTGTGAAATTCAAAACTATTAAGACAAGATATAACTTACTTGTTCAGTTAAGCGATTTAGAGCAGTGATGAGAAGGAATGTGTGTAGAGTGTGATCTTCTTACCACACAACAGAGTTTCAACCACTTATTATAAATCGCTCATTAGATTTTAGTTAAACAGTATTCCAGGTATGATAAGTCCCATACACCACATATATCACCTATTTGCAAATTTTAACGTTTTGAATATCAAATCAGACTTGAAATGAAAAAGGTATCAAGACGTCGAGAAAAGGCAAGAGAATGCAATGGGAAACAACTTACTATACCCCAAAAGGTACTTTTATGAATTAGTTTATCAGTAGAGACGGCGCTGAACAGAGTTTGAAGCTTTAGAAGGAAAGTATTTCAAAGTTGCTTAAAAGACGAATTTATATTGGTTGTAGTGTTCATGTTCTAACACAACACTCAATACTTTTAATCAGAACAGCTATACTTCTAAATTCTATTTTTAGAGAGCGGAGTGTAAAATTTAATCAGGGAAAACGGGGCATGCTTTAACGGAACTATAAATATTTATCTCCGTAGAAGACCTTCTAGAAAAAGTAACAAAGAAAATTAAAAAGAATAATCTAAACATAAAATTTCAGAAAATCGAATGCATGATCGTCAGAAAAAAAGAGGTCGCCAAAATGCTAACTACATATCGAAATATTCATCCTCTGTCAAAATGCTTCCCAGATATTTTATATTATTGTATCTATTTGATTTAACTGACTCTCATATGTAGTTAGCATTTTGGCGACTTCTTTTTTTCTGATGTAGAGATGTGGAGAACCATGATCGCCTACGTCTTGAAAGGCCATGGTACATAGAAGAAGAAAAAGACATTTACCTTCTGTTAGTGATCTTGTAGTTTCCTTTCCGTGTATGCAATAAGCACTGTATCTAATGAGTACCTAATGTTGTTCAAATTGTAGCCTCCGATGACAAATCCTAGCTTGAAGAATTTTTGGAGTGCAAAAAATGTCTACTGGAACGTTATCTGATTCTGTTATCCTATATTGTAGCGGATGCTGACGAACTCATCGAAAATAAAGAAGAGACAGAAGGATGCTGAGGATAATATGGACCGAACATCTTTTGGAGAGAATGCAATCGAAAAGCAAATATCTACTTGACATTAGGAAAAGACAACTGAGGTAATCGGGTCAGGTAATATGGAGTAAGGGCGTGGAGAATCTAATGATCACAGAACGAATAGAAGCTAAGAGAAACAAGGGAAAACATTGAGTAACCTACTTGATAGGCATGAGCACGAGGGTATAGGGCGCAGGCTTTGAGAGAGATATTAAAAGGAAAAATGTTTAGAGCGACAAGTGATGGGGGCAAAATCAAATCTATGATCGTCTACGTCCTGAAAAGTCTGGGAACATCGTCTATTATTGAGGATGGCGGGATATGTAATAAATTAAAGCATGATATACTAAGAGAATTTAATGTTAAATACGCATCATAATTAAGCCGAAAAAGACAAAAATTATTTTAATGACAAGTAAAAAATACGAAAATACGATGTGTTCTAAGCGTATATACAGGAAAAATATATTCGAAATGTATTCAATGAAACCTCCAATGACGAACATTAAAAGAGATAAATATGTGAAAGATAGCGAAAGTATTTGTTGAAGAAGTTGGGTAGGAAATTGTAATAACTGTAACAGGTGAATATTAGAGGATAAATGCAAAGTTTGTGACTGGAAGGCAAAGTATAAGATATATTTTTTTTACATAATGACAATTCGGAAATTTGCTCAAACGAAAAGAAGACAGTTAATTAAATTAATTACAGGACAAAAACTAAAAATGCCACTAGGAGTTCGAAAGGCGAATATAATCAGAAATGTTTGTTAAGACTGAATTGACAGCAAATTGAAGATAAGAATACAGATTATAACACTGTTTTATCTTTCGTTATATCTTTATATATATATATATATATATATATATATATATATATGTGTGTGTGTGTGTGTGTGTGTGTGTGTGTCTGCATAACGATATATATATATTATCTATTAATTTTATAAAGATATAATTTTATTTTACTGATATATATATGTGTATATATATATATATAACAATTTTTTTATATATAAACAAAACTTTATTTAATTTATATATATATATATATATATATATATATATATATATATATATATAACTTAAAAAATTACGAACTGCATCTGCAATTATCATCGCATAGCAATATTCATATCAACACAAGAAAAATCTTCTTTGATTGGGTATGACTTTCTGTTAATCTCCCCGTAACCTTTCCAAAGATGATTCATGTGAGCAGAAAGTTTAGAACAAGCACAATAAAGAATTATCTAAATGTTGGATATTTTTGTCTTTTTTTTCTACTGAAATTAAAGCCAAAACACTATGTTTAGGACGGCTCATGATAAAACGTAATAGTCATTCATTGTCTATTATATTTAACAGCATATTTTTAGAAAATTATCTGCTGCCTCGATACAAGATATATATAGCCATATTAGTCATCCACATACAAGCTTGTTTCGTAGCTCATCAATGTGGATAGACGCATCCACTTGCTCTGGTCGGGATCGAAACTAGACCGATTTAGTGTAAGTCGGAGTCGCTACTCCCTAAGCCATCGACACATGGAATCAGCGAACGAAAATTTTAACGTGTAAGCAGTGTATAGATAGATAGATAGATAGATAGAACACTAATTTATATATGTGTATATATATATATATATATATATATATATATATATATATATATAGAGAGAGAGAGAGAGAGAGAGAGAGATAGAGAGAGATAAATATATATATATGTAGAGAGAGAGTGATCTAATTTATATATATATATATTTATATATCATGGAATTTGAATATAATATATATCTTTGCATATAATTTATTAATTATATATATATATATATATATATATATATATATAGAATAGATTATTAATAAAAAGTTTTGAATTTAAAAATGTACTTTTTTTAAAAGTATTTGTTTATTTTTATTATATTTTATATTTCAGACCGCCCTCGGTCCTTCATCAGAAACAAGTGATTTTTATATTTGAATTAGAAACGTTTTTCACGATAGCGTCCGGATATTTTTTGTTTACATCACGTAGTGTGTTTGTTCACAACATGCGGCACGTCCGTAGAGAAAGTCTGTTATTAAATGTTTACAAATTAAACAGCGAGGCTTTCCACATTAATTTGAGGGGATGACAACTGTTAAAGTGTGGGTTTGTTGTATAGACTGGTGGAAAGTGTATGTTTATTTAATTTTACCATGACGTCTAAGAAAGGGATGGATCTGTATGAGTACCAAACCCACAAACCAACATAAATTCCTACACTTTAACAGTTGTCATCCCCTCAAATTAAAAAAATCTATCGTATACAGCTCATTTATTAGAATAAAACGCATTTGCTCAGACCATCCAGATTTTCTAAACAACATTAACAACCTAAAAAAGCAGTTTCTAAAATGTAAATATCCAATAAAAATAATAAAGGAAGCACTACATAAAACCATCCACATAGATCGTAGCACACTTCTCACATACAAAAAACGAAAAGATAACAACCGAATTCCCATGGTTTTTAACCATAATCAATATTCCTACACACTTATCAAAAATTTAAAAAATGATTACAGGAACCTCCAATCAAACAAAAACATCAAAGACATTTTCGATAAACCACCCATAAATGCAAAGAAACAAACACCCAACCTATCAACTATCCTCACTTCTAACAAATATTTAAATAATACAAACATATCAGGGAATTTAAAATGTGGAAAGCCTCGCTGTTTAATTTGTAAACATTTAATAACAGACAAAACATTCTCTGTACGCAACACCAAAATAAAATTACACCCACCAAACCTTACTTGTGACTGCAAAAACATCATATACTTTATCTTCTGCTCAATTTGCCCCAACAGTGGATATATCGGCGAATCCGGTAATAGCTTTAGATTTCGCTTCAATAATTACAAACTAAATATACGACAAAAGAATGTATACTCCCCAATTGCAGCCCATTTTAATCAACCTGATCATACTTTAGAAAATTGCAAATGTTTACTAATAGACTCCAATTTTAGTTCTACATACACACGCAGAAAGAAAGAAACACGCTGGATTTTAAAATTAAACACACACAAGCTAGGGTTAAATAGGGACTTAGGTGTGTTGAATCTTTACAAATATTTCAATAGCTAAAAAGGTTTTTTTCAGATATTCCAAGAAATTTTTATCTAAAACAAACAGACTTTCTCTACGGACGTGCCGCATGTTGTGAACAAGCACACCACGTGATGTAAACAAAAAATATCCGGACGCTATCGTGAAATACGTTTCTAATTCAAATTTAAAAATCACTTGTTTCTGATGAAGGACCGAGGGCGGTCTGAAATATAAAATATAATAAAAATAAACAAATACTGTTAAAAAAAAGTACATTTTTAAATTCAAAACTTTTAATTAATATTCTTTCCTATACATATTAAAACAGTATACGTGGATGATCATCACTATATATATATATATATATATATATATATATATATATAATTTACTTACATATAGTATCCTTTTACATGTGTATGCTTAAAATGTTCAATTAAAATATACATATTTAAATACATATTCTTTAAAATCATATATATACAAAATTGATTGTATATAATTCTCTTCAGTTTTCTCTTGTCTAAAATTTAACTTTTTTTATTTAGCCACTTGCTTGAGGTGGAATGTTTAATATATATATATATATATATATATATATATATATATATATATATATATATATGAACTTAGAGCACTGGTGCTGCCTAAGCACGAATTTACACGAGATACTAGATTAGCAAATAGGTCCCACCATTTTACAGTTAAACAGATAAGATATAACCGTAAATTCTACTCCAACAGCTTCTTTTCTCGCGCTTCCCGCCTGTGGAACTCCCTTCCACGAGTCTGCTTTCCCGACAGCTACAATCTCCAGGTGTTTAAATGTAGGGTCAATAGACACCTCCTATCACCCTTACTCCCAATTATTCTCAGAACACTCATCTACCCAACCCTCATTTTCTTTATCCTTACCCGCCTATCACCCACCCTCTTACATTTCCTATATTTAACCATTCTCGGTATCCCTACCCGCCTATCATCCACCCTCTGACATTTCCTATATTTAATCATCCTTTCTCCACTCTATGTATCCCCCTGCCCAGTAGTGGCAGCGACATGCCTTGCTCGGGGTGAAACGCTTAAAAAAAAAAAACATCCGATTACTACTAGCCAGTATTGAAAGCCATGCACACTGACATCAGTTGGGTATTCTTTGTCTGATCTATGGGCGCTCATAAAACACACTGTTATATAAAATGTATACACACTGCCTTACATCTGTAATTTGAACTTGTATGATAGATTGACATTCTATCTATCTATCTATCTATCTATCTATCTATCTATCTATCTATCTATACCTCTGCTTCCGGATTTTTTGTCTGTTGGAATATCTCCTCTCTAATATTCTATTTCAGTTTTCTGGCTAGGTGTTCAAGCCTCTCATCAATGCTAAATTGGTTCTACACCTCACAGCTCATAACCTATTCTACGAGAAATATTATGGCTTCCTCTTCACTAGGTCTACTTCTGATATGCTAACGATCATCACCAAGTTAATATACCAGACTCTCTAAAAGAACGGCTAAGCACTAGCAGTCGCAATAGTTATTTCTCAATCATTTGAGTCTGGTATGATGGTCGGCTTCGCAAGCTACAAGACTGTGGTGTAAAAGACGATTATTTGATTTGATCCAATCTTTCCTAACAAACCGAATAATGAAGGTGTTTTTTAACAGACTTGCTTTTAGATATGATCACACCAACGCCGGTGTTCTTCGGGGTCCTATGCTAAGTCCAAAGATCTTTCTGGATTATTTCAACGAATTCCCTCATGTGATCAAATCCCAAGTATGCATTTACGCTGGAGGCACCACCATTTTCTTCCGCATTAGTAAGAAATTTGCCAAGGCTGAAAAAGTTAACCTCGTTGCTGATCTCTAATCTGAAGTTGACTTGGGGAAGAAATAGCTCTTAAGTTTTATTGCTTTCAAAGAGAAGCTTCTATATTTTAATCAGCATAGACATCCCTCCTACTCACCCTCAACATAGATCAAACTAGTCTCAAGGAAAGTAATGCAAATATTCTTATAGACCTCATTCTCTCAGGCGGCATTAAGTGGAACAGATACGTTAAATCAATAGCTAAATCTACTGCTAGGAATATGTGGTCACAGTGTCGAACCAAGACGTTTTTCTCGACTGAATCCATCATACACATATAAAAATCAACCAACCACACGTGCAATGAATCCTCTTGACAAATCCTGCCTGTTTTCTTCCCGGGAATCTCTACAGAAATCTACAGGAGAATCCAATGTCCAAGCTGCTTGGCACTGACTTGACAGCTCAACCCTAATGATATTCTTGCCAATATGATGTAACTTTCTTCTGTATTTTCTATAAATATTTTAAAGTATTTTCCATAAATATTTTATATTTTTCAGACAAACTTAGCTCCCATGTTCCCCCTATATATATATAAATCGAGAGAAGTAGAGAAATGTAGAGAGATGCATTTATTGTTTATCTGCAATAAAACATTCTGCTCACTAACAGTGATATAAACTTTATCAATATGGGAAATATACGTATTAACTAATATTCTATAGACTGATGCTGTCTCTATACAATCAAAAAGAATATTAATATCCCCATTTTACATATATATATATATATATATATATATATATATATATATATATATATATGTGTGTGTGTGTGTGTGTGTGTGTGTGTCTCTGTATATATGTGTGTGTACGCGTGTTGGTGAATTTTTGATTGGGTTTTGTACTTGCCGTAGCCACATGTGAGTTCCTGTGTCTGTGAATTTTTCTAGGTTTCTGATTTTATATGGTAGAACATCGATTGAATCGAACACGTTTATCAACAACACCGAATAATAATAACAAAAAAACTAAAAATGAAACAGATTCTAATTTCCTCTTATCTCTTCTTCAGAATGAAAGAAAATTGCATAAAACATTAAAGACCTGGAATTCGTTTTTAATTAAAAATTTGATTTTCATATCATTGGCAGGATTTTTCTCTCAGAGTATTAATGTTGCAATCGTTGCTGATCTCAGTTGATATCCGTTTTAACGGATGCCTTTAAAACTTCCGACATTTTTATTTTTAATTTTTTCCATTTTTTACAAGCATTAAATTTGTTTAGAACGATTAATGATGTACCGGGTGAAATTTATTCTTTTATTTTCATTTTAAGGCCAGGTTAAATATTGTTTAAAAATTGCAAGGGTATCTGATAAATTCCTAATTAAATTTCTTGGCGAAATCTCATGAGACATCGGATCAAACTAATCGTATTTCATTTTGAACATCTAACCTTGCTGATTCAAAAAGAAGAAACAAGAAAACAAAATTACCTTCACGCATGGACCCTCTCAGCGTAAACATCAGAACATATGAAAAGATCTAGTTCCTTTGTAGCCATACATTTGATCAGACTGATATTTATGACACAAAACTGAAAATGAATATTCTATTGATAATACACTCAGGTAGATTCAGTCAATATAAAAATTGGTATTAAATAATCAACGCTGGTAGCAACGTAACTGCGCAAGAGGCAAAACACAGTGTGCGATGGGTAAATTATTTTTATCTTATATGTTCCAATTTAGAGGGTGTACGTTGTTTAACTTTGATTTTTATGGAACTCTCATGTACAAAAAATTAAATACCTGGGAAGGGTTCTAACAGAAGACGGAAAGTGCGACACAGAGATTCAAAGGTGAATTGTAATTGGCGGAGGAAGCATTCCAGAAAATGATTAAAATATTAGGAAACAGGACAATTTCGCTCGAAACAAAGAAAGATTACTGGATTGCTATGTGATGTCAGTTCTTCAATAAGGCAGTGGATGCTGGACAATATCAAGAAAATGAAGGGAAAGTGTGAAGCAAATGAAATTTGGTACTACAGTAGGAGGCTGCGAATATCATGGCTCGAGAAATGATGTTTTGGAAAAAATGGAAACACTCTCTTCTCTGGGATCGGTGTTTGTATATCTACCAATGAAATAGATTTTTCAGCAAGTGTACGTAAGCATGAATGTTCCCATGTCGACGTCACCTCAGACATCTTGTAAGGCGCCATCTCATCTCTGCGCCTGTCTTTTCTGAAGATATCCAACGTACAGAATTCATTTTGTTACGATGTGGTGCGAGTCAAATGCTACATATGCAAATCCAATGATAAACCTCGGTTTTTTAAATGAGATTATAACCATTAATATTTCCATTTTCATTTTCCTTAACACAGAGAATGTAGATGTGGAATTAATTCAGTAATTATCGTCACGAAAATTATTATCGCTATGCAATCGCTATCCGAAAATATTTTGTATTCTTTGCAGTAATAAACTTGGGTGAGCATTGAATAAACCGTTCTCTCTCCTTGGATAAGTAGCAACGCAGGATGTGATTTTTATCATGGTCAGAGTAAGGCATCTAAACTAAAGAAATGAGAGGAATTGCCTTGTTTGAACAACCTCTAGCTCTAAGGTTGTGCAAACGCAATAGAAATGGTTTGAGATCAGGCCACAATCATTACATAATCATTCACTAATTTGAACATTATTTTGTTGCCAGATTATTTCTAAAGAAATTCTTAGGAATATATCTATCCCCCGGTATAAGTCGAACCTGCTATCTTTAATAACACAAGGAAAAATATCGATTGATATCACCCGTTTTAAACCGCTCAAACACCAATGATTTCACTATCCAACGAATTGCTCATTTAAAAATGTACTTGAAAAAATAATTTTTATTCAAAAACTTGGTAATGCAATATTTAATCACTAAAAATAAATACTTCGTTTTTTTTTAATCATGTCACCCCAAGCAAGGCATTCCACTGTCACTATAGCGCAGGGGGTTACACAGGGCGATAGACGAGTTAGGATGTACATAGAGGGAGAGTTGGAGAGAATGGGTGTGGGTTAGTGTGTTAGGAGGTGTCTATTAACCTTACTTTTAAACTCCTGGTGGTTATAGACGTCGGGGAAGCAAGCATGCGGAAGGGAATTCCACAGGCGGGAAGTGCGAGAAAAGAAGCTGATGGAGTAGAATTTGCGGTTACATTTCATCGGTTTCACTGTACAAGGTTGAACCTAGTTGCCAATCTAGTATCTCGTGCAAAACTCACATTTAGGGGGCACCAGTGATTTAAGTTCATCAGAGCAGAAGCCATGAAAGTATTTATAGAAGAAGCACAGGGAAGCCGCGTCACGCCGGTGAGAGTGTGACTTCAGGCGGTCAGCTAAGTCGGTATCAATCACATTACAAATTCTTCGCTGTATTTTGTCAAGAAGCCCGAGGAGAATAGCAGGGGCACCCGACCAGATGTGGCAACAGTATTCAAAACACGGGCGGATGGTAGATTTGGTAGTCCAGGATAGATTCAGACGGAAAGAATTTCCGGGCCCTGCACAGAGAACTGATTTTCATAGCAGCGGATTTAACAATGGATTCGACGTAATCATTCCACTTGAGGTCCGCTGAGAGTGTCAGGCCAAGCAGGCGTAGTGTTTTACTCTCTTGGAGGCATGCCTGTTCCATGCTAATGGGAGGTAGGTGCGGTTGTCTGTGCTGGTTAATTGGCAGCAGCTTCATTTTGGAAGAATTGAATTTTACGAGCCATTTCCTACCCCAATCCATTGGAAGTCCTTTTTCAAGCTCAGCCGCGAGGTTCGCCTTGTCAACAACACCAGATTTTTGATCGCGGCGAGCGTATACTCTGGTATCATTGGCGTACATGCCTACTTGTGATCTTACGGCGATCATTGATATAGATTAGAAAGAGCGTAGGAACTAGGATAAAGCTTTGGGGTCACCCGCGTTTGTAGGGTAGTTCTGGGAGGCATGTCCGTTTAAAACCACCTTCAGTGTGCGGTTTGAGAGGAATGACTGGATTAAGTCCAACAAAAGTCCAGTAATGCCGTAGCTTTTCTTACAATCCAAAAAATCGGCTTTAAATAATCCACGAATATCGGATCGATCAATCGATCGAAAATTTCAGAACCCTATTTCCATTAATATAATTCTCCTAGAATGATATTTCAGCCTTTCAATCAACCATAATTATATCATTCAAACAAATACATTAATATATCTTGACTGTTGTTCCATTTTGTAAATCTCCGAAAGTTTCTGTATCAGTTTCATTAAATTGTTTGTTTAAATCTTGTTACATTAACCTACGCCTTCAGAGCAGAGAAGTGCTTTACCAGAAATCTACAATTTCTTATTTTTACTGATTGAATATAGCTTTTAGAATAAAAATTATTTTTTCAAGTACAGTTTTAAATGTTCATCCAATAGATTGAAAGATTAGCTGGATTTCTGCCTTGCATCAGAGCATTTGCCCTTATATAAATGCAACAAACGAAACCGGAATTCGAACACGGTTCTTCAATTTTACTTTGAGATTAATTGCTCTGTCTACAAATGCTTTGGAAACTGCAAAATAATGCGAATCATTGTTGCAGAAATAGAAAAAAATATTTTTGAAGATGTTGGCTTGATGATTAAATAAAATGCACATTTATAATCTGGCCAAAATTTAAGAAAGATTAAGAAGATAAAGAAATGTTTAAAAAAAACTGCTGAAACGAAGTTACAGAAAAATTGTGGGGAAGAAAATTATATATATATTGGAAAATATATGAAGTTCTCTTCGTCGAAATCCATCTTGCACATATACAAATGTACGATGCATTGAATACGATTGCGATACCTGGTTTGATGCTCCTGCTCTTCAGTGGTGTTCTCCAGGAAATTCAAAGAACGATCATCAATGTAATCGATTCCGAATTGGCCACATCTTCATTAATTTAATCGATCTATTCTATAGTAAATACGTCGAATCCTTTTACAGTTAAAACAATCAACATTAACCTGTCTCGTCTACTCTGTTAGTTTTTTTTTCTTTCCCGCAGTACCAGCCTATGGAACTAGAAAGCTTCAATTCCAAAAGTTTAAGTGAACCTCAAAGTGGCAATTCTGTCTCGCTTTTTTGAAAATATTTTTAAGAGAAACACATACCAAAAAACTGTTTAAATAAACCATGTAAAGAGAATTATATATTTTAGGTGGGTACATAAACAGAAACGTATTTTGGAAATAAATATTGATTGATGTAGTCTTAACATATATGGAGATGTTGCCTGGTGTATAGCTTTTGTTCTTAACGGAAAGTCAGCAACATTTGGAAGATAAATACAGTGAGAATTACTAATCCACTGAATAAGCAATACAGACATTAAAATTCTTTCAAATTTTATAAATGTGATAAGGAATAAATATAAGTCCATAAGCAACACGATTGTTGAATGGTACAGTGCTAAACTAATAAGCTTAGTACTAAAGAATATATTCATACAATGTTTCCTTATATTATGTCCTAATAACCGTTGCTTACTGTAAAAAAAGGGAGTCTGAATGTAATGAAATGAACCGCTAGTTGCAAGAATAATCAGTAAGAAAGTTGCTTTCTGTTTTCAGCTAAAGAAGTTTTAGCTGAAAACAGCAACTTTCTTATTGATTATTCAGCTGAAAACTGAAAAGAATTTTCTGGCAAGATTTTGAGGAAGGAATAAGATTTTTGCCGTATAATATAAACAACGTAGTGTCCTCTTTGTGTTGACATCTACTATATTTCGGGTCTCTTTAAGGTGTTTTCCACATCTGCATATAACTTTTAGTTCTTAAAATCTCTTCAGTTGTTACCCCTCTCAACCCAGGCGCTGTCTTCCTTTTGCTCAATTCTATCAACTATATGTTAAGATACGGCACCGAAAGGTGTCCACTATAAAGATCCTCACATCCCTCGTTCATATATTCCAGTCTCAGGTGTACTTAATGTCCGAACATTTTCGGTACCATCTTTCAGTAGAGACTTTGCAGGTTCTTTCACATCCTGCAAAAATCTATTGATCACCCTATCAGACCCTCTACCAATTGGACGGATAAATCTTTGGATAGTCTATCGTTTTTTATGTAAATAGATATATTCATCCTGCATTTTAAAGAAGCGGGAGTGCGAGAGAAAGTACTCCATTTGGTAATCCTTGTTGTCAGACAAATGATAAAATATTTCATTAGGAGGTCCGTGGACAAGTTATTTGTTTTATGATACAAATCAAAACAATTACGTTTCAGACTATATCTGCACACTGGCTACAAATACGCGGCCTACCACTCAGGGGCTCGCGCTGCTGACAATGCAGCTACTGAAAAAAAACTATCATGCATGCTAGGACCTCCATCAGATTAATCTGGCCTTGTAGCTCTACAATAACCGGGAAAGATGGTGAGACAAGCTAACATTCTTGCTACCAGCTTGGCATGAGATTTAGTATTAACCCCAACATATTCCAGTTGAATGACGAGGAGATTTACAAAATCAATAGATTAAATGAGTAAAACGATAAAGGGAGAATACGAATGAACATATATTAAAGTATTTACACTACTTTAAAGGTCGGGGCTATTGTTCTCATCACGTTGCTCAGCCTTCTTCTGATGATATACATTTGAATTATGAACCTAACATTTTATGTCGTTCAGCTGGGTAGATTTTGCTAATATCACGTGTCATGTCACTTTCGGATTTCTCAGATTCAGTTATTTCTTTTTCTTAATCTACCGCTATCACATGAATAAAAGGTTAAGCATCCCAACGTATATTGGCCTGAGGAAAGCCAGAACCTGAAAGGGCTAAAACGTAGAGAACAAGAAGAAATAAAGGAAATAGATCAACAATCTAAATAGCGTAAATAGTTTCAATACTACATCTCATTAATGCTTTTGTAAACACTGTTCAAAAATAATTGTTCAAATACACTTATTAATAAATGTTTGTTGGAATCGTTAACTGCTTGTATAAAAATTGATCAAAAATACAATTATGCAGAATAATAATTATTCTAAATGCAATTTTCTTGCAATGAAATTGTAAAATTTAAAGATAAAACACACAAATGATGTTTATTAGATAAAGAAGTATCGTTGATATAACAATCTAATCCTTATAAGATTTCGTTATAGGACACGGTACGCAATTAGTCAACTACTGAAATGTACTTGCTAAAGAATGCCACGCTTTTTTCAAGTATTCCATTTATACCGCAGTAATTCCTGGTGCATTTGGTATCTTGGCAACTTGCTCATACATATGCAATAGAAATTTCTTGAAAGTATTTTTCTTTTTAAGATTGTTTAAGAATTTCCATATTATATAAGACAAAAGGATAACATTTGCTGCAAAAAAAAACCCTAAGCAACCCTTCAAGGGCGTTATTAGATCTAGGTAAATCAGCATCGATTCTTTCAAAGCAAGTTCTCATACATTTGTCAAAGAGTGGTATTTAAAATACTTATCACTTACTGAAACTATCGTTTCGATTAATTTCATCCTAACAATTTACAATTCCAGTAATTTTTAAAATTTTCCTTTTCAAATAATGATTTTCGATTATGTTCCATGATATATGCATAACACACACACACACGCACACACACATAGACACACACACACACATATATATATATATATATATATATATATATATATATATAATTTACTCAGATATATGGAATATTTGGCTAACATAAGTTGCTATGATTTATTCTTTAGAATTATATAGAAATGATAATTAATTCTGTACAATTTGATTCTTTGGCGGCAAAATAATCAAATATCAAATGTTTACTTCATATTTTTAAAGCTATATTTATTTTTTTAGAAAGTACATTCGATTAAATACAAAGCGATTTATATAAATGTCTTAAATGAGGTTTAATATTATTTTCTGTTACACAGATTTGGAATCCCGGTACGTACATCCATTTCAATTTCATTTAAAGAATATGTGCAATTACGTTTGTGGGAACACTTGTATATTTAATTAAGTAAGAAACGTGATAATAATTCAAGGAACTTTAAATTATAAATATTAAATATATTGAAGGAATTAAAGAAAATCTGATAATTAAATGCGAACTTTTCTTTTGATTTATTTTGTTTTGCGACATATCAACATCAATGGTTTCTTTAATACCGAAAAGATTTTTAATATAGGGCCGAAGTAACAGATTATGTATTATTTGTAAAAGATCGGTTTCTGTTATTGACGTATGTTTCTCAGGTAACCTTTATTGATGGTATATTTTCTTTGTATATGTTTGTTATATTTTTCACAAAAGTATTTCAAGAAATATATGTTCAAATTTTACTGTTGCTATTATTACTATAAAAATCTATTCTTGTACTTTCATATTATTTTAATACCAGAGTGATGTTAACGGTTTGCTAATAGTTATGAACATAACAGGTTCTACTGCTCCATCTCAATTAACAACAAAAATTATGAGAGGATTCCAGGTTCTTTGAAAGTTCCCAATCAGAGGCATAGTTGCGTTATCTAGTTTATCCTCCTAACCAGAACGAGATAATATTGGTTCGAAAATCTATGACAACTCTTTCGAAGAGACATTTGTTTGACCTCATTTTTTGAATGTATTATTTAGGCCATTGTTTTATGTTTTTCATTCAACCAAATATCGTCAGGAATAAAAGATGACACTTATTTTTTATATATTACGTCGTTGATAAAATCAAATAAATTGGAATGTCAAATGTTGAGAGAAAAGAATAGACTGAGGAAAAGACATAGATATAGTGACATCAACAAACAGAAACGAAACTATAATAATTATCGATAATACACTATAGTTATGATTTTTATGTGTCGTATGTGATCAGAACATCGGCAATCATAGTCTTATACAATTTACTGTTGTGACACCTGCCTGACTGTCCTTCCAATGGGACGCTCGTTCTCGTTGACGGTCGTGACACTGTCACCCTGTCGCGGCAATCCCGTCCGATGATGTCGCCACAAAAGCTGGACTACAGGACATCTTTTGCAACAACGGGCCACTGTCCCACGTTGCGATTAGATCCCAGAAGTCTCGTCGTGCAATTTCAAAAGTCGTCCCTTTTTGCCAGTCCGGACACTGGTATACACTTATGGGTTGAAAAAAAAAAACAAAAAAACATGGCACCAAAAAAAATTAATAAAATAAATGAACGAAGTCGAACACGCCTGGAGAGCTACGCAGAATGTCTTTATATAAAGAATAAAAAACAATGTTTGTTTTTTCCCAAGAATAAAGTTGTGAAAAATGATATACAATCGTCGGAAATTATATACAGTTGTTTAAAATGCTGGTTGTAACGGAGAGAGGAAGTTCGCCAAAAGCATCATAGCTTCCAATCGTTAAATGAAATGTATACTCTAAGTTTCGTTAGCGTTGAAATGAAGTTCTGAACAGCAAAGTTCTTTCGGGTTCTTAAGGGAATCTTACGGAATGTGCCGAATCGGAGCGGCCGCTGGCGGAGTGTGTGGGGGTACTGACGGCGGTGGCACTCTGGCCAAAATCTTAACAATTGCCTCTCCAACTGAACTTTTCGCGTCAAGAATCTATTTTTATAACCAATTTCGATCCTCTCTGGGGATCCGTCCGGCTCACTGTCTTCGGCCAATTAAAATCGGCCTTCGCCCACTCGATTTGCGGATGTCTTTAGCACAACGAATGAGATTTTGCCAACTCATATCGGAGTTTGATTCTATTTTCGATTCGCACGGACCCGATGCACCCACCTGCGGCCTTGATCCCCGGGCTGACCTTATCAAATCACTCTGACAGTTGTTTTGTCAACGCGTCTTCAGATTAGCGAAATACTCTCCAGATCTAAGAGAAATATATATTGAAATTAAAAGAGGCTAAAATCATGAAAACGAGAAATGTATATTTATCCAAAATAACTATAATTTATGTTTCCGTTCTTTTAGAAGCAGTTGATGGTACTAAAATTATTATTTTTTTCCTAAGCTCACATCGCGTGACGCAATAAAACACTAATAATATCACCAATATCATTTCCTCGTTGTATTAAACCAACCAAAGTAAAGTATCTTCGCGGGAGAAGAGAAAGCATCACCGTGAGAGATATTGTCACACTGTTATTTTTAGCTATTAATAATATTTTTCAATTTTTCTATATCTCCTAATGCCTGTTCTACAAAACATAAACTGAATCTATTTATGTAGTTTATTCAGTGCATTCCCTTGTCCCTGTTGCCTGTAATACATCCTGAAATCTTTGAATTCTCGAAGTCCTTTTTTCGCAATTATGCCACAAAAATTTCAAACGTCTTTTTTTCTGATTCTAAATATGTGTTCATTTTATTTTAATTTCCGCTCAGAGTAAGGATGATGACTAAAGATGATGATTATATCGGAGAATGTACATGAAAGCATCTAAAGCTGCACACATATATATTCACTGATCTTCTCATATCCATTCGCTTAAATGATATTTTTTCTGCCGCAATTCTCTTCTTCAATCATGTGTTCAGAATTTAAGATTCGGAAGGATTGATCTGGTACTTTCATTACATTTTTCCTTGTATCAACGAAATTTTCATATTTCTTAAAACTTGCTGAGCATTTCAAAGACATCATTCACTATCCCAGTGCGCATTTTCATTTCGATATCACATAATCTCTCATCTGTTTACACATGTCTTAAATATTTAACCCTCTAGGGCCATTCGTATCATATTTGATACAGTATTTCCCTATAAGGAAACATTTGGTATTTACCTATAAGGAAACATTTGGTATTCATTGACTGAGCAGCCAGTACTGCTTTCATTTGAAATTTATAAAATATTTCTCTTAAAAAATTTTTCAGGAAAATATTTTTTCAAGGCTTGTTTTCATACTGTATCAAATATGATACGAATGGCCCTAGAGGGTTAAATTATTGAAATTGTTTGATTTCATAGTTTTTAATACGTAGATCGAAATCTGATTTTTTTTTTACTGATAGACAATAATTTTATGTGCAAGATTCTCTCATTCTGTGAGGATTCCTGTAATTTCCTTTCTGTGTTTATCCTCAAAGGAAATCCATCAACGTATATTGTGTTGTTAAGAGTGCGGGCGTAATTAAATAATCAAATTCTCTCAGATCCTCTCATATTTTGTGTACTCAGAAAAGAAGTTTTAACCAATATTGACAAGAGGATATGAATTTCATGTGAAAAAATGTATATTGAAAATACATTTCACCAATTATAGTTCAACTCTAAAATATTTAGAATCGATTGGGTAAATTAATACCATTTTTTACTTAAATTTTTCGCATGTGTTTTGTTTATATTTTTCAACTGTAGGGTCAGTTTGGCAACTCCAGATATTTGGAAACAGCTTGTTGACCTGCTTAGACTTAGCATCAGAATATTCAATGTGATCATTTCAGAGTGTTTGGCTGTCAATCTGAGAAGATTACAGAAAATTCGCAATTAGTTGATTGATTGCATTAATGATTACAAAGTTATTTGCAGGGGTAAATATTGTCGCCAACATTACGCTTCTTCTTTTACCATGGTGCCTAAGTCTTAATAAGAAGCACTACTTCAATTAACTTGACGAGGTAGTGCTGCCTTGAGTCAATAAAGTGGCTGTTGAAAGATCCGATTCTAACAGAAAACTGAACCATACCACGCAAAAAGGAAACAATTTTGGCCACCAGGCTATTTCTACGACATTATTACCTTCATACACATAGCCACCTTACTTTCCAGCAAGCAACCCCTTGAATATTAAGTGTGAAGCGAGCGACTAAAAGCATCTATCGTAACAGCAAAGATGAAGTAAAGGCAAAAGACCGGATTCACCAATTTATTCAAGAAAACCATCTAGATGTGACGGAGAAGATTCTGAAGTTGTCCGTAGGCATAGTTGAAGACAATGTCAAGTTTTTGAATAAAATAGAAATGTATAAAAATGTTTCATTTTATGATTAAAAATAAATGTTTAATGAGTCAGATATTACGTTCCTTACTATTAAAAATAAAATCATAAAATGATATAAGATAATAATTTATTAAAATCATCAACATATTTATTGATTCACTAATATTTTTAATTATATATTTATGCTGTATGTGAGATGAAAATGTTAACTATGAATATACGTATTTATATCATGTATGCAATAAATATCACACCCACGTCCACAAAATTGAACAAGTATAAACGTTTAAAAACCGAAATTACTAAAACACCGTTTGAATTAGTCTTCATGATATCACTTGCGGTGGTCACGGAAAGCGACTAAGCAAGACTTTATATTATAATCGGTAGAAACCGAGTTATAAAAGTCGTGATAAGGATAGAAACTTGTATGAGTTATAACAGGAGTGACAAACAATCAAAAGTTATACAAATTATAACGGTAGGGAAGAGGAGTGAAACTCATATGTATTATAACAAGAGATACAAGCATATTAAAATTCATACAGTGTATAACAGCATAAAAAAGTCTTGTTGCTTCGGTGTATAGAATACCAGCGTCGATTTAAATTTGGACCACGTTAATTTAATTCTTTTTTCCTTTAATTATAGAAAAGAGTTGTCGCATAGCAGAAGAATACGAAAAAATACTCTTCGTACTACCGAGAAGAAAGATAACAAAAAAGATTTAATTTAAAGATAAAGTGAATATTCTGACAAAACCTTTAGCCATAAAGTCTCTTTAACTCTTATTAGAAACCTGTGGATGTGGAAAAAAAAACGAAGATTTTCTCACATTGACTCTGGATATGTTCAAAATCTTATTTCGTTAAACTGTTAAAATGGCGTAAAATATTCCAGTTATACGAGCAAAATTTTTACGAAACAGAACTATAAAATTAAGAGACAGGAGAATATGTCAAAGAATCCAAAATTCGACTCGTGATGGCGAAGGGAATTTAGAAAAATATATGTGCCTAATAAAGACATATTACCAAGTCCAGAGGAAGTTAGATTCGAAAAATGCTGTGACCCTAGATATTTCCGATGCCTATTTACAAATACAGTTTGAAGATGAATATTCAGAATTCATTAAAATTAATATGAACCGACTTGTTTTTGGTACGATCTTAGCTCCAATTATATTACAACGAAATGTAGATATCAAGGTTGCAGGTTGTGATATTACAGTTGCCCACCTGGATTTATTCAAGTGTATCTACGGTGTAACATATAGGACATGTGAAAATGTTTCTTTTTCTTTTTGTAATACGAGAGTCACTCAGTCAGTTAAGTGCCATACGTGATACACGCTTGGCCGATCATGTCTCGAAAGAGACATGACTGACTGGGCAGAACATTATCCTGCAGTAGGTTGCCATTGCTTTCTGCGGTAGACTGGTGCCCGACCAAGGCTATAGAATCCAATCTGTCGTGCTATTTAACCCAAAACTGGAAGGAAGAGACGGATTAATACCTTTCCCAAGGGTATTTGCGCGAAAGCGAATACACTGGATTCAACTGGAATTCGAACTCGGCTCCCCAGCTTCTCATTCCGAGCCGATATTCACTGTACCACAATGCACATCCTGAGAGTACAGGTTGAAAAAAGTGCGAATAGTTTTGCCTAAAATCTGGTACCTAGGACAAGTCATCAGCAAAAATGGTCGTCAAACATGTCCACTGAGGGAAATTGTATTTCAGAATATGCTCCCCGCTACCCAACAACGATAGTAAGTTGTAAGCATTTCTGCGACTAGCAATCTACAATGCAATCTATGTAGATAAAATACAGAATATGGCTTTACATTGGCTTCATACACTGTTCATTGTGATATAAGAGCAATAATTTGTCGACAAAAATATGATGACTAAAATGTGTGACGAGATCTCTACTACCAGCCAAAAAAGAAAAACAAAGCAAAACAAAAAATCGCAAATTGCAACTAGATCGGGAAAGATGGGAAAATGTTTCACAAATATAAATCAAGAAAGTGTTTTTGCTTGCAGACAGACCACTGACACCACTATTATCAATTTATTGCTCGAAAAAAATTTCCTACGCATACATCCAATACATTACGATGCTGGGGCACTAATTTATGATTTTCCTATGGAATAATAACGAATCAAAATATGAAGACATGCCGATTGTTTATCAAGATTGATACGATAAAAAGGCTGAACCGTTTGAAAATTCTGTTATTGAATAATTCAAACTAAAATAGAAATTAAGTTGTACTATATAATGTAATACGCAAATTCAGTTGTGCTTTAAAAAGGAAAATTACTCGTCAGGAAAATACAATATTGGCCAAAGGCAGACATGTTTTGTTCTAGTGATCTAATGGTGATGTTATCGGTTTCGCAGATCTAATAAATGGATCACATTTTCATGTGTTTGTGGATAGTCTAATTGGCCAGTAAGTTAAACGCGCAGGAAAACACGTTTTTGGTGACAGTGACTTTCTTTTCAAATTGTTTGCATGATATGCCGTTCAAGTTACCATAATCTTGAGTAACTTATTCCTTATAAATTCGAAGATTGTAACGATTTAATACCACGCCGTATCATTCAAAATTAAAAGGAATAGTCGAACAATTTTTTTGGTACTGTCAAAGGATGTCAGCAAAATTTGATGAAGAAGAACTCGAAAAATTATTAATAATTTTATCGTATAACGCCCAGACTGAATACACTGTAAGGCAGTCCGCTCACTGAATTAATGCTAACAAGAAAAATTAAAATCAGTATTTGAAAAGATTAAATAGTAAAATGACACCAGATTGTTCAAAATTTGTGAAAATGTATAAACAGCATGTGAAGCGAAATTGATTGGGTTATTAAATTGAGGGGATGTCATAGATATATGGCGAAGCAAACCACCTTAAAGATAAAAAAAGCATCAAGCCCTTGTAGTTAAGGCAATGTCAAAAAAGAATGTCTTCTAAATTGCAACGAATATGGCTCTGAACTGTGTGAAGAGGAAATGAGAAATGCTATGAATATATATATCGCATGCGTCAAATTGCGGGTAAGTGGACCGTGACTACAAACACCGGCCTATGTGAAGCTATTCGGGTACTATCTACTAGTTTGCTCGGTCTGAGCACTGCTCAGTTTGATGCCTATTTGCCCGGCTTCTCTCGCCTCCAATTGGCTGAAGCGTTTGGGTGCGAGTGTATATAAGATTTGTGAAAAGGTCTTTTCAAAGTGTACATAGATCGAAAATTGTGCAGGAAAATTATGTAATAATATAAAGAATCGGAAAATTTATATACAAGGTAAAATGGGATTTGAAAGACTTAATAATTAGCTAAAGAAAATATTTACGCAAGAAAAGCCTGATAGACATGGAAGAATCCATGAAAGTAATTTTTGATGTTTCGATCGTCCTACATCCAAAAACGTCGCTGATTATACAATGATGATTTCAAGAAGAACTTCAGGTTGATCTTAAACCAGAAAGATACAATTTGCAGTAAATAGTCGAACTCACCAGAAAAAAGACGGTGTGATCAATAATAAATAACATTAAATATTAATCATAAAGAGAAATCTCAAAAGATAAGATACTGTGCAGTAAATACCCCCTCGGTGAGAAAAAATGATTAGTCTAGACGTTTAAATAAGAAACTTCAATTAGTCGAAAAAGCCGTTGGTATCAGACATCAGAATAGTTCTTACAGGCATCTCGACGACCGTTTATGCAAGGTTTTATATTATAACGGTTAGAACCATATTATAACAATTTTATTATTTTGTATATCTTTAATTTTGAACATTGGTTTTGTCTATATTTTTAACGACTTGAAGCATATATATATATATATATATATATATATATATATATATATATATATATATATACTTATTCTCTCTCTCTATATATATATATATATATTATGCTCTCATTATGATTGAGCTCTCTGGAGAAGAAAGTTTTAAAAACAGTTTCCACTTCGGCTATAATGCGTGACTCTTCAGAAATGAATTGAGTTCTCGCGGTGACTGGCGTCTGTATACACTGCTTACATACAAGACGTTAAATTTTCCCTTTTCTGTACCCATGCGCCACTTAGGGAGTAGAGACTCCGCCTGACACCAAATCGGTCGAGTTTCGATCCAGGCCCGAAGCACGTAGATATTTCTAGCTACACTGATGAGCTGTGATGCAGTGAAACTGGGTTGTATGTGGATGACTTATATATATATATATATATATATATATA
Organism: Ascarosepion bandense; assembly: GCA_037127315.1. Taxonomy (NCBI): domain Eukaryota; kingdom Metazoa; phylum Mollusca; class Cephalopoda; order Sepiida; family Sepiidae; genus Ascarosepion; species Ascarosepion bandense. Next base: position 2,183,896 of record JBBBDQ010000980.1, on the reverse strand, counting down.
TATATATACTAACATACAAATTATATGTATTTTAGATATTCTATTTCTTGCAGAATTATTTCGTTCATTATTTGATTGATGATAAATTGACAAAAATGAAGCTATATTCAGAAAATGAAAAGGCATGGTGTAATTGTTAGGTAAATAGTAGAACAGAGAAACTTTCCTTTGAAATTGTTCGGTCGCTTATTCGCAAAAAAAAAACAAAACAAAAGAATGTGTTAACAATGACGAGGAATTTACAGTGGTATTTAAATTTAAAAAGCCTTCTTAGTCAGTTCATGTGATTTTCTAAGCGTAACGTAAATGTGACAAGAGGCTGAAAGTATGGGGCACCTAGTGAGGTTCGAAATAGCTACTCAACTATAATGGTCCTACGTAGAGAATCTTGTTAACTATTACAGCACCCCGAGGGTTCCCTGCTTACTTAAGTGTTATAGGTGATACATGTTTACGCAATCTTGTCTCGAAAGAGTGAATGGGCAGATTTTCTCAGAATAGGTTGCCATTACTCTCTGTAGTAGACTGTTTGCCAGCCAAGGCTTTTAAACCCAATGTGTTGCTATATAACACATAGATTGAGAGAGATGCGGAGGATTAATTGTTTTCTTAAGTGCTTTTGCGCTTTACTGAATGCAATGATATCGACTGAAATTTCAACTTAAGCAAATATCCACTTTATCACAATGCATATCCGCAAACAAAAGCCTACTAGAGTCCCAAAGGGTTTCAGAACATACAAATTTGTACTAAAGGCGGATTCAATTATGGTTTTAAACCTTAAAGTTTCAGTAAAATCCAATGCTAATTTGCTCAATGTTTCAAATAAATCTGTCGGACGTATTCTGCATGGGGATCCTCAATACAATAAATGCGATGCCTGAAAAGTCTACAGATAACTGTGTAACGCTCCCAACAACTGAGGTATTGCATGCTTTAATAATTCTCAGATGATGAATGAATGGATCCAGAGCAAAAGACCAAATAGAGCATTAATAGATGTTTATGTATAAAACCTAGGTATTTTCTCACGGTTTACGGAAACAAGTTTCTGGCAACTGTGATAGTTAGAGAAATCCTAAGCAGCTAGGAAGATTTTATAGCTCCATATTACATTTCCCGTGGATTTACGGTTTGTGATGTGTTGGAGAGCGAGTGGGAATAAAAAATACAAAATTAACTAAGAAGACCAATCGCTGTTTAATAATGCAAAGCCGTCCAAAAATTGACGTGTTAGAATTGACACGAGCATGACACTCTTAGTGTATAAGATCCTAGGTCCCCAGATAAAATGCATGAGACTAACATTCATGAAGTTTAGTCATAAGTAAAGCCTATATAATATTATAAATATTCTGAAATTGAGTGCGAAGTCGAGTAGCGTAGCCATAACAATTGAAATTTCTATAACTAGCACAATGTCCATAGAAGATGAAAATTATTTGATTTCATCATGGCAGCACTTCAAACTTCGTATTGAATAAGAAATTTATGTTAATGGTGGATTCCTTAAATAGATGTGTCAAGAATAGTCTAAATATTATAAAAGTTAATTTACTTCTAAAATAAGGTTATTACTTCAAGATTCATGCGTCTTTTACTAAATTCATGAAAATGACCTAAAAAAAAACAGAGCAACCTTGTATTATAGTGTATTGATGAAGTTTTACTGGAATTCTTGTGGTGATTTTTGACATGTTAATCGGTATAATATTTATCGAGTGTAACAAGACATGTTGTGGTGTTAAAGCGGAAAGTGAGAAGTCGCTCAGAACAGTTACTATCTGCTACAATCATATTCAGGAGGCTGTTTCCATCTGCGAAACACACACTGTGTTGGCGTGTTTTTTTCGAGCTCTTTCCCTGCCAGAAAAATGTGTAGTCTTTTTCCTTTTATGATCTAAAGGCTGCCAGACGTATTACCTGCAATGTCCATATAATGCCTCTTGAGCTCGTCATTGACAAAAGCATTTTTCCTGGAGTAACTGATATCTTGGAGGTTTTCAGATTGGCCGTTCAGTATAGACCTGACTTCCCAACAGCCCAGTTTTACAGCTGGTTTCCTTTGAGATTTCTTGTTGCTTGGTGCAAATGTTTCAGTCTACTTGTCGGGTGTCTCCCAATCTCTATGCACCCAATGAAGAAGGCAGACCGTAGCAGACTGTAAAACATATACCGCGTACATCAGACAAGAGAGACGTATATGTTTTTATATTATCGTTATCAAGTTGAATGATTTTATGCAACCAAGGATTTATGTAAAAAGCTTCACACGAACAACGAAGCATTTGCATTTTCCCTCGTATGCAAGTACTTTTGAGGTTATCTGTGCGTATTTTCTCAACTTAGAAGAAGGAGAATTGAGTCGAATTACTTTATCGGATAGCTTCACTTTTCTTCGCTCTCAGACTCATATCGCTTCAGGAGAATTGACATTCGTTTTACAAATTTCGTACATAATTTTCTCGTATTTCCTCCCATCATCACGTCATTATAAATATCAACACGCATAAAATATATCTTGTCCGTTCCTATTTGTAAACGCTAGATCCTTGAATATATTACCGTAGCTTTTTCCTTTTTTTTGTAACAAAATACACTTTTTCGTATCCATCTCACACGTAATATCATCCAATATCTTATGTTATTTTCAGCAGTTTTGTTTCGTACTTTTCAGTTCGAACGACTCTTTTATTTTTCTTTACGCTTGCCATTGTTTCTTCATTTTGAATCGAATGCTTGAAGCTTTTATGGAATCACATTATGTGCAAGAAAAAGCAGATAGTTTTTTTTAACCAGCAGCGAAATTCTCAAAAGGATTTTGTCACATGTAATATAATCATTATTTTATTTGATTATATTTTATACTTTGTCATGTCTTTTAAGTAATTCAACAATTCATGTCGACACATTCTTTAATATACGTGACAGATAACATCAGGTTGCAAAGAAAACGAATAAAGAGGACATTCTTGTATTTTTTTGTTACGATAAGCAAAAGTATTTATTTCATTTTCGATTTATTGTTTTTTTCATATTTTTCTGTCAAGATTTCATAAAAGATGTATTAATAATTAACAATACCATATTTTAATACATGTACCGGCCTGAAAAAATGTTATTAGTTTCAGAAACTTGTTTCGAAATACAGTTAAAAATGAACAGTTGTGAAAGTTAAATAATACAAGTCTGTTTTCGTTATCTTTTCACTATAAGCAAGGAGACAGAGTCACTAACATACTCTTTCATAAAGGATATATTAATAATTAACAATGCTATATTTCATAAATGATGTAATAACAATAATAATAATAATAATAATAATAATAATAATAATAATAATAATTCCATGTTTCATAATAGATGTATTAATAATTAATAATACCATATTTAATACGTGTACCGGCCTGACAAAATGTTATTAGTATGTGAATCATTATTTGAAATACAGTTATAAATATGCAGTTGTGAAAATTACATAATACAGGTCTTCTTTTTTTTTACTATAAACATGGAGACAGTCACTAAAATAAATCATCATAAACTATGTATTAATAATTAACAATGCCATATTTAATGAAAGATATATTGTTATTAATAATAATACTATATTTCATAGGAAGATGTATTAATAATTAATAATACCATATTTTAATACATGTACTGGCATGAGAAAATGTTAGGTTGAGAATCATGTTTCGAAATACAGTTATAAATATGCAGTTGTGAAAGATAAGTAACACAGGTCTCTTTTTGTTATCTTTTCACTGTAAGCAAGTAGACAGAGTCACTAACATAAGATATCATAAAATATTTATTAATAATTAACAATGCTATATTTAATAAAAGATATATTATTAATAATAATAATACTATATTTCATAAAATATGTATTCATAATTAATAGTACCCTATTTTAATAGGTGTACTGGCATGACAAATGGTTATTAGTTTGAGAATTTTGTTTCTAAATACAGTTGTAAATATGCACTTGTAAAAGTTAAGTAATACAGGTCTGTTTGTTTATCTATTCACAATAAGCAAGAAGACAGAATTACTAACATAAGATTTCATAAAGTATGCATTAAGAATTAACAATGCCGTATTTCATAAAAGATGTATTAATAATAATACTATATTTCATAAAAATACATTTATAATTAACAATTACATATTTCATTAAAGATGTATTAATAATTAATAATACCATATTTCATAAAATATGTATCAATAATTAATAATGACTGACAAAATGTAATTAGTTTGAGAGTCTTGTTTCGAAGTACAGTTTTAAATAAGCAGTTAATTTAGACATACTTTTGTTATCTTTTCACTATAAGCATGGATACAGATTCACTAACATGCAGGGATAATAAGCGTTAACGAATATACGAAACATATTATTAACCAACCAGAACAATTAATTAACATAAATTGAGAAGCCAAAAGTTAACGATTGTTATTGCTTTTAATTATTTGAAGATAAAACTTGACTGGAAACAAAAAGCAGGAATAGATCGCAACAAACGAGAAAAAGAAAATGTAAGCTTACGGTTTAATTTTGTCATTTCGACTGCAAAATAATGAGACCTTTCCCGTAATTTAACTGTTTCGTACGTGATACACACGATAGAGACATGATTGAAAAGAAAAAAAAATTCTCGCACTAGCTGCCATTATATTCTGTGGTATACTTGTTACCAACCAAGTCGATATAATCTTATCTGTTCTACTATTTATCCCATTGAAGCGACATATTAATACTTTTTCCAACCCCGTAATATGCTTTATTTCATAGTCTTGCTAGCATAGAGTAGGGTTTATCAGAAATTTTGCCATGAGAATATTTCTAGAAATAACATAGGTACTTTTTATTACGGTGAAGAAGAAGGAACTGAAGCCGACATGGCAAATCAGGAGCAATAACATCGTGATTTTTCATTTGGATTCTATGAATCATCTCTAATACACAGCAAGATCACTAAACCATATGTGGCAGTAATATTTTAAGTATGGTTGAATGGTGCTCCTTGTTAATGTAGAGCAGTTTTGTTTTGGAGGCTTTAAATTTACGAGCCATTTCATATCCACACTAAATAAGTCTTTTTGAAGGGTAGCAGCCAGGTTTACATTGTCAGCGTCGGCAGATTTCTTATTGTGACGGGAGTAAATGGTGGTATCATTTGCATTGATGCCTACTTTGGAATTGATTACATTAGGAAGATTATTGATGAAGATCAGAAAAGCATATTACCTAAGTTAGAGCCTTGAAAAACGCCCATGTTTGAATGAAATGCTTTTGAAATTTGCTTGTACAGAACGGCATTTTTTGCACTATTTGACAGGAACGTTTGGATTAAATCAAACACTCGTCCGGAAATACCATAGCTCTGGAGCTTACACAGAAGGTCAGCATGCAAATGTCTGTCAAATACTTTCGAAATATGAAGAGCAACATATTGATATAGCAATCTAATGCTTAGTTTCTGGGCCGAGCAGTATATCATTTTAATCAGTGCATACAGGTTGAGCAAAAACTGAGCTGTAAAAACAAAAAAAGGAATATAGTAGTAGGATTTTTTAACGAGATTAGTCTAACCACGTGGATTAAATAAAGTTTTTCAGTTTGGAAATCTCTGTTGGTTACACATCAATATACTATTGAGGAAAACCGAAAAACATAGTAGCGGTGATAGCAAAGATAACGACAATATTCCACATGTAAATAAATTCAGTCAAAGGACTGTAAACGTGATCCGGAAGACTTCTACCACCATTTAGGAAGCAGCTGTTGACCATCTTAAAAACATTTTGCCTGATCTGTCCTGAGAACCATATAACATTGTTGCGTGACCAGGATGATTTTAAGGTAAGCTCGTGTGCACTAAGTCATGAACAGATTATGGAACAATCGCCGATCTCTCATACGATCTAGATCTAATATCTCAGTAGGGCAACAACTAGATGAGACATTCAACGTCTTGAAAACTAAACTACTCATATTCCATCATGACTAATCGGATCCAGAACTTCAAAGGTCATGTTGAAGAGATACAAACTTGAAGAGTGTCCAAGCCTTCTGCGACTTTGGTCCAAATGACCTATCGCTAAAGTTGCAAGAACTGTGTAGGTTCTCTGTAACGCTACAGTACGTACCAGCCACCTCATGCTACCCTCTACTTTAAAAAAGCCAGAATAGGTTTCACATTATGTCCTACTGATGCTGGTTATCCTAAATCTTCAGTCTCGATAGAGTCCAAAATCGTCTCATTGTCTTCGTGGAATGACAGATTACTTTTATCTGTGTTTAAGATGCTTTCTGTGTGTATATGTGAAAACCCTCCTGGAAATGTTCTTTTATATTGTTTGCTAAAATATTTGCAAGAATATTTAGTAATCAAGAACTCAAATGCATTGAAGGAATTATACTGACTCAGTGAAGGGTACGTGCAAATCGCGATACAGGAGAAATGATCTTTTAGTCTCCGGCAGGTTCAGGAGAAGTTCAATGAAGAACTTGATATTATCAATGTTTCACCTATTATCATAAGAAAATTAACGCCTAGCTTTCTGTTGGAGTGTATGGTATTAATAACTACGTAATAATTTTCTCATATTTTCCATTTTAATATTATTATGTAGTTTTAACGAAACAGTTGAGTGTAGAACAAATCAGATCGAATGTTTAGAAACAATTATTGCCGTGATCCAAGATATACTTGCCGTTTCGCGTTGAAATACATAGGGAAACCCTTGATTATAAGTGTTTAAGCCCAGTTAAGGCTTCTTATGTTTGTTATCTACTAGTGTCTATGCCTTGAACTTCGGTCACATAAAATAATAGTATAGTTTGTCAAGACTAAAAGACAGACAATTAATTTGGAATCGCGCTCTTATCAAGGAACTAGCAGTATAGCCCGGCGTTGCTCGGGTATAATGAAAGATTTAAAACCAATCAATGGTCCTGTAGATCAGACATAGCCTAAAGAATATTTGCGTGAATATTGGTGAGAATCGGATGAAAATTGTGGATTTGTATAAAGGACATACAGACAGATAAACAGACACACACACAAACACCTTAAATATTATATATCCTGCACTATTGTAAGAACTGCAACCTTGAAACTTCTGAATATCGTTACTTATGTCTTTGTCTATGGGTGTATCAAATTTGATTAAAATCGGACCACTCCTTCTATAACGCGATTTTTTCGATTATCAATTTTCGATATTTATCAGAGGTACCTTGATACCAAACGTAGCTAAGAACACTCACAGACGCTTATAGTACAACTGTGTAAATTTTCAAGAAAATCGGTTCAGTCGTTTCGGAGTCTATAGGTAACGAACACACACTCACACGCAGACACATACACGCACACACAAAGTTCCATTTATAAAGAAGTTTAGATCTTTGAGAAATTTAAGTCTTTCTTCAAGATATTCATTCAAACTGTCGCATTACTATTTTCAAGTAGTTTATTCATTCTGCTTGAGCTAATTATTTTCTTACTTTAATATGCAAACATGAAAAATTTCTTTATATTTCCTGAAAGTATTTATGTTTTGAAATTGTTAATTATTCTCCTTATTTGCGATCATCATTAACACTATGTAATTTTTCGAACAATTAATGACAAAAATACACAGGCGTGACAAGGATTTGGAAACACATGCTATGATTATAAGATTTCGTAGGTTCTATGTTAAGGAGGATATATTGTCACAGAAATACCAACTGTATCTTTTTGATGCTAAGTATGATTTTTGCTTTTATATCAATTTTCTTTAAAATCTCGTATTTAAGCTTATGTTCGATCTATGATATCCTCAGCAACTTTCTCTAGAGCCACTTTTATGTTTTTGTTGGTTTATGGATCTTCTCTATTTTTATGGAGATTGCCAAGAATTCATTGCAATATAGAAGGAAACATATCACGTAATCATTCAATAGAGCTTTCGTAGTTTCTGTTAAATATTCGTTGGGCGATATTTTTGAAAACCATGAAAGTTTTGGCAATGAAGTGTATTTGCGATTGGAGGCAGATATTTTGAAATTTAAGTGAAATGTATTTTGTTTAATAATGTCGGCAAGGTGCATAAATATAGTTAATAGTGTATGTCCAGTAAATGCTACAGAAGTTTTAATTGGAGGTGGGGTGACTTTGGTACTCTCTTACTATCATATACCTGGTTAATCAGATTCACGACCCAATCATTCATTACAATGTCCTCATTCACCACAAGAATCCATCCATCACATAATACGTGTACCGGCCTGACAAAATGCTATTAATTTGTGAATCATTATTTCAAATACAGTTATAAATATGCAGTTGTGAAAATTAAATAATACAGGTCGGTTTTTATCTTTTCACTATAAGCATGGAGACAGTCACTAAACCAAACAACAGAATAGTACATATTTACAGAAGCATCTAAAACGGTGAACAATCTATGAACAAAATTTGGTTTTATATACAATAAAACTGAAATATATTTTAAAATTTAATGATATGAAAATGAAAATACGATGGATGAAATATCCAAATCAAACTAAAATATAACAAAAATGATCAAACTAAATTAAACAAATGTTAGAAACGTCCACCCTCCGAAAATGAGAGTTGCTTATGTATTCCACCAAACGATAAAATCAAGTCGTAAACTCGCGAAGAGAAAGAGAAAGGATAAAATAAATAATTGAATTGAACATTCAATTTCTGGCCAAGGCAAGATAAAAAAACGAGGCCAAAACAACCTGGGGAGGTTGGGAAACTTTATTCGTAACATAACAAAAGAGAATGCCGTGACACAGGCTCGGAACAAATTCACTCACATTAACTAAATACACAGAAGAGGAAAAACTTTACCAGGGGAGGGTTCGCAAGAAAATCGCCCCGTTGTACTGTAAGAGACTTTTAAAAGAAAATCAAGACTGGCCCTATTCACGCGATCCAGACTTGCTACAGTTACCCACATTTTGATACAATCTTTCGATATTAAAATCTTCCTATCAGATCTGGTCTTTATTTTGAGCTGATGCACAAAATATCTAATCAGATATTGATAACATTAACGTTCATATTGCAAGATTCTCTCCAGGCGCAACTTCCATTTCCCCATTCAAGCTACGGAAAGTAACGTGATAAACACCATCTGTTGTAACCCAGAATACGGGTGAGACATATTAAGGCACGCGTACGCGAGATCGATGGACAGGAGCTATTCGGGAGCGATACGAGCCATCGAGTCACCGACATTGTTCCGGAAAAGCGCATCTTAAGACAATGGTAGAAGGCCTGATCAGCCATAGTCGCACCGATATGACAGTCAGGCAAATCAACCCAACCACATCTGAAAGCCTTGTCATTGAGAAATAGACTGTTCCGAATCAATCACCAGGTAAGCGAAAAATTACGGTTACTGAAATAAATCAACGCTGATGCCTAATAACAAAACCAGAATGACACAGTCGCCAACAAGCCGAGCCGATCGCATAGAGGTTTTTTCTCGTGAACACATCCTCTAGTGAACGATACAAGTGCCTCCGCGTCCGACAAATATCACTACACCTAGGAATCGCCCGGAAAACCTTTCGACACTCGAATTAATATTTCCATTGATTTCGGAGCCTAAGTAAGAGCTCGTTCCATGAAAAGGGTGGGCTGACACTAAATCAAGAAAATTAAGATGGCCAATTAAGTGCCCACGTTCACATATTGGTGATCGACCTGGTATCTATCGATGAGCCCGAAATCTTTCTTCAGATAACCAGGTTACGGTCGCCTGACCTCCCACTACCTCCAGCCCGTATCTAGCTTAAGATCCAGGACGGCATTCCACTATGGGATACACATTTTTTTCTATTAAAATAAGCAACGGGAAATCACAATAAAACATTCTAGAAAAATTGGATCAAAACGGCAGTAGAATTTAGATAACATTTTTATATTTCTCAACCAATCAGCTAAAAACTTAGAATAAGAACATTCTAGAAAAATAGGATCGGAAGTAAATTAACACAAAAATATTTAGGCCCCAAAACAAAATAGTAAAATAATAAATCTGATTGGTCAATAAATGTTTTCACACCCTAATGTTAGGAAGATTCGTTGATCCCCTATTAATGTATATAATACACACAGTTAGAAAAAAAAGGTCAGTCACCAAGCTAGCCATTAAGTCCGCATGCCACCGATACTTTGTCCGGCCAAGTAATTTCTTCCACGCCAAAGTTCATGACCTAGCTCCGAGGACCTTGAAAAGAAAAAACCGACGAACTTTCTTTCAGCAACGCGACACGCTGTCGCCACCTGAAATGAACTAAATGTAAGTAGGAAAGACTTATTTACGGACTCTGCTAATGTAAACTTATACACATCTTTGAACAAATTTAACTTCTTGCCAAGTTTTATTTCCCAAAAGGCAATTTTCGCACCATGTATTTTATTTGTTTCCACGTACCATTTTATTTTTCACATAATAAATTGTTTGTTGTTTAATGTCCGTTGTGAATTATTCCTTTCACTTTGCGCGATTGTAAAACAGAGTGTTGTATTTGTGGGGGAAATAATCTAGAGAGCCAGACCCGTAAAATACGGAAGCACATACAATCCAGCAAATACCAAATCCCCTACACCACTAAGACAAGGCACGAAGAACCCACCATGAACGGCGCCACCTCAAAGGTCCACTCTCGCAGCCAGGGCAGAATCAGGTGTGCAAAAGTGAAACTTTCCGGATTTGGATTTTTATTTTCTCTACCAAGGTCAAATGTCAACTTTTGCACCAGATTCAGGTTTATACTGGAAGGCAACTATCAATGGCGCGGAAATTTTGATTTTTAAGGCATCTTAGTTCATATGTCAAAGCGGATGGATGCTCTATAATTGGGTATCCCCGATGAGGGTGTGCTCATAACTCAAAGATAATCATCATAACCCAAACAAACTTCTAACTCAAGGTATGTCACCGAAAATGTATTTGTATGTAAAAAAAAAAGTAAAATATACTTATATTTTATTTTATATATGTTTCTGATCCGTTGTTTTTTGACAGAGGCGTTTGTTGCCTTTTATTGTTTTACAATGATCGTGATAACGAAATGAACAAAGACCATGAGATAGAAGATGATGAATTGATTGTGTAACACTTACTTTTTGAAAGGAAGTCGGGTTTAGTCATCCCGACTTTACGATATCATTTGAATCACGAGCCAAGAATTTTGAGAATAATCGTATTAATGACTGAAAATCGCCGAATTTATGAAGGTCAATGATGTCATCAGCCTAATATCTTCATGCAGCATTCGTCGTTTTAGCAGCACCTTTGATCAGCAACGTGAGGCCCAAACAAACAGAAGTGTTTTCAATAAGACATATATACTGAGAAAGAGAATATAATATTTCTAATAAAATTTTCAGTCGCTTAATACTATTTTTAGATTTTGGAATGCATCTCTGTTCACACCAATGCATCTCAGATTTAATTTAATACTTTTTGTTCTTAGTATCCCCAATTCGTAACTTGAATGTTGAGCACATCATGTTGTTGATTATTATATGTTCTGTCTTCTAGTGGTTTGTACTTAGTCCTTACTTACCTGCCACTTATTGTAGTGAGTGCGGCTCTGCTTTGTGTCTGTTCCAGGACAAGCCTGAAACTGAAGAAATGATACTGTGAGATGTCCGTTCCAGGAGAACAGTGCCCTGAGGCCGTTTCCTCCCACCAGTTATGGGTAAAATAACAAGAGAGTTTGGGTTGTATAAGCTTTGTCTAGAGCAGAAATTAATAGCAAACTAATGCCTGATAATCATGTACTCTGTCACTCATGTTTGTACCGAGACATGATCACTCAAGTGTTTATAACTTAACTGATTGATTTGTTAAAAAGATATCCAATATCTGTCGATCTGAAGGTAAGCTTTATATGATTTTTTCGCAAACTGAGTCAAACATTTTTGCAAGCCACTTTAAAAGAAAACACAGAACTTGAAAACGTTCAAAAGAATCAGTAAATAAAATGTATAGAACATGAATTAAAAAAAAAATGAAATAATCAAAATATGTACGTTAAACAAGGAAACGGTCATCGATAGTGTGGAAGGCAATATTTTCAACGAGAGAAGCAAAAGATTCTCGATCAATAAATGTTAAATTATTTCTATAAAATCGGATATTATTACTATTACAATTATTCATTGAGCACAAGTGAACGCAAAGAACCGGACCGGAATTCGACCCAGAAAACTGATATATTCCTTTATTGTAAGATCAATATTCCATGATAATTTTTAACGCGTCACTAATACATTTTATATCCCATATAAACTATGCGAATTCAGGCGTATTAACACAAAGAGAGAGATGCACTCTTTCAAATAATCATTGTATGCAACGAACATATTTTAGTTTATATTACTGGTTATTAAATTTTTCAGTGCAATATTAAATATCTTCGCATATTAGACCAAATCAAACTATTTTGGCATTTGTTTACATAATGTGAACGGGCACAATAAACATAAATTTTACATAAATATATGTTCAGTGTTGTCCGTTTGGGCGTGTAGGTGAATATTATTGTACATGAGGGGTGAGAGAAAGGAAGAGAGTAATTTAATTTCTGTTTGCTCGAATGAGTGTCATATATGTATGTATGTATGTATGTATATATGTATGTATGTATGTATGTATGTATGTATGTACGTAACGAAGATTCTCGAAACTTGGTTATAAACTACCGACAATATGAAATGATTTCTTTAAATATTATTTTTGATCGATACTTGTATTTATGTAGATATTCTGTTTATAATCAAACAGTATTATTTATTTTTTCTGATTATTTGCAATATTTTTTTTACAAAAATGTGGGTCATACGGCAGTATTCATACTTGCGAATTGATCCGGAGAGATTAGACCTCTCCACCACGAATGACGATCAGTCTAAACGAAGTCGAATAAAAACCTATAACACATTTTTTGAATTCATCGTAACAATCATATCTGCTCTGAAATGTATCGTAATTTAAACAAATGTAAACATGTAGATAGGTGCCGCAGGGTCGAATCCTACCGAATGACACGCATTTTCATAATGAAAATTTGTCGTAAAATATCAGGCCGGTAGAAATAAATATAAAATACTGTTAGATTATAAACAGAATAATACTTAAACACGAGTACCGACCAAAAATAAGGTTCAATCAACTTATTTCCTATATATATATATATATATATATATAATTTGGAAAAATGTTACTTTCATCAACAAACCATTAGCTAACATAATACTCATGAACATGCCATTGTTTATAACAGAATAAAAAAAGCAGTTATTAAAGTTAAAAATGCCAGCATTCACAAAAATAAGAATATTTGTTGTTTTTTTTTTTTGTTTAAATTATTTCACCCGAAGTAAAGCAGTTATATTGACATAAAAGGACTAAAAACAAACTGCAAGAAAATAGAATGCATGGTCATCAGCAAAAAGAGCAACTAAAAATGTGAAATTCAGGTGGGGTATGCTAGAATCAAGCAAGTAAAAAATTTAAATACCTAGGAAGTCTTCTAACAGCAGATGGAAAGTGCGACACAGAGAGCCAAAGGCGAATTGGCATGGCGAATGATGGTTCCAGAAGCTGAGTAAAGTACTAAGGCAGAGGAAACTATCTCTAGAGACAAAGAAGACCGTACTAGATTGCTATGTGATGCCAGTTTTTCAATACGGCAGTGAATGTTGAACACTGTCATCGAAGATAAAGAAAAAACTTGAAGCAGGTGAAATGTGGTTCTACAGAAGGATTTCATGGACCGAGAATGTGAGTAATTATGAGGTGTGAGAGACAATTGAAGTTCGTGGGACATGCGATGAGGAAAGATGGTTTGGAGAATCTGATACTGAGAGGTCAGATATAAGGAGAAAAGTTAGAGAAAGGCAACATATAACATATTTGAAGTGTCTGAGCAGGTTGGATGACAAAACATGATTTGCTTGGTGCAACAGTAGAAAGCCTTCTAAGAATCAACAAGGATAGGGAGACGTGGAAGCCATAAGGACAGGGAATATAGAAAAAGAAAAAGAAGAAGGTTATCGGGATATCAGGAAGAGGGTTAGGGATGGATAAGAATACTGGTGTGATGAGGCGGAATGGATGAAGGAAAGAGCTTCGGATAAAGGATGAGAGTCAGTGAGATAGGAGATGACTATTAACCTTACATATCAATACATGAAGATTGTAGCTGGCGAGGAAGCAAGTACACGGAAAGGAATTCCACAAGCGGGAAGCTGTTTCAGTAGAAATTGCAGTTATATTTTATCGGTTTCACTGTAAAAGGGTGGGACCTAGTTGCTAATGGGGCACTAATAAACTAAGTTTATTGCTGCAGAAAGGGTGAAAATATTTGTAGAAAAAGACATAGGGAAAGAATATCACGCTGGTGAGAGAGCGACTGCAGTCGAGCTACCAATTTGGGATTGACCACATTACAGATTATCCGTTGGATTTTGTCAAGAACTACGAGGTGAATAATAAGGGCACCAGTCAGATGAGGCATCAATATTTAATACACCGGCGGATAGTAGATTTATATATGTGTAAGATGGAATTAAGATGGGAAAAATCCTGCCAGAGCACAATGATCCGTCCTTCTTAGCAGTGGATTTAGCTATGGATTCGATATAGTCATTCCACTTGAGGTCTACTAACAGAGAGTAATCTTTTCAAAACAGCCATTACACTTTCCATAAGTCTTCATATCATCACTCTGAAGATGATGTTGCACAACTTTGAATAAACATGTTACGTTAAAAATAAAGTTAAAACTAATGAAAATGCATATAGTGCATTTCGTACTATTTTTACAATCATACCAATAAAATATTCGTTGATAGGAAATGAATAAAAAATTAATAAATTAAAGTAGTTTTTTAATTATTTACTCAAAAATGCTCAAAAGAGGATAGGCTGCCTACGCATCGTTCATTCAGCAATGAATTAGAACACTCTCATCTATTGAGCGTGTATAATGATAATATACGCCTTAAAATGTTTGCCTTCTTCTACCGAGTGCCCATAGCTCAGAGGAAGAACCTCCGACTGACGCCAATTTCGGTCGGTTTTCAGTCCTGGGTTAAAAGCAATCAGAGTCTAACCGAACTGATGAGCTGTGATACAGCGAAACAGATCTCTCTGCGGATGGCTATATATATATATATACAGAAATGTGCAAATGTATTGGAGCAAGAAAATCTTTAACGTTCATGAGATATATTGACATAAAATAAACAATTTAATTAAATTAAGTTTTTTTTTTAATTTAGTTAACAAATACTTCTACAAAACATAATTGTTACAAAACAAATTTAATCTTTAGTATTTTTGCTTTGATCGCAGCCTCCATTCTGTCAGACATTGATATCACAATGTTCTTCGATGTATCTAATAGTATCTCCGGCCAAACATATATATCTGTTACCAAAGTGTGTTTTGCGAAGTCACATAAGATTTATTAATTTTTTTTTAATTCAAATTCTTCTATAGACGTTCAAAAGGGTTGAACGTTCCTACTTGTGTCAAGGTTATATGGAAACTTCCAAAGATGCCATTGATAAACATGAGACATCAATGTTGCTTAGATGAAACGACAAATTGTGCGTCAACCTTATAAGCAATCATCCAAATATATCACATATAAGGAATCATTCATTCGTGCTACACATAAGAATGGATCAACTTTCATTTTCATTATATTGACGTCATCACTCATCACTGAATCTGTAATCGCTAGTGTCTTTGATAGAGTAATAGGCGATGTAAATGTGATATCCATCGCAATCAGTAAGATTTCAAGATTCTCATCATTGAGGGTTACACTTTTGTCATTATATACATATATATATATATATATATATGTGTGTGTGTGTGTGTGTGTATATATATATATATATATATATATATATATATAACTCAACTAATTTCCTTTTATTTAAATCATATTGTACCGAATAAAATACATTGAACACTCTTTACAGATATTTTCTTTAATATTTTATATAAATGAGAATTTTTCGTAATTTCTTCCCCATTTACGGATTTCACATATATATTGTGTCCTTATTAAAAGCAAATTCATACCCACATTGAGGTTCCATGAAGATAAAATTATGATGTTCGTACTCGTTAGGGGAAACGACTGAAAAAATCAAAACTTTGCCCTCACGAATCTTCGAAGCGAGAATGAATCTGCTGTGTTAACGAGACAAACACTTTGTACTTATATACTACCCTTTACATTCTCTTTCCAATAAAATGCATATTTGCCAATATACATTTTATAATTAAGACCACTGAGAAACAACCTCCTTAGCGATAAACATTACCACTATTAAAAATCATATATATATATATATATATATATATATAATTAGGAATAACATCCACTTACACTACAAATGTTTCAACGGATGAGATTCGGTCAGGGCATTGTAGCAGATGGTCCAAGGCGATTGGGCTAAGTCTGGTCGACAATAACTATCATAGATCTAAATAATCCGATTCGTGACTAATTTATCCATTAGTATTTTTTTCTTTCAGCGCACAGCTGCAAACTATTTTTTCAGTTTTGGCCGTGTTGAAGTTTTCTGAAGGCATTATTCTTTTTGGTTATTACATAGATAAAAATAATGGTCATTACAAGAACGCTAACACGGAATTTCGATATTACCTTAACTGAAATAATACAACAGAGCCAAGTTACAATTTTTTCCACATTAATTCTATAACATTTACATATATACACTTACTACTGGCGTATGTATACATGGTATATCACAGATAAAAATGTCTCCTTCCACCAAGCGCCCATATCTCAGAGGTGAAATCGCCGATTAATGTCAATTCGGTCGATTTTCAATGCTGGGTAAAAAGCAATCTGATGTCTAACCGTACTGATGTGCTGTGATGCAGCAAACACATCTGTCTGCAGATGACGATTTACGCTCTCAGACACTGATTGAGCAATCTGGACAAATGGTAATTTTTGAGAAAACACTAGCTACCCCTGCATCAAAGGATCGTTCAGTCAGTAATTGATTAGAACACTCTAAATACTGGCTTATGTTTACACGGTATATCACACACTAAAATCTCCCTCCTTCTACCCATAGCTCTGAGGAAGAATTGCCGACTGTGCTAAGTCGGTTGGGTTCAATATCCTGGATAAAAATTGAATCGGGTAACTAACCGTACTGATGAGTTATTATACAGCGAAACAGAACGGTCTCCGGATGACTCTCTCTCTCTCTATCTAGCAATCTATATATCTATATCTTCCTCTCTCTCTCTCTCTCTCTCTTTGCATATATATATATATATATATATATATATATATATATATATATATATATGTTGATATTTAGCTAGAACTCTTGGCTAACGATGTATTTTTCATTAATGAAATGGAATGTCACTCTTCCTCTACCGATTGCCCAGAGCTCAGCGATGTCAATTCAGTCTGGTTTCTATCCTAGCAAGAATCAATAAGACGTCTAATCGTACTCATGATCTGTAATAGAGCGAAACAGATCTGTCTGGTGATGATTATATATATATATATATATATATATATATAATGTATATTTATAATTTTTCTTATGTTTTTAAAGATTTTTCTTTTCTATAAATTATATATAGAGTTATAGGATCTTCTATTTTTCAAACACGGCCAGCACGTTTTGGCCGCGTTTATGGATGGTGTTATTGCGTGTTGACTTTTTCTGTTTGTTTGATAATGTTTTCATTATTTGTAGACATTTTTATTTATTGATTTGGCCTTAATATTTGTATCATCAACGTGTATTTTGAGTATGACGGCACTATCATATTTAAGACGGATTATTTTCCAAATACACATCCATGTGTGTATACATATATATATAGTTGTGCATCTTTTTAAGTGTGTGTGTCTGTGTGTTCCACTTTTATCTAATTTTATTTCTGTTTGTTATAACCCGGTAAATTTTTCCATGTGTATTACGTTTGATCCAAATTCCTAGATGAAACGAACCTCAAATACCTTGCATCTTCTTCACCGAACACTGCACGCAAACTCTTCTGTCATTAAGGGACAATTAAGCCTTGGCTTATGTCCAAGTAAATCGGAAGTATAGAGAAGCTATTTGTTGCAAAGGAGAATCTTCGCTTTGGCTACACCCCAGTATAAAAGCCAACGAGTTCAAAAGGACAAATGACGAGATCTATCTAATTAGAATCTGAGATGATACGTGCTGAAGATCTAATGGGGTAAAACTAACAAGGGATTTGTTCTGGCCATTTGAATTGTCAGATAGAAATTATCATTGTGAAGTGATTGGTGTAATGCGTGGATGCACTTTAATCGACGCAGTTCTTTCAATGTCCCCAGCGCTTGTCGAATTTTGTGATGTTCTGCTTGTGTAATAAGTGTGAAGCTGTTGAAAGGCCGAAGACAAAGGAAGAGATTAAAAACGAGGGCAACGAAGAAGTGCAATAGATAAGAGTGACAGAGCGGCAGAGAATGAAGTTTAAATGGTACAGTGGAAAAGAAGAAAAGAGCACGAAACGAAAGTGAGAGGGGTAATGTACGAAAGATAGTAAAGCTTGAATGATCTGTTTAGATATTATAGAAACAAAAGATAGCAGTTAATCGAAAGTGTAATGCAAATTGTTTCGTAGAAAACTTGAGAAAGGATCAAGCGTAAATTAGAAACTAAATTGAGAAAAAGGAATATTTAAATGGTAAATAAATATCTTTTATCATTGTTTTTTCAGGTGATATTCAACAGTTAAATCATGGAAGGAAGAGAATAAATGCGTTTTATGTTACTGAATAAGTAAATAAATAAAGAAAGAGAGGAAGGAAGGAAGGAAAGAAGTAAGGAGGAAGGAAGGAAGGATGGAAGGAAGGAAGGAACTTATTTTTTTGACGCCGAACTGGGATGGGCTTACTCAAATCAAAGTGGATTCTGCCTGACAGTGTAATCTCTTATAATTATTTAAGGTAAGCTTTTGCAAAGCTGAACGTTTATCGTAACGTCCAACCAAAACACTTTCGCTAGAAACAAGTACAGCGAATATTTTTCATCAAGATACCATCTCTAAGAAGGTTGACATCTCAGACTTATATAAAATGGACCAAATGATTTACATGATTTTCTCCACTTTATCACTTTCCTCATATATATATATATATATATATATATATATATATATATATATATATATATATATAGTGTGTGTATTTAGTTATCAATTGAAATGGCAATAAGTGTGCTATGGCTAAGTTATATACTTTTTCACCTGATTTTTTCTTTTGGCTCATCAGATCAGAAATATATATAGAGATTATACGAATATTTTAACTCAACAACTGCCTTAGGCTATAATTTTAGTCTTCATCAAGGATTATTTTTTTTACATTTAAATATATAAATTTCTTTTCAGAATGTATGCAGGTTCATAAAAAATATATTTCAAACACATACATTTCAAACAAGGTGAATGTGGCCCGGTTCATAGTTGATATTGTTGGTTGTTGGATTTTTCTTTAAATTAATTATGCTTAAATTATTTTCAGCATATTTTTGACATTTGGACGGTGATATCCTCTTCGTATTATCAACGACTATGTTACTCATAGAGTTTGGTAGCTCTTCTTTTAAATGAGACTTAATAGAGCTATGTTCAGTGATATGTAAGGTGATCTATATATATATATATATATATATATATATATATATATATATATATATATATATAAAAGAGACAAAGAGACAATGAATGTCTATTATATTTAATCATGAGCCATACTAATCATCGTATTTTGGCTTTAATATAAGTTGAAAATAAAGAGAAAAATTCTCCAACATTCTCAAGTTACAAGTTAGCCGATAGTTTAGAACCAAATTAATAAAAAATAATCCAAATGTTGAAGAATTTCCGTCTTTATTTTCAACTGAAATTAAATCCAAAACGCTACATTTTGAACGGCTCATGATTAAACATAACATACACTCATTTTCTCTTATATTTAACATTATATATTCAGAAAATTATCTGCTGACTCAATGCACTAAATTATATATATATATATATATGGATGGATGGAAGGGTGGATTGTTCTCTCTTATAAGCCTTTTTTTTCATAATGCAGTATGTTCTTTCATCCATATCTCTAGCACAAAATCTAGAAACGTAGTGGTTGAACATACTCAAACGACAACCAGCTCTCAATTAAATGATTTGTATTGGATTACATCTTATCATTTAGATGTTGAACCTCGCTTGATTATAAATACACAAATAATTTGATACACACATTGTGTTTCATTATTTGTCTTTACATAACAAATACAAAGTTATTTAATATTTAAAATCCTACCATGTTTCTGGCATATATATTGTTTGATTTGTTTGTTTCACGGTGTATAATCTCATATGGTTCGTTTAATACCGAAATTTAGAGGCGGTGATATATGCGTTTTAAGTAGATTTACTTAAGTTAATTTTTTGTTATATATTCGAATATATTGATTTAGGAAATTGTAGAATATTATACGGATTAATTTCGTGAAAGTGTTCTCACATGTTGGTTGTGTGTTTGGTTGATTTTTCAGAGATATATCCACTTAAAAGCTGACATCTAAATATTCTGAACGTTATTATATGGTTTCAACAACAGAGAAAATGTATTTTGTTTTAAAAATATATATTGTTTGTTGTATTAATATAAAAAAGTATATAGTTGTTTTTCTATAGATTTTGTTATCGGCCTATAGCTGGAACGTTACAGAAGCTACATCATGGATCAGTGGAAGCAACAGCAATTAAGTGGTGGTTCCCTTGGTCTTTAAAATATTCAAGAGGACTTCTCGGTTGTAGTTTATCCTCATACGCTAAATTATCCGGCATATTATAAAAATTATTGAAGAAAATACATATTGCCACTACATCATTCTATATTCCATGACAGATATATTTGTACAGTTTTAATGAACGAAATTAAAAATTTAAAAGTGCAGGAGTTTACTCATCGCAGACTTTATGATTTTGTGTGTGTCTGTGTGCGACTGTATATAAGTATGAAATTGTAAACTAAGCGAATGTGTCTTTCATGTGATAGAAACCATCAATATATTTTTCTATTGATATCATGTCAAAAGTTATAAACATAAGATTAATCCTGTGTATTTTTCATAATGGGTCTTGAGATTACAAGAACAATTTAAGAACTCTTACTGTAAACAACTTATTTCAATCTATTTATAGGTTTAATAATGAAACTGATTTCCAACAAATTGGCAAATGCGAGAAGGGTAAAGCTAAATATAATGAAGAAACCGAGAAACATCCGGAAAATTTAACAGTTAATCACTTGGAATATGTTTAATGATCAGATCATTTTCAATGTTCCACAGGTCTACAAACTGGGATATAAGCGCAGCTTAGATGTGGCACAAGGTCAACAAAAAGCGAGGTCTCCAGTGAGATTCGATTCCAAGAGTCAGTTGTAATGATTCTTGTATGACAAACTTGCTAACCCTTACAACATGTCAAGATACCCCCACAGTTTTACAAATGCATGCAGTAAATCTAACATGATCTTCAACGCAGCGTGAGTAATTGAGATGAAATAAACAGTAGGATATATTGTTTATTGATGTTATCTCTATACCTATATCTCGGTTAACATAACGAACGCGTATAAAACTGGATTTATTATTGCCCACCAACTACATTGAAGAATAAATAGAATAATTATCGATATGGAAAAGAATCACGATATATTTTAAAAATAAATAGAAGAGTTAACAAAGGATTTAGGATACTTTATTAAACAATTTTTATTTTCGGCTAATAATTACCGTTTAATAAATAAACAGAGCGTATACTCATATACGAGTATCAACTCCGTTCATGTAAAAAATTTAAAAAAAAGCTATTTTTAATAATATTTTTAGAAGTTTCTTTATTTCTATCAGAATAGGAAACTGAAAAGATAGGTTTTTACGAGATTTGGAGAAAAAGTCTTTATAAAAATCCAATTTTCATAATTTACTTCGTTATTGATGCGCTTCGTACACAATACGTCAGAAGACGTATGAAATAGTGACAGTTTCTATTACTGGAAAATAAGTTCGTATCATGTCGGAGATCCCATATTTTTCTTATATAATTTCACGAATATTCACGTGGCTAGGGTAAAATAAGCACTGTTTAATAAGTATGAGTATACACAAATACTGGTCTCCATTAAAGATAACATTTAAGTAATGAATGCATATCGGATGAAGTAAAAAAAAAATTCATAATTTTCTTTAGAAATACACACAGGCTCACACTGAGGGACTGATTGTTCCGAAATTGTGGAATTAGGATTATTCTTTATCGAAATATCCTGGGTATTTTTAGATGTTGTATAATAAGTTTTGCCAGAAGATGTCTTCACATTATAATATATTTTCGGATTAGCTTAAGAATGTACGTGTCTATTTCGAGATTTTATTTTCGTTTACATTCCCGTAGATGTTTTCATCGTGAATGAGGTGTCTTATTTTATGTTGGTCGATGTGATCGTCAATGATTACGCTTCCACCGCCCGTATCGGAAAGATATATGTGGAAGTTTTTCCTTATTGCTAATTATTTTAGGATTTATATATATCTGCAAGGAAATGAGGTACCATTCGTTTTGTGCGTGTCTATCTATGATTATACCTTTTATGTATCTGTTGGTCAAATCAGAGAAGTTGTAGCAGTTTTAAATTATGATATGTATTGTGTGGTATTTCGGTAATCAAGTGGCAAATCTTTACCGAAGCTGAAGGCATATGATTTTGTGTCAATAGTTTGATTTTGGATAGATTAGTAATTATTATTTTTTACCAAACTTGGAGCATTTGCTTTCGTTAATTATTTTATTGAGTTTTAAAGTAACTGAAGAATACAGTTCTTGTTGTAGTTAATTGAATTTGTTATTGAATTCCTAATATGTTTTTGGAGAGTATTTTCTGTATTAGACGCATTATGAAGAAATTATAGATTCTTTCTCTTTCAATTCCTGCATTAGGGTCTAAAATAAAACCTTGGTATAATGAGAGAAAACATGGTATGGCATTCTGGTGAGAGACTATGTATATTGAGGAATTAAGTTTGTATACAATGAAGTTTCTAAGAATGACTTTTTACTATTACGGAGGAAATGAGCGAATGTTAATAGTTTTTTATATTTTCTTATTAACTGTAAATGTGTATTTTTCCATGTCACCAATGTGTCAATATTCAAAGATAAGTTTAGTAGAGGAATAGATTTTTTAAAAAAAGAACCAAGAGGTAAACCATATTTTTGTAGCCGAAGCGTTTCGTCTATTAATGGGCGTTATCGAGGAAAAAATGAAATTAATTCATTTTAAATAAAGTTTTTATAAACAAAAAGGTTTGGTTACAAAGAAAAACGGTAATAAATATTCAGAATGTTAGCTGAAAAGTTTAAAATATTTAAAAATCTTTAATTATCTTACTCGCTTCATATTGCTCTGTTATAAGATTTTGAAATTGTACAAATTAATCGTTTTTTTCTTTTTATTTTTATTTTAAAAGTTCTATTATAAAAGTAATGGTTCTATTAGCAAGAGTGAGACTGAGAAAAAATAAGCAACAACTTTTTGTATATAGACATATTATTTAATATAATTTTTTTCGCTTTTTTTGGCTCGATAAAATCGGTTGGGTAAAAAAAATATAATTTTTCTTGAATTTTTAAAATATCTTAATCATACCGCTCCTATCCACAAATTATCTGAAAATATATAAAATAAATTTCGAAGTTCAAAAGCATTGTATGATCATTTCTACATGAAATCCCTAGAAGCGATTTCAAATTTCATCGGAAATTTCAAAACTCAAAATAAAAATAAAATAAGATATTACCGGCGGAAGTTCAAAAATGTGCATCACAGAGAAAACAAACTAGATGGGTGGGATTATAGCAATCAATGTCTACTTTTACATTTTGATTGTGGTCCAGTGGATATTGGCTCAGTACGAAAAACCGGGGAACCGAGTTCGAATTCCAGTTGAATCCATTGTTTTCACTTACGCCCAAATACCCTTGGGAAAGGGATTAATCCGTATCTTCCTTCCAGTTATGGGTTAAATAGCAGAACAGACTGAGTTCTATAGCCTTAGTCGGCAACCAGTCTACCGCAGAAAGCAATGGCAACCTACTGCGTGATAATCTTCTGCCCAGTCAGTCATGTCCCTTTCGAGACATGATCGCCCAAGCCTGTATCACGTATGGCACTTGACTGACTGACTAGCTCTACAAAAGAGGACGGAGAAGTAAAGGAATAAATAGGAAGTGGTGTTTGACAGGGAAGTGGGCTAAACAAAATGGAAAGGAAAGGAAAGAAGAAGGAAAAAGAAAGAAAAATAAAGAAAAAAATAATTTTCTTTGAGAGGCTCGGGACATGTTAACAAAACTAGCGTTTTTAAATGGGATGAAGTATCAGAAAAAAATTTCTTAGAAACATTTTTTATGGGGAAAAATGTTGACATATAATTTACTTAAATTTAATTCAATTAACGTAATTAATTATAAACCTAGATTTAAATTAAAAATAAACTTTATTAAATTTTTTTTATCTTTTAATTTTTAGAAAAAAATTGAGGTGCTGGGAAAAAATATATATAAATACTTGCAGGAAAAATTGGGTGTTATGTTAGTCTAATTATCCTCATTTCAAAAAAAGAGAGAAATTAATACGAGAAAGGAAGAGGAAGATAGAGGGGTTCAAATTTACTATTTAAAAATTTAATTAATTAATCAATTAATAAACAACAATTGAATTTATATTTTCTCTTCTAAAAATGAATTTAGAACTTAAATTTTAAATGTTCTCACATTTCTCCTTATGGCCGCACTTACTAATGAATTCTTTTCTTAAATACAAGATTACGAGCTGGTTTGAATTCATTAATATTAGTATTTCTTCTTGCAGGCACAGATCGCGTCTATCACTAAAATTCCTCAGAATTTGGGTTGAACCTATCAGTTTCCAACTAACTACATTGTCCAGCACTTCTTCCTTTATTTTCCAGAATTTCCGTGAAAGGGTTGTTTCGTATTTCTGGCCCCGGTTCGAAAAAGAACACCTGCGATTGTTATACATTTGTTTAAAAGGCCCATACCAATATAAGTCCGGTAGTTTTTCTTGTTGTTAAATGGTGAAATGTGAGCTTCATAAATTACCTAGTTAGATTTAAACTTGACCTAAACCGGGCAGATATCCACGGAGCTACAATTGTATTCATTTAGAATTCCGGACCCAAAGTCTGTATTATATAAATTGTCCATATTTGGGGTACATAATATATATTTTCTAATATATATATATATATATATATATATTAGAAAATATATATTATGTACCATAAATATGGACAACATTATAAATTGTCATAATATATATATATATATATATATATATATATATAGATATACATCAGAAAATATTTTTTATTTATTAGAATTTCTATGTATAATACATATTTCCCCGCATAATAATGTTATTATTGTGGCTATTCTTTCCATTAATCAATCGTCTACTTTTTCTTTTTTTTATCCTTGCTTTTTTCTATCTTTTGTGGTACTTTCTAAATCATCGAGCATTTATTTTGTAAATTACCGTTACTCAGACTCCTTGGACGTTGGCACGAAACACTAAAAAGCAATAGTTGTTTCCAGTTAAATCAAAACCGTAGACTGAAAGAAAAATGAATGGATGTAAGTCAAATTTTGGTTTCCTTGTATTGATATTAAATAAGTTTTTTTTTATCGTAAACTGAATTTTGAAGGCTTAATAAGTCCGATGAGTAAATGGTATCATGGCTGAGACAAAGAATTACAATTATACGTATTTAGAGCAAATCCCGAAGCAAAAACTAAAATAAAAGGGCTGCAAAAATAAAATACAGATATACATGTAGATAAACAGACACACACACAAACATCTTGTCTTATATATATATATATATATATATATATATATATATATATATATATATATTACCGATCCTCTGCACTACTGTAAGAACTGCAACATTGAAAATTCTGAATATCGTTTCTCATGTCTTTGTATATGAGTTTATCAAATTTGATTAAAATCGGACCACTCCTTCTATAACCCTATGTTTTCGATTATCGATTTTCGATATTTATCGGGGGTACCTTGACGCAAAACCTAGCTAAGATCACTCGAAGACGCTTATAGTTCAACTGTGTAAATTTTCAAAAAGAATCGGTTCAGCCGTTTCGGAGTCTATAGGTAACGGACACACACAGAGACACACACAGAGATTCAAAGTTCCATTTATAAATAAGTTTAGATTAGTTTAATATTCAGTTATCTCTATTTTCTCAGATTAAGCTCCTGATGACGACACTTTCTGCATCAAAATCAATGTATGTATTGGTTGAAATGTCCGTGGACACACACTCATTGTTGTGCTTCCATAACCTTAAACAAGTGCACATAGGCACAGGCACACCCGCACACAGAGAGGCACGGGCGGTGTAAGAAATGGTAATAAATCAACTTGTCCTTAATGATAAAACTATAACTTAATAAAAAGAAAAAACCTTGAGATGATTCACAATTACTCCGATAAGAAGCATATTATTATATTATAGGTCTTCTTTTTTGCATGATAAGAAATTTTTGCTACATTACTTCTTTTAATTTTTGTCCAACTCTTAGGATTTGTAGTCCTCGTAAAAACGAACATCTTATCACTGGATTCATATCAGCTGGAAATAGTTTCCTTTCCAATGTTTCCTCGCTGAATATATTTTTGCTTTATAAGATTTTCTTGACAAATCAAATACATATTAGCTATTTTAAGAAATATTATCTCCCAGACAATATATTAAATAAAGCTAGAATAAAGAACTAACCAGCAACCGGAATAAAGCAGAATATATAGTCTGCTGTTGAAGCGCGATAAAATATTAAACTGTTAGAATCAAACAATGACATGAGAAATGAATTCTGGTAAGCTGTTAACTAACTGGAATATTTTCGCTATCATACTGAAATAATAGCCGCTCAATATATCTATTTAAAGTAAGGTAGAAAAATTTAGGTTTAGAACACGTGGTATAACATCGAGGTTCAATGCAAATCCTATTAACAAACGGTGCACACAGATGGTACATTAAAAAAGGAAAGAGAGTGTTAAATCTTAGACATAAACGCGTAATAATTGCGTAACAATCCTGGGTATTTTTTAATCAATATGTCTTCATTAAATTAAACATGAGAATAACTCGTGCATAAAAAGTAACTAACATTTACTTTCAAGATGATGAAGCTCTAAGGATTAGATCGACAATAGAGAAATCAATAAAACCACCCGATTTTTCCCCAAATGTTGTTGGGCACATGATTTTGTGCTATTTTTTATGCTGATTCTGAAAATCAAGTTGGTTTTGTTCTATCACATAAGGTCTTCTCCTTATAGATGATTACTTTTTTTTTAATCATATCACCCCGAGCAAAGCGGTAACGCCACTGATGTGCAGGGAGCTACGTAAGAGTGAAAAGATTGGAAATGAGAAAGCCGGAAACCACGTCCTAAACAGGTAACAAGGCATGAGCCTCTACACCTGTTAAATAGACGTGGGTGGCGTGTCAAACCGAGCGATAGTTTAGTCTATCTACTCCAATTGAAAAAAATAAAAAAGAAACCAACATTTCAGTACTGCTTGAATCACTCTGGAGACATTCATATTTCTTTTGAACAAACAATAACATTAACATCTCAAAATCTCATAGGATAGTGTCAGGCAGTAAGTCATAATACTATAGCTGCAAATTTATAACTTACCTCTTTAAGCCCTCGAAAATTTCCAATTGCCTTGAACGTTTATATAACAGTTGGTCAGCAATTCAATAGCCGTTTTTTGTGCTCAAAATAAGACAAACTGTCTTATTGTACTATATATTATCAGGGTATAATGTAATTATAACCCTTTAAAATTTTCATTTTAGGCTCAAGTTACATATCATACAAGAAAAAGCATAGAAATAGATTCCTAAGAGTATTTTTAGAGGTGTCAGTCTCTATTTTTTTTACTTAGGAATACATAAATTCTCGTGGATCAATTACATGACGCCAAGAATTCTTTTTGAGTGAACAAAAAAAAATTAATGTCATATATGTTATACGCTAAAAATCTTTATCTCTGGTTTATCCACATCTTTTCATAATTTATTTTCGTGTATGTTCGGTTAAGTTTTATTTTGTTTTAGGTTTATAATAATGTTTAGTATATTACTTATTCTGCGCAACACTTTGATCTGTATTTTCTTCTCGGGAATGGCCAATAACGTTTTTAATATATTGCAAGTATATCAATTCTATTAAAAAATCACAAAAAAGACAAGGTTCTTCTTCCTTTCAATGTGTTGTATATTCTTTGAAGAATTTAAAATTGTATCAAAATTCCCGAGAATAAATTGCTAGTATATTAATTTTATTCCAAAATCACAAAAGATACATATATTTTAGATAAGAATATTGGAATTCTTTGCGTCAGGTATAAAGTCAAAGGTGAATTAAGTATTTCTACGTCAGAATATACAGAGTGAAACTACTGAAAACACACATAATAAGTTATTAGGATGATTATTCTTGTATAAGTTATTTGAATAACAATCGAACATTTCATGCGTTGTATTTATATCAGTACCTCCTAGACATCACAGTGGCATTATGGTCTCTTTTGAGCAAAATAGGACTCATCTCTACAGAGAAGAACTGGCGTGATTGGGTAAAACGGATTTAATTTTCAAAATCATTGTTAGAATATAGCCAAGAAACATAGATATCCATTGCCCAACAACATTTTGTTACAAAATCTGGTGTAATGAATGCAATTTACACTACAAATCTTGCACTAAAGTTCAACTAGGGGTAAACACCATTATGTTATATGTAATCTTAGGATAAATATTAACTTAATTTTTGTCTAAGCAATAAGAAATCACTGCATACAATTTCTAAAGGATTAACAGAATTTATTTTATTAACCCGATATATGTTTGTTCATATCTAGATGTTCGAATGTGAGTAGAGGCTCTTTTTATATTACAGTGTTTATTTCGTTCATCAATTTACACACTCGAGGAAACTGATTAAAGCAATGTGCTCTTCGGTAGGATTCGAAGCTTCGTCCCTCCTTGCAGTTGAAAGCAGCGGGATTGTTTGACTGTTCACATACAAGAAGTTTACAATAAGGCAAGGTTCTCCTTCCTTTCAATGTGCTGCATATTACGAAACTATACTTGAATGAAAATTCACTTGAATAAAATGCCACTTCGTCGACGAAAATAAACGGAAACCATTTCTACGGGAAAACAAAATTCTAACCAAAATTTAAGTATCTTGTTCACTGATAAAAGATAAACATAAACTGGACCCAGCGTGATTTGCTTTATTCGCTAGTAAAAATGGTAGACATGATGATTTATATATAAATAAATATATACAATATTCCTATTTGTTATTCGGTGATATTGGACGTGGAGTGGAATAAGTGGGCTAAGAGTATAAACACACTCGCATTAAGAGCAGCCAGAGAGCTACACTCAGCCTCTCTCTGAGCTGTTCTCATTCCAAACTGCCCATTAAAACTACTGATTGCGGTTTGACTTTACATAACTAGATGAACGTCGCAGGCACCTGGCACACACTGGGGATTTTTTTATTTTTCGGAAGCTAGCTTTCTTTACCTTAATCGTCAAAACGAATTTCAGCTTGCCACCATCTAGATTCTACATTCAGTTAGACCTTAAAAGAACATTGCCCTATAACTTGCAAGAAAAAAAGGAATAACACTTCTGGAGGAAAACTCACCTAGGCAAAAAAATACATAACACGGGTTCAAAATCATTTTTCAAAG
The DNA here is from genome assembly GCA_037127315.1 of Ascarosepion bandense. NCBI lineage: Eukaryota > Metazoa > Mollusca > Cephalopoda > Sepiida > Sepiidae > Ascarosepion > Ascarosepion bandense. Next base: position 2,153,887 of record JBBBDQ010000980.1, on the reverse strand, counting down.
CATTCATCTTTAAACATTGAAAGGCTTTTGTCCACGATCAACCTCTTCCACGATAAAAACTGATCATTGTACAATCATTTATATCATATGGCATGAAAATAATAAAAAAATACATGCAAATGCAACAAAAAAATCAATCACTATCAAAAGTGATATCATTTTCACTTAACATTGTTCGCATGAGGTTACCTTGTTAATTCCCTTGATGTAAACAGCAATTCAGTCCCCCAAATTAAGCATAACAACGAAGGAAGTAAAAAATCAATTTGCATGAAAATGGGTTTTCCTTTTCTGTCTTTTTCCTTTCTTTGTTTTTATTTTTTAAACTTCCACTGAGTAGATCGTCTGTGTACACATACTAAGACGTGTTGGACACCCTGAAGTGCAGTAATCGTTAGCGCCAGAAAAATTGGGGCGAGGAACTTACCGAAGCGCACCATAATTTCGGACTTACGCCACATCTGAGCTAGACTTAGACATGTGAATACATAACTTATAACTATTACAGTATTTATCTTCCGCGTACCTTTGTAAATTCCATTTTATTTCTTCTTTAATTTATCATTCCATATTTGACTTATAACATTCAACTACCAAAGCGACAAGTTTTTAATCATTTTTAAAATTAGACATTAATTTTGTTTCTATGTTATTCCCCATTGCTTTTTTACTCTTTTTTTTCATTTATTTATTCGTATATTCGAGCATCAATATCAATCAACATACTGCCAACTAAAGGACTAATATGATTTAGTTATCCTTTGACTCTTTATTTTTCTCGTAAGATTGTTATTAACATTTATACATGGACCACCTACTTTGTGATAGCATGAAGTAAAATTAAAAACACCGATAAATAAATAAATTAATAAATAAATAATAACGCACAAATAACTGAAGGAAAAATGTGAAAGAGCATAAATTGTTTCTTCAATGTTTGTTATTATTTTTTCTGCATAATTTTACCTTTCTTTTTAACACAAAGTCAAAGAATGTTCTGTAATGTCTGAAAAATTCGTTTTTTTTCTTTTTGCTGTACACACACCAGAAACTTTCTGTAATGTTCAAAGTTCATTCTTCTCTTCTCTTTCCAAAAAGCACATCAGAAAGGTTTATAAGGTTTAAAAATCCGTCTTTTTTCTTTTTTGAAAAACACACAGAAAAAAGATCTCTACTGTTTAAAAAAATAGTTTTTCTTTTCTTTTCAAAAAAAAAAAACACACATAAATGAAATTTATACAGTTCACAATATTGCTGTTCTCTCTTTTTCCTCTTCCTTCAAATTGCACCACATCATGATGCTCGACTATACACATAAACGATAACCGAATCTTTAACTTACAAATTGATATCGGATAAATGACCTGCGCATACTCCATGTGAACCTCTGCTCGGTTTTCCTATTGCACACAGAATTTTCTTAAATTTCATTCATACTACAATTGAAAACAAAATTCTGCCATTATTTAGAGGGTATGTCATTTTAACCTACTTGAGGAAACAGCAAGAATCAAATGAGAGTAAAAAACAAACAAAAACAACTATTTCAAGGTCTGATAGTATCTGATGATTTTGGCATAGGCTTCGATCGGAGGATTAGTTTGCAACAATTATAGTTACAATCTTCTAACTAACTTAGTCTAAAACAATTGTTTTACTCTAGAGACCATATCAATAAACGTTTTTCTCACTGACTGTAACCATTACCCAAATGAAATATAATTTAATCATTTTTTGAGTGATAACATCTTAATAAAGAAAAACATATGCCAATGCATGTCTACTTTTCTTTTCTTATTTTGGTCTTTGTAATATCTCAATTTGACCGCACATAAATAAAGTATCGCGCGTTTCTTATGTTCTGTCTAACAATATATTGATAGGTGATAATTTCAATGAAAGCTTTCACCAGCCTAAATATGGTGTGAATCGAAACTGAACTTAAAGCATGGAAGAGTTCGAAAATGTTCTTCAGGTCTCTAGGACGTCGTCTCTTTTGACAGCTCTATTTCTACTGAATATTACTGGACCCAAATTGACTAGTTTGTTTCTCACTGGCAAAATGACGAGTGAGATCTGGGCGCAACAGTGAACCAATCTACACAAATTAGTAGCACACTTTCTATTCCTTATAAAGTGCTCGCAAATAGCGGAACCGTACGTATTCGGAACGGATCCATTTCGAGGCAAAGTGTCATTTCTTATTTTAGATGGAACATGTTGTTTAATTCTCATGTCGAGAAGCTGGTGTAGGATGGTGTACCATTGAGACCTATTCTATCAATGGTTGGATCAGCACAACACAAAGTGGCCAAATGGCTGTCTTCTCTTTTGGAGCCAGTGTTGCAAAGCTTTATTGGATTCTGTCTAAATGACTCCTTTTCTTTTGTTGACCGCTTCCGAAAGTATTCTTCTTCAGGTTAGTTCATTATATACTTGTGCATCTCTTTTGGTAACAATAGATGCCTGTTATGATTTATTTTATCGTAGCTCTATGTCGCCACCCAGTATACGTGAATTAGTGTTTGTGGATTAGATGAAATTTGCTACGTCATCTGTTGAATTCATTTTAAATAATACTATTTATCGACAGATTGACGGGGCTACTATGGGTTCTCTTTTGGGTCCAGCACTTACCAATATTTTTGTGGGCTTTCATGAGGAGAGAGACACAGTAATTCACTTCATCATCAATTGTATTGTCGATATGTGGATGACATTTTCTGTTTATTTGATAATGAACGTGAGTCAGACCAGTTTCTCTTTTTTCTTAATAATATCCATCCATCACTGAGGCTTACTGGTGTGAAAGAATTGAATTCTTAACTAGCATTTTAGATGTCGTAGTACATCGGACAACTACAACCTTTCTCACCTCGGTCTACAGAAAACCAACGTTTGCGGGGTTATATACGCGTTAGGATTCCATTTGTTCTAAAATACGTAAGTTAAACATAATTAGAATCCTAGTTCCCAGGACTTTAATGATTTGTTCTTAGTCTTTCCTTGCTGATGAAATTAGTTTTGTAATGGAAACATTATGTAGTTTAGGGTATCCACCCGATAGTGTGCATTTGGTTATCTGTAACAAATTTTTTGAATTCAAAAAGAATAAACTCATTACTGTTAAAAATGCCCTGTTTATCTTAGATTTCCTTTGATTGAATCAAAATGTGAAAGATCGGCTAGACAAATTTCCTTAAATGTTTATTGTTGTTTGTTCTCGGCCGTGGTACATATTGTATATCAAAGCGGGCCCTTGTTATGCTCTGCACGCAAGGGTGTTCTTCCTCCCCACCAAATTAATTCTATAATTTATCAATATAAATGTAGCTGCGGAGTTGACTACTTAGGAAGCGTTTCAACATGAGAATTAAACATGTCCCAAATAAAATAAGAAATCACAACTTGCCTCGAAATGGATCGGTTCCGAATACCTAGGGTTCCGCTATTTGCGATCACCTTATAAAGAATAGAAAGTGCGCTGCTAATTGTAGTGTAGAGCGGTTCACTGTTGCGGCCCGATCACACTCTTCATTCCACCTCAAGGTTCTGGAAACTTTGTATATCGGGTCCCGAGATCCTGCACTGTGCAAACAGCGTGAGTTGTTGGGACTCGATAGAATTAACCTCTAGCTATATATATATATATTCTGCTTTTGCCTCTATGCAAATAGTCTTACTTTTCCCACATCGTATTTCAACTATTATTTAAAAGCTTATTTGTAGTAGTAGCGACTACTTAGTAGTAGTTCCAGTCGGCATTTGCCGCTGTTACTATGACACTGTCAGTTCTCTGTCTTCGGGCAGGGGGCGCTCTCTGCTTCCGAGCAGAGAGCACAAACCCAGTCGTGGTTCCGCCGAAGGGTAGAACCACGACTCGGTAAAAATAGACAGACATTTTTTTGGCCCGGCTATATGGCCGGGAATACCCACATTAAAATGACCATGTGTCACATCCGGCCTTGCGTGGGAAGGCTAGTAAATACAGTAGTAAGGACGTCACAACGCTTAGATTGCAGAATTAAACAACATGTGTCATTAAGAATTCTTAAACCAGATGCTTGCACAATTAAACTGGTTAACACTTCCGGTTCAGTAATAATTGAACACCATATTAATAGCAGAATTCGTGTGGTTAATGTCAGTGTGAACCAGTCCTTTAATTTTTTCTCGTTCACACTCCCCATTTTACTTGCAGGCATTACAAAATTATACATTAATATCTAGGAGGCTGTCTCTTTGTAAACAGAGAGATTGTCTACCTTGACGGCACATTATTACTAACTAGTGCTTGCTCCTCCCACCCCTTTTCCCCCATATAAATAATCTATCATCTTATATTTTAAATATTTTTAAAAAGATGAAATAAATTCCCAGTTGACTCTGATGAGGCCTAGGAGTGAAACCGAGCTGTCATTTCCGTTGGCTTATTTTTTATGTTCCATATATTGTAAATTATTTCTTGAATTTGAGATTTGAAAAATAAATCACTCGACTGGCAGCCGAGAGTGAGGATAAAATTAACTCGCCCCCAAATCATTTTACTAGACAGACTCCATTTTTAATAGTCGTCTTACATAAACATAGCGTGAATGAAAAATGAAATTTGATTAAAATTTGGAACGTGTTAGAAAGGCTTTAAAACCAGAAAAAAATAACAACAAAATTTGATCTTTCCTCTTAATAATAGCATAAATATTATGATGATAAATCTTGGTTTTTATTAAGTTAATAAATGATATGCTGTTTTTTTTTTTTTTTTTTTTTGTGTGTGTGGCAACTGAGTGGACGTACCTAAATTCGTAGTTTTGTTCATGTGTTTCAGTAAAACCTCTCTCTCATATATGATGAAAATTAAAGAAATCTGATTTTCTCAACGATTTTCTATAAAAAAATACTTACTTTATGAGGAGTTGTTAGGTCTCTTGTTGAAAGAAGTATGAATATTTTTCTTTTTCTTTCAAATGTTCATTTTTATTTTTCGTAGAAATATAGATGTTGAGTCAAGGATTCCAAATGAAATTCTAGAAATCTGTGAGCGTCTTTCATCTAAGCGAGAGAGACAATTTGGCTTCACTCTGGAAGCTCTAATTAAACGAATATTTAAACTTACAGGGACGATAACAGAGAGACTGAATTCAATAATAACATTGTGAAATTTGCTGGCATACTTTGGGGTTGTAAAATGTATCAGATTTTTTTTTCTATATTTGAAGAGACATGATTCATTGTTAGATTTTTAACCGACAGCGGGTGAGTAAAGAAATAAATTTTAATCGCCCAATTATGTTTTTAATCTCAAAGGTTGTATATATATATATATATATATATATATATATATATATATATATATATATATGAAAGGAGGATCTGTAACGTGGTTGATACTGACTTGGCAGACCGGCTGCAGCCGCTCTCACACCGGCGTGATGTAGCTTCCCTGTGCCTCTTCTACAAGTACTTTCATGGCTTCTGCTCCGATGAGCTTAGATCACTGGTTCCGCCTAAGCACGAATTTACACGAGATACTAGATTAGCAACTAGGTCCCACCCTCTTACAGTTAAACAAATAAGATGTAACCGTAAATTCTACTCCAACAGCTTCTTTTCTCGCGCTTCCCGCCTGTGGAACTCCCTTCCATAAGTCTGCTTTCCCGTCAGTTACAATCTCCAGGTGTTTAAATGTAGGGTCAATAGACACCTCCCATCACACTAACTCCCAAATATTCTCACAACACTCTCATCTACCCAACCCTCATTCTCGGTATCCTCACCCGCCTATCACCCACCCTCTGTTATTTCCTATATTTAACCAGCCTTTCTCCACTCTACGTAGCCCCCTGCACAGTAGTGGCAGTGACATGCCTTGCTCGGGGTGAAACGCTTATAAAAAAAAAAATAAAAAATATGTAATGTACCTGTAGAAAAATGCTTATTAATTCAACAAGCTAGTTAATGTTTAATTTTATCCGCCCTGTTCTTTTCAAGCTTGTAGAAGCTATTTTTTCTTACCAGGTCCTTACTTATTTTATTCCTCTCGTCAAATTTCGATTTATAAATTCAACACACACAACCAAAATATATATGAACACAATGTATATATATTTTCTTTTCACAGATTTAAAATACTTTAAAGGATTAAGATCTAATCAAGTTAAAAACTGGTATTATACACTCTTGCAATTATAGTTTCATCAGCATTTGTCCCGTAGAAGTTAATATAAGTATACCCAAGTGATTTACTAAGACAACATTTCCTTTCCAAAATAAAAAAAATATGGTTATCAAGTTTGGAGTTTCTGCAGAAGAAATAAAACAACGCTAATATTTCTATGAACAGCCCTTTTGCAACCCCAATCTGAAATTACACATTTCCATTTCCCGAGGATATTGAAAAAGATATAAACGGAAGGACTTACTTCAATGAGAATTTCGAGATTAATAGTTTTTCTTTGTCTACACACCCAATAACCCTTATTAAAAATGAAATACATGTCTAGTAAGAAAACAAAAATTAAATATTAATAATATTTTTAGCAAAATTTGCCTTAGAAGTTAAGAATATAGTTTGTAACCAAAGTCTGTCATGAATTACTATTTTGTTTCAAACTTGCTAATAATTAATTTTAAAAAAAATCTTTAGAAGCGCTGTTTCTTTTCGTCCTATTAGCGATATAAGTAAATTATATATTAACATCCATTTCTTGAATCTATTTTCCTTCTGGATATATAATTTTAATTTTTATCTCACGTTTAACTAGTTTATTTATTTATTTTTTTAATCATTTCACCCCGAGCAAGGTGGAAAAGCCACTGATGTGCAGGGGGCTACATATAATGTAAAAAAGATTAATTAGAAAAGAGTGGGGAGTACAAACTAGTTACAAAGGAACAATAGAAAGCAGGTGCGATGACAGATACATAGGTGGAGAGAAAGGGAAGGTTATACAGTGGTTGGGAGAGAGCTAGAGTCAGTGGTTAGTAGATGAGTATTGACATTGCATTTAAATTTCTGGAGGTTGTAGCCGTCAGGAAATCAAGAATACGGGAGCGAGTTCCACAGGCGGGAAGTGCGAGAGAAGAAACTGCAGGAGTAGAATTGTCGTCTGCATTTGGCCAACTTGACTGTGAATGGGTGGGACCCAGTTGCCAGTCTGGTTGCACGAGTAAACACCTGTTGAGGAGGCATCAGTGACTTAAGCTCGTCCGAGCAGAAGCCATGAAAGTATTTATAGAACAGACAAAGGGAGGCCACATTTCGTTTTAATAGCATTATAATTCCTGGCCATTTAACAGTGGTCTTGAAAAGCCATAATTTCGTCAGACTTATTCCGTCTTTATTTTTATTGTTCTTCATTTGGTTGAATCTCTTTTTGTTACCGTCAACGACGTGGCAGATCTGACATGTCCTGATAACATTGATTTGGCCATTATTCTTTATTGCCCAACCTTTACTTCCGTTTTTACACAAAAACTAATAAATTAATTTTCTTAGAAATTTTGATCTCTCTGTTGAGGTGATTGATCAATTTACCCGTCGAAATAGTCATTTGATTGAAGAAAACCTGAACTTATTTGAACACATAATGAATGAAACAAGTAATAAGATAAAAAGGAAAACAAAAAAGAGAAATAGTACACTTAATAACATAAATTGTTAATATGGTAACAATGAGCTGACCGTGTATGGTGTCTTCGACAAAATCCAACGAAGAATCTGGAATATAGTCGATCCCAACCTGGCGGACCGACCTCTGTTTCTCTCTCACCGATGAGATGCGGCTTCCCTCTGCCCCTTCTACAAATACTTTCATAGATTTTGCTCCTACGAGCATAGCTTTTTTGTACCCACTTACGCTATTTTCTCGAGCTACTAGACTGGCACAAAAGTCCAGCGTTTTTACTGTGGAAACAATCAAGTGTAACAGCAACTTTTATTCCCTCAGCTATTTTCTCGAATTTCCCGCCTTTAGAACTCTCTTATGTATTCTTGTTTCCTTGAGAGCTACAAAGGGTAAAATGTAAAGTCATCTGTCATCTCATATCTCCGTGATTCCCACACTTCTTCTCACTTTGCTCTTTTCTCTAACGCATTACACTTCACATTAAATTACACATATTTCTACCCATTCTCTGAAATATATTGTGGCCTTTTCTCCTCTCTTTCCAGTTTCCTTTTATATAATTGTATACTCACCAGTGTCGGTACTGTTTTCTTTGGGGGAAGATGATTATAGAAAATATCATTAACAAGAGTCTATATTCAAAAAATCCACACATTCACTTACCTATAAAATACAAATAATTCTGGATAATGAATGTTTAGCTTAAAAATACTCGACAATACGAAACCTTAAGGGGACTTCTTATATAGTTGGAGTTCTGAAAAGAAAAAAATTATATGAACACATAGAAATTATATAAAAAATTAATGATAATACGTTCTGTCATTTAAGGTGAAACCGCTATAAAAAAAAGTTTCTTGTCCAAATACAAAATATATAAATTGTTGGGGTGTCAACCGTTTTTAAACACTCTATGGACTTTTCCATGGGTTACAAATAACCCTGTCTGCAGAGAAAGGTTGAGCTGAGTTGTCTGTTGATTGTTGCTGTTAGAGTTGGTCCTTGTCCGAGCAGTTGAACTAACACTCTTTGCTAAGCAAGAACAGAGACTAATACCCGGATATACTTCTTGTATATATTTGACTCCAACTAACAAGTATTCCTGAATTTAGCGAGTACAGGTTGTATATCTTTTATTCAATATACTTAGATTTTCCTCTTATATCTCTTTTAGTTATTATTATATTGTGTGATTTTCTAAACAAGTATCCAATATATATATATATATATACGTCATCTACATCCAAGCCTGTTTCGCTGTATCACAGGTAATCAGTTAGGATAGACATCCACTGCCTTTGGGCGGGATAAAACCTTGACCGATTTGCTGTCAGTCGGAGGTGCAAAATACTAAGACATTCGCGCATAGAATCAGTGAAGTCAAATTTTAAGCTTGTTATATATAAACGATGTATACACACGCGAGAACTCAATTCACTGCTTAAAAGTAATGCATATGTCGCCAAATTGGTAACTGATTTTACAAATTTTCCTCTCTATAAATCTGAATGGTAATAATATATGTATAATAATATTAGTCATGCACTTACAAGCGTGTTTCGCTCTATCACAGCTCATCAATATAGCTAGACATCTAATTATCATATATATATATATGTGTGTGCATGTAGATAGATAGATAGATAGATAGATAGATAGATTAAAATAAAAATAAAAATAGATAAAATTATAACTTTTATATTCAAAACATATTTGTGTATGTATTTATGTGTATTTGAATAATTTGAGACTATACGTGTATTAAAAACAAATGAATTTCAAACTTATTCATTATAATACATAATATGTGCAAATATATATTTACATATGCGTGTGTGCGTGTATGTGAATGTATAAATGAGATTTCTGTCTGTTTATTTCATATATGCATGTATACATGTGTATTTCCGTCTGTTTGTTTAATTTGTGTTCATATTTGTGCATGTGTGCTTAATGTGAAAAGTCTTACTTCCTGAAAGAAAACAATATAGAAATTTAGAATTTTATATTTATAATATGGGTGTGTATGTGTGAGTATGTGCCTGGAAATTACTTGAGGATACATGTGTCTTTTTATGTGTTTTCTCTTTAAAATATTATAAATAAATAAATTTGAATATCATTTATATTACACAATCAAGCACAGAAATTCACATATATACGTGTGCGTGGGAGTGTTTGTGTCTTTGATTCAATCTGTTTATTTGTTTATTTATATTTGCATTTTTTTGCTTGTGCCATAATTTGGAAATGTATATATATATATATATATATATGTGTGTGTGTGTGTGTGTGTGTGTGTGTGTATTTTACATATATTATGTCTTAAAAGATTTACGCTAAAATGAAGAACATCTGATGTCTATTCAATAATATCTAGCAATCAAATTTTCTTTTATACACATTTCTCGTTTCCATTTGTTAACATTTCTTTCTGCGTGTCTGTCTTGCAGCAACCAGTTCCTAAACAGTTACACAGAAATTGAATTTAATACTATAAGTTTTATTACATTTCACAATCTCAGTTATTTTTATGTTATTCATTCAGGCCAGACATTAGTTAAATGACCTATTCTCGTTGCCCTTTGCCGTTTTGACCAGCAATTAGACTGTAATTGGCTGTTACTCTTGACTCTAAAGAAAAAGTCTGACGGACATCGATCATATGTATGCTTGCTATTTGTCCACTTTTTCATCTTATATCAGATTTGTGTCTACTTTGTTAATTAAGATTTTGATTTTTGAACAATGTGACTATAATCAGACGTATTCGTTTCTTGACTTTTAATTGTCATTACAGTTATTTCTAAAATAAAATTTCCATCCTAGCCAATTCTTCTGACCAGGTAAATAATAATGTTTACTAGCTTTTAGGTTTTTTAATATATTTTAGATTCGTATTATTATATTCTCAACAATCATTTATACATCAATGGAAATAGTCTAGACAGGGTCTTTTAAAATAAGCTGGCAAATTAACCGTTAAGATTGAAAGAAAAAATATGTATTACCAAAGATATATAAACAGTTTTTCAAATTTAAATTGAATATCTATTCTAATTAGTTAATTTGATCACACACAAATTTTTCTGTCATCCCATATCAATAAATAACAAACGATTTGTTTTTTTTATATTTAAATGAAAATCTTTTTTACAACAGAGATCTAACATTGCTTGATCACGAGATAGTAAAGACGAAATAGAAGATTTTCCGTGTCGCAATGTAATTTTAATTACAAGTCAAATTTAATTAATCATATTATACTGAACGTTTTAATAAAAAAAGTAAATAAATGCCGGAGAATTAGGAATTTTAAAAATGTTGGTCTCTTAATTTGCATATATATATAGTAGACCTCCGTCGGTTAGGGTTGAGCATGGTTAGCATCCTGGTTGTCTGCTTGACTGGAACAACGGTGTATGTGACTCTAGAAATCGATGCGGGAGTGACAGACATTATTTCAGGCGCTGCATTTATGTTTTGTATCTAGTCTCTCGGAGTAGTTATTTTGCTTTATGCAGACCTGCCTCTTCATGGCGACTGGAGTTGGTTGCTCCTCTCTTGGTTTAAGTTGTTGGGCCAGGGTTTTTCTACATCCGACACAGTTGATTCCTTTTCTCTCCCATGACTCCGTGTTGATGCTTACAGCTTTCATATCACGTTTTATGATGTCAGGATACCGTTGCGGCCGCCCGGTTGGTCTTCTACCAGAGGCCAGCTCTCCATACAGGAGGTCTTTTGGAATGCGACCGTCGGGCATACGATTGAAATGGCCTAGCCAGCGGAGCCGGCGATTTTTAAGGAGTGTATATGGTAAGCAGACCGGCTCGAGATAGGACCTCAGTGTTGTTCACCTTGTCTTGTCATCAGATTTCCAATATACTTCGGATTTTTCACACGTTGGAATGTGTTCAGACGTCTCTCTTGTCTGCTGTACGTGGTCTCTGTCTTACAGTCTGCTACGGTCTGCCTTCTTCATTGGGTGCATAGAGATTGGGAGACACCCGACAAGTAGACTGAAACATTTGCACCAAGCAACAAGAAATCTCAAAGGAAACCAGCTCTAAAACTGGGCTGTTGGGAAGTCAGGAGTATACTGAAGGGCCAATCTGAAAACCTCCAGGATATCAGTTACTCCAGGAAAAATGCTTTTATCAATGAAGAGCTCAAGAGGCATTATATGGACATTGCAGGAAATACGTCTGGCAGCCTTTGGATCATTGAAGGAAAAAGATTACACATTTTTCTGGCAGGGAAAGAGCTCGAACAAAACTCGCCAACAGGGTGTGTGTTTCGCAGTTAGAAAAAAGCCTTCTGAATATGATTGTACCAGATAGTAACGGTTCGGAGCGACTTCTCACTTTCCGCTTTAACACCACAACAGGTCTTGTTACCCTCGTCAGCCTGTATGCCCGACACTCTCTGCCACATCGGACTCCAAGAACTAGGTCTACGACAAACTTGCAGCCACAATCAGCAGCATCCAATACAAGGAAGTTGTTGTCCTGGAAGACTTTAATGCCAGTATGGGTGCTGATCGTGACTCGTGTCCCTCGTGCCTTGGGCCGTTTGGTGTTTCTCTTTTCCAATCTTTTCACTTTTCTTTTCTTTTTTGTTTTTTTTTTCAATTGGAGTAGATAGACTGAATTTTCGCCCGGTTCACACTCCACCCACATCTATTGAACAGGTGTAGAGGCTCATCACCTTTTCCCTGTTTAGGATGTGGTTGCCGGTTTTCTCTTATCCAATCTTTTCACTTCTCTTTTTTATCTTTTTTTCAATTGAAGTAGATAGATTGAACTATCGCCCGGTTCACACTCCGCCCACGTCTATTGAAGAGGTGTAGAGGCTCATCCCTTGTTCCCTGTTTAGGATGTGGTTTCCAGCTTTCTCTTTTCCAATTTTTTCACTTTTCTATTCTTTTTTATTTATTTTTTTCAATTGGAATATATAGACTGCACTATCGCCCGGTTTACACTCCATCCACGTCTATTGAAGAGGTGTAGAGGCTCATACCTTGTTCCTTGCTTAGGACATGGTTTCCGTCTTTCTCTTTTCCAATCTCTTCATTCTTACGTAGCCCCCTGCACACCAGTGGCCTTACCGCTTTGGTTGGGTTGATGTAATTAAAAGAAAATATATATATATATATATATATATGTGTGTGTGTGTGTGTGTGTGTGTGTGTGTGTGTGTCACACTGTCGGGACCTTAATTTTGATAACTCACCTGTATATCTTTAAAATGTACTAACGAAATATTTGTCGATGCACTTAAATTAAGAAAATGGTGTATTTTCTAGAATCTTTATTCAGAGATGTAAATTGAAATCTCGAAGATATTTGTTTTACTTTACCTATGTAAGTATAGCCAAAAAAAAAATATATATATTTTTATATATACACTTCACATATGTAACCTAAATAACTATAGCTATGTGCGTTGTGAAGCAGTGTATATCGACTCGGAATGACAAATTGGGCAGCCGAATTTGAATTCCAGTTGAATTCCTCGCATTCACTTACGCACAAATACCCTTAAGAAAGGTATTAATCCGTCTCTTCCCTCCAGTTATAGGTTAAATAATAGAACAGATTGGATTCTCTAGCCTTTGGTTGGAACCAGACTACCGCAGAAAACAATGGCAACCTAATGCCAGATAATTTTCTCTCCAATCATCCATGTCACTTTTGATACATGATCGCCCACACCGTGTTTCACGTATGGCACATAATTGACTGACTGCTATGTAATATACTATAATCATAAAATGAAAAAAATAAAACACGACAGGGATTCTTCTGTGTATTGTTTTTTCTTTATGTACCATGTTCCCTCAGAACGTAAGCGATCATAGCTCTCCACAATTTTCTGTCTTTCGCAGCTATTTGTCTTCATTTTTCTTTCTGTTATTTCTCTTAAAACCTTCTTCTGCCATCCATTTAGTCATAACTGTATATTTAATGTGTTGTTTTCTTATAACCCACTTGCCTTCTATCGCTCATGTGTGTATTTGATTTTACTATAGCTCCTTCTAAATTACGTGTCTCAGAAATCTAGTCCTGATGTAATAATTAATTTTCTTTTTTTCTGGAATTGGAAACCAGTGATTCAAATTCAAATCTCAGTTTAATATTATATTTGACTCTCCGATATATAAGGTTCAGATAGTCTGTAAATGAAATAATAGGAGAAAACCATCATGAAGCTGATTGTAGGTGCACAATGGCAAAACATAATAATTGTTTAAATTCTCTACAATATCTCGTCATACAATTGAACTTATTGTACCATATTTTTGAGAAATGAAATCGTTCAAAGATAAATGATTACTCGTTAATGATTGGCATTCAAGACTTTGGATCCAGCGATGGGAATAGAAATCTCGAGATATGTTTTTTTTTTAATTAACCTGTATAATTATGTAATGAACGTAAGATAAAGAATATGAGGCAGCGGTTATTTTCTGTATTTTTATGTGTCATTTTCCCTCGAAACGTATGCGATCATAGCTTTTCACAATTTTCTGTCTTTTGTAGCTCCTGGTAGTTCTTTTTCTTTCCGTTATTTCTCTTAAGGTCTCTTCCGCCATCCATTTAGTCATAACTAGCAGTATAGCCTGGCGTTGCTCGGGTGTAATGAATGGTCCTGGTGCTCAGATTCTTTGGACGTTGGCACTAAAGACTAAAAAGAAATGGTTGTTTCCAGTTAAAGCGAAACAGTAGACTGAGAGGAAAAATAAATTGATGTAAGTCAAATTTTGAAGTTTAGTGAGAATCGAATAAAAATTGTGGATTTGCATAAAGGACATACAGACAGATAAACAGGCACACACACAAACATCTTACCTTATATATATATATATATATATATATATATATATATATATTATGGATCTTCTGCACTATTGTAAGAACTGCAACCTTGAAACTTCCGAATATCGTTTCTTATGTCTTTGTCTATGAGTGTGTCTAATTTGATTAAAATCGGACCTTTCCTTCTATAACCCTACTTTTCGATTATCGATTTTCGATATTAATCTGGGGTACCTCGACACAAATCCTAGCTAAGAACACTCGCAGACGTTTATGGTACAACTGTGCAAATTTTCAAGAAAATAATTTCAGCCGTTTCGGAGTCTATAGACACATACACACACAGACAAAGTTCCATTTATGAATAAGTTTAGATAATTATGTATATAATGTGTTGCTTTCTTATGACCCACATGCCATCTATCTGTCATGTGAGTATCTGATTTTACTATACTTCCCTCTTCGTTACGTGCTACTGAAATTTATTACTGTACCTCCAGAAATTTAAATGAAAAATCAATACTCATCTACTAACCACTGGACTCTATCTCTCTCCCCACCCCTGTATAACCCTCCCTTTCTCTACACCTATGTATCTGTCATCGCACCTGCTTTCTCAGCTTTCTATTGTTCCTTTCTAACTAATTTGTACTCCTCACTCTGTTTCTACTTAATCTTTTTACATTTATGTAACCCCCTGCACATGAGTAGCGTTTCAGCCTTGCTCGGGGTGAAATGATTAAAAAAAATCATAAATATTCTTTTTTCTGGTATCAGAAACCAACGATTCAAATTCAAATATCAGTCGAATATTATATTTGACTACATCATGTATAAAGTTCATATAGCTCGTAAATAAAATGATGGTGGAAATTCATCATGAGAACGACGAAGTTGAAATGTACAATCGGAAAAGATATTGGTTGTTTTAATCTTTTGAAATATCTCGTCATATAATTGACCTTATTGTACCATTTATGAGAAATTAAATTATTAAAATATAAATGATGGTTTGGTAATTCTAACTTTTCTCTTTTAATGCACTAAGAGGCCCCTCCTTGAAATTTCTTAGCATGGTTGATGCAAATCTCCGAGAAATTGACACTTCTTATATTCTCAGGTTACTCTTCTAAGTTTATTGGAAAAGGAAAACTATACTGAACACATTGCTAGATCAGCTCCTAAGAAGATTATTTTACTGTGTAAGTTGAGTAAATTTCTATCTTCAAAGTCTATCTTAAATATCTATAAGTGTATAATTCGGTGAGGCTGAGAATGCTGCTGCAACATATGGTTCCGTGCCCCTAATACTTACCTTCAGCTTTTTGATAGAATCCAAAGAAAATTCCGCAATTTAATTGGTTCTAATCTGGCAGCTCAACTTAAGTAATTACCCACCGCCACAAGCTTGCTTCTCTGTCATTTATTTTATAAATTCTTTCATAGTAATTATTCTGATGTGGACTTCGGTTGGTTACATTTAGATTTTGAATTTCTGTGCAGTACATTAAATGTGTTGTTATTTTATCAAGTTCTATTTGGGCCGAGCAGATTTAGCAGTAAATTCCATGCTAAAAGTTACTTTTCTCGCACTTCTAGCATGCGGAAGTTATTTTCAGCTCCATGCTTTTCATCCAACTTTAATTTGCAAAAGAGTACATTCAAATTATCAATCGCTATCTAAAGTCCTCGTGGTTACTCGTTCCACTTTCAGCACATTTTAAGGTTTCTGTTCATAATTATAAAAACCTTATCTACATTTTGATTATTTCTCTAAGCTTTTTGTGAATAACTGCCGACAAAATGCAGCTATAAGCAAATTCCCGATCAGATATGAATTCAAATTTGGAAAGAAAAAAAATATGTTTAAAAAGATTTAAGAATATTATCTTAGCTTCATTTGACCTTGAGGAATTTCGGAATAGCGTACTTTTGTTTGATGTAAATCACAAAATTTTTAGTAGATGTTTGTATCCTGCATACACCACATACTTTAAATTATTTCCAGCTTTTGAGTCCGTGCAATGTAATAAACGGGCCATCACAAAAGAAATTCAATTTATTTCCACAAGTGTGCATTAGAATTATTTTTCTTTTTTTTAATTGAAACCGTTCGACTTTGACAAATTAGTAGAGTTACGCACAAATTTAACTCTTTATCTCCTTCGAGTAATTTCATATGATACATTGTACACTATGTGAATCTGGAAGAAACTTAAGCCTAACTTTGCGACTGGATTTAATCAGTACTTACACAGCAATTTAGGCAAAGGTATGCTTGAACCCAGAAATAAATATTTTGATTTGATTGATGCTCACAAGAAAGAAATAACATACTGGTTCGGTTAATGAAAAATGCATTCATCCAATAAAAAATAAAGACTGTCGGGGTAGTATATGGCCAACCTTATTGCTTATGGTATATTATGAAGTCAACAGTGTTTGAAGATGCAAAGTCTTACAGTAAATATATATAAATAAAAGTATTCAGCAATTTATTGAATCTAATCAGTTTCCTTAACACTAACCTTAACTCTAATCTACCCTGTCCTATCCCTAAACATAAAAAATTAAACATAATCCTTACTAGAAAGTTATAATACTTACTTATAATAATAATAATAATTCAAAAAATAAATGTAAAATGAAGAAATACAGAAAAAAATCGCAGCCGTGACAACCGCCGGCCAACGAGAGTGGAAACAAAAAGACAGATATATAAAATGGAAAAATAAAAATAAAAATGCGAAATGTGAAATAAAGAACATACTTAACATGAAAAGTATTCGGATTCCGCTTAAAAGAATTTGGTCTGACAATTGTTGGGTTTAAATTAATTTAATTTAAAATAAATTCGACCAATTGACTAAAAGAAAAAAAGGGACAAATATTATGCTAGTATAGATATAAATAAATAGATAAAATATATATAAAAACAAAATTTAAAATACATATTGGGTTCCTACGAATATTTCTCTCAGAAAAGATAATATGGCACATGTAATTTTCGAATATATATATATATATATATATATATATATATATATATATATATATATATCTGTATGTGTGTCTGTGCGTGTGTGTGTCTATATGTTTGTCTATGTGTATGTCTGTGTTTTTGTGAGTGTGTAGTTTTAGCTAATCTACATATATTCCATAGTTTAATATTCAGCTATTGTAAAAAGTGCTCAACACAGATATAGAACATTTTATACATATATAATTAATTATTATTCATATATTAATAGTATACTGAAATTGAAAAGTTGTTACGTTTCAGTGTTCAGTACAGAAAATTGAAGCACTGAAATATGACTCATTCATTCGATGGGTCGGATACACATTATTAAAACATATTTAAACATTTTATTTTTATTCTTAAATCTAATGTTATTGTTTTAAATTTCTATTTAAATTTATATTCGACCCAATAAATGAACCGCATTTCACTGCCTGATGATTGTGTATTGAACACAGAAACTTAATAGCTTTCAATATAGCCATTTCTACGAAGAATTCCTCGATTCTTCAGCAACTGGTGAAAACAAAACTTCATTTATTTAAATAAATAATGTCTACTCAACGTATATACATTTCGAAATTTTTGTTTTATTTTTATATTTGGCGCTGTAAATAGAACTTAATATTTGCATCGAGCCGTCCAACTTGATAATCTTAACATTAATCAAATTAAGATTATCAGGATCGTTTTTTTTTTTGGGGGGGGGGGGTTAGCATATCTAATTCATCTGTATATATAAAATTGCAAAGATAAACAAATATTTTAACGAAGAGTTTTTCCCTCTGAGGAAATATATTTAGGCATATGATTTTTAGATTTTTCGTGATAAAGTCTTTTCATGGATGAAACGTGTCTTTACGAATAATTTATCCTTTAAAATTTTAATTACATCTTTTCATCACTGTCAGGCTCTTTTTAAATATAATTTGCATATATATATATTTACATTCTCACACCCTGGAAGAATGGTAGACTTTGAAAAACAGGAGCTACTGAAGCATGCACTCATTCAGTAATAGATTAGAGCACTCTGGCTATTGGGCGCGTATAATGACAATACATACGCTAAAAATCTGCCGTCATCTACCGAACGCCCATAGCCCGGAGGTAGAATCGCCGACTAACGCCAATTCGGTCGAGTTTCAATCCTGGGTTAAAATGCAATCGGAGTCTAACAGTACTGATGAGCTGTGATACAGTGAAACAGATCTCTCTGCGGATGACTATATATATATATATTGGCCGGCAATAATGACAATATAAACGCTAAAAAGTAGCCTTCTTCTACCGAACGCCCGTAGCTCAAGGGTAGAATCTCCGATTGACCCAACTTCGGTCGGGTTTCGATCCTGGGTTAAACAATCGGAGTCTAACCGTATTGATGAGCTGTGATACAGCGAATCAGATCTGTCTGCCGACGTCTCTATATATATATACATATAGATAGAGAGATAGAAAAGAGACAGAGAGAAGGTGAGCGTGCGATGAGCATTGTAATTTTTTTTTCGCGCATGCGTGTTAGTATATCTTAATTTTGTCAACTGCACAGTATACTAGGGTCATTTGGCCGGCGTCTGTGAAAAATAGTGTATCAGACGAAAACAACCAAGCCATAAATCTGGAAACGTTCTGTTTTGCTGCTTGATCTTCGCGCCGGAACCTCCAATAGGAACATTTAAAAGTGTTTGTGTGTCAGACTGTTGCGATAGATCAGTATAAAAATAAGTAATCACAAAATCGATATTATTCAGTGAAAATTATCTGAATAAAAATGCTGCCTATATGATCGCTAAGACTACGCTAAACTTCTAGTAAAATAAACACTTAATAAAGTTACATACGCTAAAAGCTTGTTCGATAGAGTTTAATAGCTGCTAAAAGTGTCCACAAAGGTCATTACCTCAGTAAGATGGAATCAATAATAACAATGTTAGAGAACCGCAGAACTGTTTGAAATTTCCTAGTGGATATTTCCGTCTAAAGATTGATATGGATTATCGCCAGACTTAAAATATAATCAATTGTCTTTCTGCTGACAAACATAGTTTAGTAATAGACGCTTATCGATTTCAAATTCAAGTATATATTTATTTTTATAGTTTTGTCACTTTCAAAATTGATTAATATATATATATTTTCATCCGCAGACAGATCTCTTTCGCCGTATCACAGCCCATCAGTACGGTTAGACACCGATTGTCTTTTTACCCAGGATTGAAACCCGACCGAAATGGCGTCAGTCGGCGACTCTACCCCTGGGCTATGGGCGTTCGGTTATAGGTAAATTTTTTGTGCATATCATTATAGACGCCCAATAGCTAGAGCACTCTATGGGGAAATGCATATGTATGGATCAAATATATATATATATAAATAATTACATATTTTTAGATACATATATATATATATATATATATATATATATATATATATATAAAATAAAGGCATGCATATATATATATATATATATATATATATATTCTGTTAAATATAAGAGACAATGAATGTCTATTATGTTTAATCATGAGGCGTTCTAAACGTCGTATTTTGACTTTAATTTCAGTTGAAAATAAAGACAAAAATTCTCCAACATTTGGATAATTTTTTATTAATTTGCTTCTAAGTTATCGGCTCACATGAGCCATCTTCAGAGAGGTTATTTAAATGGTAATACGATAACAACCACCATCAACGACGTTTTATTTTGTGTTGACATAAAACTCCGCTAGGCAACGGCAATAGTTACAAAAAATAACAAAAGCAGTCCTAAAATTTGCAATGCGGTTCTATGACGTCACACCGCGTGATAGCGCGAAATGACAACAAAACCATGTATCCAAATGCAATATAACGTGTAATGTCCGGATTTAAAGGTAATTTTATTAAGTGGTGGTTGTTTAGATTCGATGTACATGGCCTCCAATATCTGCAGGTTCCTCTTACTGTGTGTATGAGTAAGGATCACCGTATTGTTGACCAAAATCTGTCTGATATTACCTACATGTTTATGTTTTTCAGAGAAAAGTTGTTTAATTGTACTCTGATCAGAAAGATGTAACTCTACGGGAGAGCGTGGTTGTAGTAATATATATGCGTACATGTGTGTAAACATGCTAGAGGAACCGAAAAATATGTATAATTGCAAAATTATACACGCACACACACACACACACACACACATATATATATATATATATATATATATATATATATATATATATATATATATGTATAATTTCATTTGTAAACGAGTTATTACGTGACCTATATTTTTACAATGTCGTGTGTTCAGCCGATTTTCAATAAAATGTTTGAAACTTGTTTTTAAGAACGCTCCTGTAACGGGGATTTTTCGAAGGATCAACTGAGAATAGATTATAGCGTTTTCATCAATGGTTGTATGACCCTAATAGTTGTTTATGGTATAGTTACAGTTCATCATAAATTCTGTTCTTTCATTCAGTAATTCATTTTTTTTTGGAATAACATAATAACTATCTTTTCTTTCTGGCAGAGTTTACATATTTTGCCAGCTTTGTAAGTTTTCCAGAAACCAGAAGGAGAAGAAGCAGAGTGGCAGTAGTTGTAGAGTTTAGAGAGGATAGAGGAGATTTTAGGGGTACATTTCTTCAGGACAAGGATTTGGATTATATCGCCCCTGCTTGCTTTATAGGTAAAGCGTTGAAATCTTCTAAGAAACCAGCGAGTGGGTAATTCAAACATTGCACAGTTGAGCATCAATCCTTAGTGGGAAGTCTGGTACGGATACCCCAGTCGAATCAAATGTCGCGATGGTGGAGTATCTGTTGCAAAATTACGCCACCGTGTCCGTTGAAGAATTGATGACACCAAACATAATGATCAATGGGGGCATAGGGATGTTGCTGTTATTTTATACGCTTTTACAGAACCGCCAGTTGTCTTTGGAGCCGATTTGCGGAATGCTATACGCTGCTTCATTCTGTCAGCAAACAACATCTTAGCACATTTAAGGATTATCTTGCCATCATTACGAGCAGAGTTACAAAACCTTCTATTATAGCCAGACGCATGGCTCCGATAAATCACGAAGAAGTGATTTTGGTCAATAGCGGTCGAACAAACGAAGGAGAACCAAAGGTAGTAAGAAAGCATTGCTGACAGCTTTAACCCAAGAGGAGACCTCGGATGCAGTCTTCAGCGGAACTACTAAAACTTTTATTTCAAGAGAC
The DNA here is from genome assembly GCA_037127315.1 of Ascarosepion bandense. Classification (NCBI taxonomy): domain Eukaryota; kingdom Metazoa; phylum Mollusca; class Cephalopoda; order Sepiida; family Sepiidae; genus Ascarosepion; species Ascarosepion bandense. Next base: position 2,132,205 of record JBBBDQ010000980.1, on the reverse strand, counting down.
GTCACACAGGAAATTTCAGAACGACTTTAAGTATACTCTTATATAGCAGTAAGATAGTACTGCTTGTCTGAGATTCCTGTGGTAGGGAAATGGAAATGTTTACCTAAAAACGCCACAGGAACGAGTTTTTAATAGGTAAAACTACTTGACATTGCAAGAGTCTGTGATGGGAGTGAAACAGAGATCTATCAGTGAGTCAGTTCCATTAGAGTGATTAGAGAAACACGTAGGGAAACCTACCACTTAGGTAATGAGTTGAATGATTGAAAAGTTTCTAGTATACATTTTAAAAGTATAAGAAAGAGAGAAAGCGAATATATGTAATGATGCCAAATCAGTTAACTGTTAGGACAATATGAATAGATCTGTTTAATACATAATAAAAATGCGGTATAACTGTTTAGAAGTCTCACTTGATGTTATCCAATGCAATATGATATACATAAAGGGAGACTGAACACATCATCTAAAGATTTGAATAGTGGGTCATATTAGTTGAAATCATCTTTCTTGAAATTTTTTTGAAGTAGTTATCTGAGAGACCATTATTCATTTAATTTTGTAAACGGTTATAAATATTCATCAGGTTAGCTGAAAAATCAGGCAAGCTATGGAGCACGTGAAGTGTCACAATTCATTGTTTAATATGCATAAGTGAAAACCACGCACATACACTCACACGCAAGCACACACACACACATATATATATAAATATATTTATAGGTACATATGTATTTGGGTGACTCTGTGTGTAAATGATTTTCAGTGCATCTGTGAAAGAAAATATGAATGAAAAAAGAAAAAGAGAAAACTATTTTGGCGAAGTGTTTCGTCCTCTGTGTGACTTTATCAAAATTTTGTTAAGAATTTTTATTTCTTGTGTTCATATAGAAGAACAAGAATAGTTTTTTTTCATAAGGTTTTTAAATATCAGAATGAATATTTAGCAGGTGCGTGAAAGTTCAGTAAAAACATGTTAAGAGCAGTAACTGTCATATGTGTGTGTGTATGTGTGTGTGTTAGGACTGAGCAGTGAATTCCTTGCTCATAATGGCTCTACACATTCGAACTTGAGACACATCAAATCTACGCTTACATAATCAATGAGGTATAATAATTTGCTAGATCTATTACGACTGAAGAGAGAGATCTATTCTCACAGATTCTGCCCATATTTTTGGCCTAGTGTCTCATCTGATATACTATTACAAACCAAAAGCGACGTGAGTTTATTGCAATTCCGTTGTCATGCAGTAGATATCGGCTCGGAATGAGAAATCAGAGAGCGGACTTAGAATTCTAGTTGAATTTTCTTACGCACATATATTATTGGGAAATATATTAATCTGTATCTTTTCCACCAGCTATGGATTAAATAGCAGGAAAGATTAGGTTCTATAGCCTTTGATAGAATTCAGTCTGCCGCAGAATGTAAAGGCAACTACTGTGGAAAAATCTTCTGTCTAGTCAGGTTGTCTCGACGAAGATATGATCACCAAAGCGGGTATCACAAATGACTGATATATAGAGAATATGGACGTACTATAGGTTTAGGAAAGAAAAAGTATTAACAGAAATTGATAATATACTTATGTTTACGCGGTCTTTGTTTGGGTAGATACTGCATATAGGTTAAGATGCACTTAAAATAGTCAATCTGTGTATATTTAGAGGAGAAATTGAATATTAAAATCGATTCTAACCGCTAAAGGAAGAAGGCCTTCACTTTTATGTCCTTTGTCATTTCAGCCTCGAGCCTGAAACTTTTTCGAGAGCTCTTCAATCTAATGTGTGTTTTCATAATTAGACTTTTGCATTGGGGAATTTCTATTCTTATGCTGAAATTGAATCAGCATCCTAGCTTTCAGTGCTACATTCTTCCAACTTGATGAGGATGAGATAGATTGTTGTATATTTGGCATCATCAATTTAACGCCGACATCCGGCAGACATTCTTCATTATCGCCGCGTCGCAGAACACCTGCCTTTGAGAATTTTCTCTTTCCTCAATCGTTTCCCTTATTTACTTAATGCTGACTTCTATACGACTTTTTTTCCGTTCAGCCTTTTGTCGTTGTCCTTTACTTTCATATTTAGTTCTTTCTGTCTTTCCTTTACGTTTTCTCATCCATCTCATATTTTCCCTCTTCTAGTAATTCCCCACCTCTTGCATGTATATTCTTTTAGTTTAACGGCCCCATTTTTTTACACCATTTTGTCTGTACCATCTATTATTATTATATATATATATATATATATATATATATATATATATATATATATATATATATATAGTATTTTTATTATTGGAATTTGTAATATATTTTCTCCAATATAAAAGAGCATTCATGTTTCAGTACTATCAATAGTACCTCATCAGATTATTTATGGTAACAAGAGTTAGAGATTGATATATAGATAAATTTCGAAACGAAATATTAATTTATCCAGACAGTTAAGCTGGAAGGAGATGGAATTCAAGTGGGTTAAACTCGATAAACTAATATAAAGTTATGAAAAATTGAAAGTGGTGAGAGGCCGGGTGTGTGCAAAAGAAATTACTACTTTACGGAAGACTAGTTATATAGTGTCAACTTTGTGTAACATTTAATGTTAAAATATATGGCTATATATACGTAATGTCATAGTTTGTGTCGAATATCATGCGGAATACATTTGAAATTATTGATTTATTTTGTGATACGTATAAATTTCCTAAAGAGGTGTAATTGGTAAAATAAGGATTAAGGTGTATTTATATATGAAATCAAAATAGAAGACATACTAATATTTTATTTCAGTTAAATTAAGCTATGAGAATAAATAACAGTGGACAGTTGCATCTTTTATATTTATAAAGACGTATAAATTTAATTGTGGAATGTAGTTAAATTTCAAGCAGACATTATATATATATATATATATATATATATATATATATATACATATATTCATATATATGTATATATTTATATATATATATATATATATTCATATATATATTCATATATATATATTCATATATATTCAAATATATATATTCATATATATATATATTTATATATATGTATATATATATATATATATATATCATATATATATATTCATAGATATTCATATATATTCATATATATATATTCATATATATATTCATATATATTCATATATATATATTCATAGATATTCATATATATTCATATATATATTCATATATATATATATATTCATATGTATATATATTCATATATATATATATTTATATATATATATTCATATATATATTCATATATATATATAGATGTTCATATATATATATATATATATATATATATATATATATATATGTAAAAGTAATCTGTTTATTGAGCGTGTATAATGATAATATCCATGCTAGAATATCTGCCTTGCGCTCATTGCCCATGTGTAGAAACGCCGACTGAGGCCACTTCGTTCGGATTTCAATCCTGGGTTAAAAGGCAATCAGAGTCTAACGTATCGATGAGCTGTGATAGAGCGAAACAGATCTGTCTGCGGACGACTATATATATATATATATATATATATATATATATTATTTATTGCGTTTCTTTTTTAATTATCTCCTTTCTTTGGGATTCACTCCTGTTGTATTTTCTTTGATCAATCCCTAAAAAACTTTAAATGATTTCCCGTCTGCTTTTGCTTGTTTTTTTTAATTTTACCCGTCTGTCTTTCTGTCCTTCTTATTATTTCTTATAATTTCATACTTGTGAGTTTTAGAAAAATGTTTTAAAACATTTCATTGTCGGAAATATTTTATTACGTCATTGCTCCATAATATAAAATATATATAGAGAGAAATACGTGAAATAATAAACCTCAAAGGCAAAACTGAAAATAATATTCTCATCAAATTTTTCATATTTTTCATTCGCAATTATAATTTTCTGTACATAAAACGATTCTTTCCGTATACCACTGATAATATCTTGATTCATAGATGCTCATAATTCCCTCATATTTGTGATATATTATGTTTTAAAATATAAACTCTTTGAATTCTTTATTCGTTTACGTCCAAATTTCTTTTGGCACGTTTTCAATCATAGTTTGATAAAATTCCCTTTTTCCTTTTTTGCTTCTGTTATTCTTTTTAGTCTATGTAACCTTTAAGTATCTTTATAATTTTAATTTTCCTTTTTCTTGCGATTAGCACATACATTCTAAATATGTTACGGATTTAAGATCATTTTCTTGCCTTGAATATGCCATGCTAAGATTAATCTGTAGACTTTCTTAAATACGTATACAACATAATTCCATCTCCCCTTGTCATTAAATCTATAAGTTTATTGGTACATTTTTTTAATATTCCATAACACTTTGCTTTGGTCAGACTTTGTTTCTATGACTTATTAATCATTACTCGATAGATTTTTCTTATGTCATCTATGTCGGTAAGAAAATTGTCCACAATTCACAGTGTTAGATGGGATTATAAGCTTCATGACAATTCAGCAGACATTTCTCAGTAATTTTCTTTCTTGCGTAATTTACTGGATTTATTAGTTATTAGTAGACGTATTTCGGTCTTATTTTTTGGATTTGTTTGTCATATTCATCATTATCTATATTAGCACAACCAAAGTAAATTCATGTGTCACTTGATAACTACGCATTTTGTCTACTTTAATGGTAATTGTTTGTTCATATTTATTTATACAATGTATACAATATATTGCTTTAGTTTTCTTTTGACTCTTCTATCAACGAAATGTCATGAACTGATTTTATCTTAACATTATGCTTACTGTTAATAAATCTTGGCAAGTCGCCGACATCTTTGGTGATTTTCTAGATTTATCGGTTTAATAAATCCAATTATTAAATGCATGCGTCCATTTTTCTTTTCTAAATTTATTGCGAATGCTCTCAGTCTTTTTGGTTCCAGTAGAATTATAGATTTATATTGTTTATTTTGACAAGGAGTTACTTGCATTATAACTTGCCCGATTATCTTAAGTAATCTGCATGATATAGATTAGTATTAAACATGGATTAGAATCAGACCTAATGATACGATAAGGATCAAACTAGGAAACGTTTATAAAATAAAAGTCTCTAGACTTTCTTTAAAAATCTGCAGAAATAAAAGTTCTTTTTTTTAATCATTTCACCACGGACAAGGCGTAAATGCCACTGATGTGCGGGGGGCAACATAACTGAAAGAAAGTCAATTGGAGGAGGGAGAAGACGATTACAAACCAATTAGAAAGAAGCATTAGAAAGATGAAAATGCAGGTGTAACGACAGTTGCAAGGGGGGAGAGAAAGGGAAGGATATACGGGGTGGGAGAAAGGCTAGAGTCAAGTGGTTAGTAGATGAGTATTGACATTGCATTTAAATTTCTGGAGGTTGTAGCCGTCAGCAAAGCAAGAATATGGGCGCGAGTTCCACAGGCGGGAAGTGTGAGAGAAGAAGCTGCAGGTGTAGAATTGTCGTCTGCATTTGGCTAACCTAACTGTGAATGTGTGGGACCCAGTTGCCATTCTGGTTGCACGAGTAACACCTTAAGTTCGTCTGAGCAGAAGCCAAGAAATTACATATAGAACAGACAAAAGGAGGCCACATTTCATCGGTGGGGAAATGGCTGTAGTCGATCCACCAAGTCAGCACTTACCACGTTACTATCTCTTCTTTGGAGCCTGTCGAGGTGAGCGGCAGGGGCGCCTGACTATAAATGGCAGCATTACTCCATGCAGGGTCAAATGGTAGACTTATATATATGCAGGATGGCTTCAGGCGGAAAGATCATCCTAGATCAACACAGTGACCCAACCTTCTTAGCAGTGGATTTAGCTATGGATTCGATGTAGCGGTTCCACTTGAGATCAGAAGAGAGGGTAAGGCCGAGGAGGCGCAGTGTATTGTATTTTGGTCCATGCTTATGTGAGGCAGGAGAAGTTGCCTGTGATGGTTGACAGACAACATCTTGGTCATGGACGCATTGAAGTTGACAAGCCACTTCTTGCCCCAATTCACCACAGAGTGTAGATCCCGTTCAAGGTCAGCAGCGAGATTATGTCTGTCCGCCATGCCAGGTTTCTTACTTGTGCGGGAGTATATTGTGGTGTCATCTGCGTAGATGCCTACTTGCGACTTGATTCTATGTGAATAAGAAAATATTAGTAATTTATTTTTATTCTTGTCATTTGTTCTTCTGTAGTTAATTAAATTTCCAATATATTTGTCTAATCAGGGTAGTGTTCCTGCGTATAATATATGTATGATAGTTCTAGTTAGTCTATTTGTTTGATAATGTGCGAGCGTCTAGTAGGAATTTATATCTGTCTCGTAGTATACTTGTATTGATCGGTGATGATTTGTGTGTGAGTGAAATAATTTAGACTACATCTGTATTAGTTGTGAGTAATCTAACATTATTTAAATATGAATTTTATAAAATTGATGATTAAATAAAACGCATTTGTTATGTTATACTAATGAAGAAACTTTTATCAATTCACTTTCTATAAAATCGCTACATAATAACCTGTTTGTCTAATTAGTTTCAGATTTAAATAATTTTATATCTGTGCATTACAAGCGAGATATAGCAGTTGTCCCAACGTAGATCACTTAGATATTTGCAGATGCAGACTTTTAGATTTTGGAAGTTTTTGCCTATGTAGGTTACATATATTTAATATAGTAAATCCCGACAAACGTCAAGGTCTTGCTTATTTTTCATTTTCTCGCTAGATCTGTAATTGTCTTTTGGGTGGTGATGAAAGTTTTAGATGGACTTTTACTTTTTTTATTAGCTGAACAATACCAGATTTTAGATTTTAATTATTTTGTTATTTTGTCTCTGAAAATTTCTTTATAACTAGTTCTGAATTTAAAATATTATCCTTCTAGAATCTCAAACGTAGTATATAGGCGTAATACTTCTGAATTTTGACAGCAATAAGATCGAAGTCTTATAAGTATTCTCTCATATGACTTAAGTTATCTAGCTCAATACGAAAAATGTGTAATGATCAATAACGACGCTGGTATGGTTTAAAAACAACAAACAAATACACACTATTTTTCAGTCAAAATAAACGGTTGCAGTCTAACTGAAAATCTATTTTTTGAACTTACACTGGATCTCAAGCTCAAATCGTATCTCAAAATAAATTATATTTATCTAAGAGAGACCACTGCTGGCTTTCATCAGC